>CM062652.1:46331626-46931626 GCA_031772095.1 Zeugodacus tau
AAGGAAGTATAAAGTACGACGCTGCAGTGGTCTCAGTGCGGTTAAAGGCTTTACACACAAATATACCAACACAAACGCAAACAGTTTAGTGCATGGACCCTTGTTTTTACTCGAAATTATTCGAAACATCTGACGACATAAAAACAGTCGGCTCAACAACGAAAAGTCATTTAAAGTTTTCCACCAACAATCGTAGAGGTCGCAATAATTGTAATTTATTATTTCGCAATGATTTAAGTTACTTCGCGACATCAACAAGACAAACGCCAAATGCCGAACGCCAAACTACAAATTCCTAAGTCTTTTAAGTGGTCTTACACTGCTCCAAGACGTTGCAGCAGTGCGACAACGTCATTGCTTCATTGTTCGACGCATTGTCGGGCGTCGCGACTGTGGCAGTCTCTCTCTCGTTGACCTCGATAGCAAGCAACGGATGCTTTGTTGGCGGCACGCTATCTTGATTGACCACCCAATATGTCCGGAGGTTAATAGAATAAGAGTCCTCGTACAGCAAACATGTGTACGCAATTTATAGCATCTTTTATATATTGCCATGCATGTCTTCCTATGGTCTTTATTATGAGCTTACGATATATGCGAATGTGCTTGTGCTTCAAATGCATGTTTCTAAATATAATCTTATAGGGACATATCTTTAAGTTACACCCCCTAAAGAACGTGGCTAAGTGTCTATATATGGTACATGCATGCAGTCGGCATCACAGAAAATGCAATGAAGTAGTTTAAACAATTGAATTATATAGTATATGGCAATTCTTCTCTCGCTAGCTGCATATTTGTAGCGTATGCCATTCTCTGAAAGCTTGTAAGTCGCTTGCTTTAATTTTGACACGAAATGTTGTGCTTTTTCTAATGTGGCAAATCGGCGGCTATCAATCTCGTATTTAGTAGTTAGCGATAATCGGACAATCGGTTTGTGAAATATATCATATGAGGTACCGAAGTCGTACCTGCCATATGGACACCAAAAGAAGGGTGAATGCACACTAAGTGATTTTGGATCACCCTATATTTAAGGTGATCGAGGCAGCAGACACTCTAAAGATATCAGAGCAACGTGTTGGTTTCTTCACTACGCACATACCTACGAGGGCTATTTGGAAAAGTAGAAGCCGATGGAGAAGAGGTGCGGTGAGCTTTTCAGAGTCAGATTGATCGAAGCTAAGGGGGAAGGTGGGAGGGGGAGTTTTCTGTCAGAAGCTCTCAATCACCACCAGCTTATCAATAGCTTTCAGATATTTTGCTATCCGGCCTGAGTGGGTAGCCGAAATGGTTGGTAACTGCAAAGCGGCCAAGCTTGCAAGAGAGTGTACCGTAGCAACATTGACAGAACCGGTTGATAGTCTATGGTTCACTTGCTGGACATACAGATATCGCATGAGCTTACCAAGCGCTGGACAACAACCAGCACCTGTGCAGTTGCGAGGTCCTTTTGGCCCGCAGTGGAGCGTAAAATTTCCTTCGAATTGTTTTCTCTCAGCAAGGTCCATCTCGGCGCGACCATTGGTGTGCTTACTGCACATTGTACGATAGGCCCGCATGCGTTGAGTCTGGGGAACCTACGATTTGAAAGCTGTTTGCAGGAAGTCGTGGAGGAATCATCTAAGCATTTCCTCCTCCTTGGATGTTTCACCTTCGGCGAACCTAGCGAATTGATTAGAATTGACATTAGCCGACTTAAGAAGTTTGTAAAAGATTCCAAACGTTTTGCCGAATCATAAGGATCGTTTGTGTCATTAGGAGTTTATCACAAAGCGCAGTGCTCCAAAGTGAAATCTAATTTTTAGTGTCTAGTGTGACTATTTCAACTGGATGATGCTAATATCAAATCTAATTTTTCGTAAATGGTTTGTACGAGTTAATATAAGTACAGGTCCTTGCAGCTGAATGAATGCAAAATATGCGCAGATCTTCTTCTCAGCATGGATTAAGTGTGTAAACTGTGCAATTTTATTGAATTTCTTTTTGAGTTGTTAGTTGGCCGGTTATGCCGCGGTGTTGGTTGAGTTATATGGAAAGTTGTGCCATTGTGGTGCGCCAAGAAGCGTACTTTACTCCTATTTCAATCGGGGGAAACTAGGAGTACAGAAGAAGTATAAGAGTACAGGGGCATACTGCAATAGCAGCAATTGCAGGCAAAGTGAAACAACAAATATAAATTTATTGCATTGAGCTTATGACATTTTATGTAGTAGCTTCCAAGCTGTTGTTGCTCTACCAGCGAGAAGAACGAGTGCTTGAGGCAGCAATACTAAAGAAGACAATTTCAATGAGCAGAAAAAAATGGCTAAAAATGCGGTAATGTGAATTCATTTGGAAACTTGAGTTTCTGAAAGGCGTATCTTTTTTATAATAGGAAAAAAAACGGCTTTTGTGCAAATCGGATAGAGGCACAAAGTGGCATCGCGGTCATGACATAAATCGAAACGCCTGAGGCTGTACCACCAACAGCCTGATGATTTAACTGCTGCTCCTCTTGGGGTTAAAAGCATGTGCTGCTAATACTAGAAAAGCTCTTCGACTTTGAATTGCCAGACAACAAATATTGGTGAGGGAACTTGCTGATTGAGTTCATGTAGAGTACGTTTTCATAACTTTAGCTTGAAAATACCCGAGTCGCTTACATATTATAGTAAAATATGCGATTGTTTATCGATCGTATAAAAGGAAAGTAGTAAGTTGTTTTGAGCTACTAAACGTCGTAGTATGGGCAATTTTTATTAAATGTGAACTTTGATAGTGTTTTGTTTCCAAGTACTCCGTAAAAATACAGGCAGTCAAAATACAATTAATAATAATCGTGACTGTATTGACTGTGAAAAAATATAAATTTTAGTTAGTTCTCCGAAGCCGACGGAGAACAGGCGCAGTGAGCTTTTTCACGGATGAATCGAAGCTCAAGGGGAGGTGGAGTTTTCTGTCGGAAGCGCTCAATTAACTCAGAGTCTTACTGGCAGAGGTGGCTGCCATTATGGTAGCAGTAGATATACTGCTCCGAAGTGTGGCTTCTTTCAGAAAAGTGTGTATTCACTCCGACAGCTGAGCGGCAATTACTGGCCTGGTATTCGATGATAGTACGCTCTAAGCTAGTTAAGAAGTGTTTAATATCCTTATCAGTAGCTTCGAACTACTTTGCATACGGACTTGTATGGGTGTCCGTTCACCGCGGAATCGCTGGAAACTACTTTGCGAACCAGCTTGCAAGAGAAGATACCCCAGCAACATTGATGTTGAAATGGCAGCAGGTTGGCAGTCCGTGGTCCACTTGCGCTTGAGTGAACACACTGGCTTCGAGTGAGCTCGCCAAACGCTGGGCAAAAACTCGCACCTGTGCAGTAGCGTGGTCTTTCTGGCCTGCGGTGTTCCTTCCAGCTGATGTTGCTTAGGAAGACTCATCACGCCGCAATTATTAGTGTGCTTACTGGTCACTGTCCAATAGGCATTCAAGAGGGCACACGGTGCCCTCCCATTCACTCGAATTCACTTCAACGAATTTCTGACCCACATCTTAGCGACTTTCATCAACTTACTGTTTCATTTGTCGTTCTCTACTCAATCAGCGTTGTTTGCTTAAAACAGGAAACTACTTGGGCCACTTTTTGGGCAAAATGGTGGTGCTAATGCGAGCTTATCTCCTGTTTTATGGGTTATAAAGAAAGCTTCATATTTGAAAATATTAAAACTAAAGAGAACAAGTAAGGAAGGGCTAAGTTCGGGTGTAACCGAACATTTTATACTCTCGCAATTTATTTATTTAATTTTATTTATATTATATAATACACAATTTGACCCACATATTCGTCATATATATTGTACAAAGTCCATTGAAAGTTGGAAACCATAATATTAGGTTAGAAGCACCGAGGTCCTCGTGTTCGATATATGGGGCCTTAAAAACCTATGGTCCAATTTCGGCGATTTTTAGAATGGGGCTGCCGCACTATTAACATAGTATTTGTGCAAAGTTCTGAACCGATATCTTCACTAGTGCTTACTTTATATATTGTAAAGTAAACGATTCACATCGTCTTCAAAGTTCTGGTATATAGGAAGTAGGCGTGGTTGTGAAGCGATTTGGCCTATTTTCACAACATATCATTAGGATGTAAGGAAACTATTACAAACCAAGTTTCATTGAAATCGGTCGAGTAGTTCCTGAGATATGGTTTTTGACCCATAAGTGGGCGACGCCACGCCCATTTTCCATTTTGTAAAAAAATCTGAGTGCAGCTTCCTTCTGCCATTCCTTATGTGAAATTTAGTGTTTCTGACGTTTTTCGTTCGTGAGTTAGCCCACTTTTAGTAATTTTCAACCTAACTTTTGTATGGGAGGTGGGCGTGGTTATGATCCAATTTCTTTCATTTTTGGACTGTATAAGGCAGTGGCTTAAAAAAACGACTGCAGAAAGTTTGGTTTATATAGCTCTATTGGTTTTCGAGATATGTGCAAAAAACTTAGTAGGGGGCGGGGCCACGCCCACTTCCCCAAAAAAATTACATCCAGATATGCCCCTTCATAGTGCGATCCTTCGTACCAAATTTTATTTCCATAGCTTTATTTATGGCTTAGTTATGGCACTTTATGTGTTTTCGGTTTTCGCCATTTTGTGGGCGTGGCAGTGGTCCGATTTTGCTCATTTTCGAAAGCAACCTTCCTATGGTGCCAAGAAATAAGTGTGCCAAGTTTCATCAAGATATCTTAATTTTTACTCAAGTTACAGCTTGCACAGACGGACGGACGGACGGACGGACAGACAGACATTCGGATTTAAACTCCACTCTTCACCCTGAGCACTTTGTTATATATAACCCTATATCTAATACCCCTGACAGACGGCGCGCTAATTCGGAATAACTGCTTTAATTCGGGTTAATTCGAGAGTTATCTCAGTTAACCCGGTTTACTAACTCCCATTTAATCCTCAAAATTTTAGAGAGTTAGAGGGAGTTCGTGTCATTTTCGTTGGCAACATTGTTAAACATGGCCGCTTTTTATCTATTGTGAATGAAAATATGCAATACTGACAGCTGTTTTTCAATTAAATGTAAACAAAAACATACGCATGCTAATTTTTTCTGAAATGGAAGTTTTAATAATAACGTATTTATGTATATTTTTTTAATAATTAGTGATTTTGTACTAGTTGTGCGGCTAACAACCGCAAAATTTCCTTTCTATCCAATTTTATCTCACCAAAATGGAAATATTATTGCCAATAAGCTGTTATGGGAGTTTATAACTCGCTTTTCTGCCGTCTGTCACCCCCAAATTTGGAACTGATTAAAGGCGCAGTTAATTCGAGTTAACTCTGCCGTCTGTCTAGCGTATAACTCGTTTAGTTTTGGGTGTTACAAACAACCGTTATGTGAACAAAACTATAATACTCTCTTTAGCAACATTTGTTGCGAGAGTATAAAAATACCCCTTAATGATGCAGGAAGAGAAACACGATTATATTTTAACCTGGTTCATAGAGATGGAAGTCTTATTTCTTATTTGGAAGAACCCGATGATCATAATTATTATTATCATGAACTTCAGACGGAGGAACGTCGGCTTGAATGACTGCATAGTCGTCGGGGAGTTGTGATGGGTTGGAGAACCATCTCCTACTACGGTATATGCGGCCTATTTTAAACTTTTTTTTTTTTTAATTTGTCATGGTATTTCCATCATAATAATGCATCTATTAGAAGTGCCCGAGTGAATACCTAAGTCTGGAATTTAACGCAGTGGCCGTCTTACTCCTTAGACATCAATATAACTGAAAACGTGTGGATATCGTTGGTTAGAAAATTTTACTGATCTCGCAGGGAATATTCCACTAAATAAGAATAAATTCAAAGCATTAGGTAAAAACATTGGTCATTAATTTCCGGAAAATATTTTAGAAAATTGTACTAATAGCTACCCAATCAGATATTTGATGGAATTTTCAATAAGTGGCGATCGTTACACGTTCTTAAAAAATCTAAGAAAAATGTGGAAAAATTTAAAATCTATTCTTGGCTAAAAATGTTGAATAAAATTAAAAAAAATGGTTATGTGCTAACTTGAGGACCAAATTTAAATAACTAATTATACTCTCGCAACAAATGTTGCTAAAGAGAGTATTATATGTAGTTTTGTTCACATAACGGTTGTTTGTAACACCCAAAACTAAACGAGTTAGATATAGGGTTATATATACCAAAGTGATCAGGGTGAAGAGTGGAATTCAAATCCGAATGTCTGTCTGTCCGTCCGTCTGTGCAAGCTGTAACTTGAGTAAAAATTAAGATATCTCGATGAAACTTGGCACACTTATTTCTTGGCACCATAGGAAGGTTGCTTTCGAAAATGAGCAAAATCGGACCACTGCCACGCCCACAAAATGGCGAAAACCGAAAACACATAAAGTGCCATAACTAAGCCATAAATAAAGCTATGGAAATAAAATTTGGTATGAAGGATCGTACTATTAAGGGGCATATTTGGATGTAATTTTTTTGGGGAAGTGGGCGTGGCCCCGCCCCCTACTAAGTTTTTTGTACATATCTCGCAAACCAATAGAGCTATATAAACCAAACTTTCTGCAGTCGTTTTTTTTAGCCACTTCCTAATACAGTCCAATCGAAAGAAATCGTATCATAACCACGCCCACCTCCCATACAAAAGTTAGGTTGAAAATTACTAAAAATGGGTTAACTCACTAACGAAAAACGTCAGAAACACTAAATTTCACATAAGAAATGACAGATGGAAGCTGCACTCAGTTTTTTTTACAAAATGGAAAATGGGCGTGGCGTCGTCCACTTATGGGTCAAAAACCATATCTCAGGAACTACTCGACCGATTTCAATGAAACTTGGTTTGTAATAGTTTCTTTACATCCCAATAATATGTTGTGAAAATAGGCCAAATCGCTTCACAACCACGCCTACTTCCTATATACCAGAACTTTGAAGACGATCTGAATCGTTTACTTTACAATATATAAAGTAAGCACTAGTGAAGATATCGGTGTATAACTTTGCTATGTTAATAGTGTGGCAGCCCCATTCAAAAAATCGCCGAAATCGGACCATAGATTTTTAAGGCCTTATATATCGAACACGAGGACCTCGGTGCTTCTAACCTAATATTATCGTTTCCAACTTTCAATGCACTTTATACAATATATATGACGGATAGGTGGGTCAAATTGTGTATTATATAATATAAATAAAGTTAAATAAATAAATTGCGAGAGTATACAATGTTCGGTTGCACCCGAACTTAGCCCTTCCTTACTTGTTTTTCTATTGATTTCTACCGAAAAAAAATATTATTGAAATACATTCAAATAACAAACAATAGTTACAACTGTAGGAAAGGATGATATCCATTGAATAATATGCATTGAAATGCGCTAAAGAAGTGTGTTCAGCTGCTATTTACAATATGTGCGGCACGTGTTGTTCTACATAAAACATGCTGCAAATAAAATAATTGCCAATGTGGAGCAAGGAATACGAATTTGGCTTGTATCCGGCAAATTGCTAAAAACGGAGACAACCAGTCTGATGAGTGCCTACACCAGCAAGAAATCGGTCTAAGACGAAAGCTAGTAGTAGAAGTATGATACATATGGATACCCATATGCACATGCAGGCATATTAACCCTGCACTCCGCGAATAGCGTCGTCATTTTAGGTGATGTGTAAAGAAACGTGGTCACGAGCAAGTCGTGTGTGCTAAAAAGGCAATGAAATATGAGCGCCGCAGTGCGCTTATGAGCTATAACATACATACATACAAATGTTTGTTTGATTCGTGGTTGATTTGCGTTACTGCTTGCAAATTCACGCTGTTACTTTCGAGCTAGTATATATATATGTCAGTATGTATAGTATATATACATATCCTTGGTGGGCCGGAACATAAATATTCTTCTACTTGTGCTGCCTCCATAAAAATGTAATATGTATTATATAGGTTGTATGCGTAAAATATTTTATTATTGTTATGATGGCTATTACTTTGGTCAAATGTTGAGTAGAGCAATGAAATTATTAACACAATCATAAGTGCATGCCACCGTAAATTTGTGCTCAGTTGGTGGAAAAGCGACATCATTACGACCATCTGTGCCACATTGCGTATGGATGTGGCACGTACGCTTCAAATAAAAGAGTACAACAAGGCGTTGCGCATCCAAATGATTTACGGATTCAGTGAGTTGTCGAGTAATAAATTGAACATGTTTGCTCCTACTGACTGCTGTAAACAAAAATTGTACTGAGTTGAAAAATATAAATATTTAAATGTAAAAATTATTACTAGAACTAGGGCAGAACTAGCAACTTTATACTTTAAAGTGACATTCAATGCCGGCTTTTCTGTGCCTGATAGAGATATTTGTGATATTAAGTACAAGAGAAATTTATGATGCAAAGAGACAAAACTGAATATTATTGATGAATGATGGAAAAGTAATGGAAAACTGAACCTGTATCCTCGATTTGCCAAGCTTCGAATCGTCTCAAATGATCTTTTCACTGGAGCATCATCTTCCATATGTACGGAAATGGCCTAACCAACGCATTGATTAGATTTTTATACGATTACCTATACCCACGTCTTTGTAGATCTCATACAGTTCATGGTTCCGTTTTCTTCGGGACACCTCGCTTACTAGGACGGCTCAGAAGATCTTGCGGAGAACAGTTCTCTCTACTGTTCCAAGTAGCTTCTCAACTCGGGTTGTCATCGTTCATCTAAGCCGGATAATAGAACGGGAATGATTAGAGACTTATAAAGCGAAATTTTTGTCCATCGAGATCTGTTTCTCTCATTGATTACCGATCCCAAAATAGAGGCAAGAGTAATTTCGCGCTTGATCTTCAGGTTGAGATTGTTGGTGGCATTTATGCTGATTCCGAGATAAAGAAAGAAATTCTCTTTTTCAAATGTGTAGCTGCCAACAGTGACGTAGTTCCCATAAAGTGAGGAATTTTTTTGTGTGACCTCTAGGTACTTTGCTTTTTCTCGTTCACCATAAGATTAACCTCTATCGCTTCTATTTCTAGGCTGAAAAACGCTGCGCTGATGGCTCTGTTGGTAAGGTCTATGATGTCAGTGTCATCACGCATATCCCAGTGGTATTGTGCTTTTAGAATAGATAGTGCTACTGCGGTTCAGATTGGATGCGCCAGTACATATTATATTGAAGAATACGCACGAGAGCGAAAGGCCCTGTCTAAAACCTCGTTTGGTATCGACTGACTAGTAGAGGTCCTTCCAGATTTTGACAGAGCTAATTGTTGTGCTCAATGTCATTCTATATAACCGTATAAGTTTTGCAGTGATACCAAATATAGACTCGAATAGGCAGCTTCAGTCAGTGCTATCGAAAACGACTTTGAAGTCGATAAAAAGCTGATGGGTATCGATCTGTTTGTCTTGGGACTTTTCCAGAATTTGACGTATTGTAAAAATATGGTATGTGGTGGATTTGTGGGATCTAATGTTACGCTGATAAGATCCAATCAGTTGATTTACAATGGGCTTAAGTCTTCCACACAATACCTTATATGCAATGTTAAAAAGGGTGATCCAGCGAAAATTTGCGTAGACTGCGGGGTCCCTCTTCTTGTGGATAGGACAGCGTACATTCATATTCCAATCATTGGGCATGTATTCATACCACCAAATCAGGTTTAGCGCCTTTCTAGCTCCTCGCCGCGCGCTCAGCAGGTAATCTCTCGGCTTTGTTATTCTTAAGCCGCCTTTGCGCTGTTTTCGCCTAGTTTTGTTCAAGCGGCGGGACAATAACATCGTCATAGTAGATTTTTGGTACGGGTTCTTCTTCATCCGTCGCAGCGCTGCGCTTTCAGCGTTTTGCAATGCCGAGAAGTGTTCCCTTCAAATCTCAAGTGTACTCTGGTTGTCGGTTACGAGGTTCCATTACTGGCTTTAAAATTTTCACTCCTGAAATATAGACATATATGCTTAATCAGAGCTTACATTTTGAATATAATACTATATTCTCGGCGAATGTGAGTTATTTAAAATCACTGCCATATTTAATAATTTTTTTAATTTTTTATTATAGACCGCTATTAATAGCATGTGTGGCAGGACATTTTGATGTCGCCAGCTGATTTTAAAATATTGATGTATACACATTCACATTTGAATATTACAAAGCAAGCCATTCATCAATTGTTAGTACACCAAATTGGTGGAATTTACAATATCGTTGGTAACAGATAATTTTAATTTAACTTTCCGGCTGCGGCCAACACGGCTGTCGTTAATGAGTTTTGTGTGATCAGGGGGGATTTCAGCACTCACTTTGATTTTTATTTAGTTTTAATGCAAATTAATATTTTAGCACAACCGACTTATATTTTAAATTCAAAAATTCATTAGTGTCCCCACCCACCCATAAATATTGATTTATCTACTTTACTCAAAAACATTGATAACATAATTAAAATTGCGTTTTTATCCTTCACACTGTACTGCAAACTGTGTAGAATGTGTTGAATTCGGCGTTCTTCCTTGCACCTTCGCTGCTGTTTCGACGCTCATTTGTGTATCGTCCATTTAATGCAGATTTTATGAGCGCGTGAAATGAAATTGCAAAATGATGTCAACAACAGCAGCAATTACAACGAGACCACACCGAAAGAGATAACAGGTAAAGCGAGGTACACAGTTTGCAAGCATTGTCAGAAAAATCGCTCAATGACCAGCGGTTGCGCTCTGCTGAATGTGCGGCTAAACGAGGAAATCAGGATATGTTTAAGTATATATTTGCATGAGAATACCAATGAAACTGAATACTATATATATATATGTATATGTAAGAGTATACTATATATGCATATGGTCCGAAGGCCGTACCCTGCAGGCTCGCCCGCGTACTAGCCAGCCACAGCGCTATGGCGGCAACACCAAAAGGACATTTAATTTATTATTTATTGCCTAGTGCAACGCAACGAAATGGTAATGCCAGACTTATTTCGTATTTCAGCACTGCACCCACCGACATGTGCAGTACTCCCATCACTGGCAACAACAACATTCGCAAAGCTTTAGAACGCTTTAAAGCTAAAGTAAATGCGAGCGCGCCAGTGTGTTTTGCATGGAAAACTAAAACGCTACCAATTTTCCTAAAGCAGCTAACATTCACGGCTTGTAGTGGTAAATAGTTGACAGGCCAACAATGAGAAATGTACACTGAATTCGTTTACAAACTACATATATACACTACAATGCACTATGCGTTTTATATTAATGTGATTTGGTTATTTATGGCGCTTAATGGGTGTGAGGGCAAAAGCCCAAGTGGTAATCGTTGGCCTGCAGATTTTGTGATTATAACACGCGCGCTTTGCATTTATTTTATGCTTAGTAATGAAACAATGGCCAAGCACATACATACATACATACATACATTCTTATGTATATATGCATGTACTCATATTTAAGGGCGTACGCTACGTATACGTAATTATATGTAGCTGATAAGATTTAGTGTATGAGTTTTTCAGTTTTATCGTTATTTGACTGTCCAGCGCGATTAATGAGCATAAATAATGTATATTTTTCAAATTCATTCACGATAATTAAACGCTTTTGTTGCGCAAATATTGGTTGAAACATTTATATTGACTGGTTTGTCCATACAGACGAATCACGTTGCTGGCTATCTCCATAACGAATTCTCTACACACGACTTATTTGAATTACCCTAGCTATTTTGGTTTTTCTTTCTAGTCATACGCTCTTTTACTATTGGGAAGTCTGATGATGGAGGAAGAATACTTAATTGAAATCTGCAGTTACCTTATTTCTTAAATAATTCAATCAAATGCCGCTGAAGATAATTCAGAGTCTTATTTTTGAGATCAAATAGTAGTCATTGCAAATTCTCTCAGCTATTTCTACAAAAAAAATTAATATGCAAACATATTGCTTTCTTATAAATTTTTTAAAACAAAACTGTGTCAAAAGTAAACTCCAGATCCAGACAATATTACCATACATAAAGGGTAAAGGGTTTTTCAATAGGCACGCAACAACAGTAGGCCGATAGAGACAGCAAACGACGCCATTTCTTTTCCCGCTCTTTTGACATTTCTCTTCAGTAAGGTTTGCCATTTCATCATGTAAGGATATACGACCAAACAGCGAGTCGAAATTATTAAAATTTACTACCGAACTTCGGGGTCAGTGGTCGCAACTTTAAGAGCGCTACATTCAATTAATGGTCGTCAAGATCGTCCTGTCAGATCAACAATTGAGCGCCTAATGGAACATTTTGAATCCACTGGCAAATGCAAAATGTTCCCGTGCGGTGAGACCAAGAAGTGTCCGTAGTGTCGAGAATATTACTGTCGCTAGCGCATCAATTGAGGAAGACCCAAATCAGTCTCGCACACGTCGTTCTCGAGCGTAGGGCGTCTCTGTGACGTCGTTGTGGCGAATTTTTCGAAAAGACCTTGGCCTACATCCTTACAAGATCAAAATGACGCAAGAACTGAAGCCGCTTGAAAGAATTACTGTTTGGTGCGGTTTATGTGCCGGCGGCGTCATTGGCCGGTACTTCTTCCATGATGATCAAGACCGGCACGTTACTGTGAATGGGAATCGATACCGCTCAATGTTAACCGAATATTTTTGGCCCGAATTGGATGATATGGACTTGGACAATATGTGATTCCAACAGGACGGCGCCACAAGCCACACAGCGAATGTCACAATCGATTTATCGAAAATCAAGTTTGGTGAACATGTTATCTAACGAAATGGCCCAGTCAATTGGAGGCCTCGGTTGTGCGATTTGACGCCGTTAGACTATTTCCTGTGGCGCTACGTCAAGTCTATGGTCTATGACACCCAGCACCGATTGATGAACTTCGTACGAATATCGAACAGTATCGGCCGATTTATGTTTGAAAATCGTCGAAAATTGTGTTCAGCGTCTGGACTTCTGCTAGCGTGTCCGTGGTGACCATGCAAAAGAAATCTAATGTACTCGTATTATACTTCCACAGGAATAAATAATTTCATTGATATCCTAAATCGTTTTTGTTTTATTAGAAAAATAGTATTCTCTTATTGAAAAACCCTTTATGTATATAGAGCTGTAAGCATATCGGTTTTAACCTAAATTAGATTTGTTTACATTTTGAACTATGTAATTGCTTTCGTGTTATTGCTATTACTCAAGACTTGCAGAATAATAAATTGAAACTGTCAATATTTTTAATATGAAATGTCTGTCACCCGACAACATGGAAGGTCTATGTACAACAGCTATTTACATACAATCTGAGCTCATATGCATATCGATGGCTTAATATAGAAAAGGCGTATCTACACTTTTCGTTACTTTTCAGGAGAAGGAAAAAACTGAATAAAACCTTAAAAACTTAAGATGCAAAAAACATTTATATTGCAATTTTTATTCAAAACAGGTAACAAATTCAATTGTGGTATAATTTTGTTATTATTTTTAATTTCTTGGAAGTTATTTGAGATAGGGCTTCATGTTGTTATTGTAACTTCGAATGAGTTAGGGCTTTTTTTTATATGACTATAAATCCGTTATTTACGGTCATAGCCCACTAATTTTTTAAGGGGAGGAGTATTTGACAGTGGTCTACCAGAATACATTAAAAACGCGATTTCGAAAAAAATGTAGATACGCCTTTTCTATATTAAGCCAACGATATATATCATATATATGCATGTTTCGCATATATACTCATTTGTATATTAGGCCACACATAGATACCAGTGGCAATTACTTTTTTTCAGCATAAACAAAAAACAACTAAATTCATATGTAAGTATAATAAATGATTTATTTTCCGATTTCATGGAGCACGCATTTTGCAAGATTTATGAATAAATATTTTTCCCAATATTATACAAACGTAAGAACTAACTTTGGTAGTGTTGTATTGAGGATTTCAGTAGTAAGATTGATTGAAATAGTGAATACGACAGTTACTTACAGTTACTGCAGTGTATTTGGTAGAAAAAATCGTTTTGTCATGAACGAAAGGAAGCGAAGGCTTTGTTTATAATAAAAAAATAATAATTCGTTTATAATTTTACCCTGAATAGGGTATATTAAGTTTGTCACGAAGTTTGTAACATCCAGAAGGAAGCGTCGGAGGCCCTATAAAGTATATATATAAATGATCAGTATGTTGAACTGAGTCGATTCAGACATGTCCGTCCGTCTGTCTGTCTGTATATATACGAACTAGTCCTTCAGTTTTTAAGATATCGTTTTGAAATTTTGCAGATGTTATTTTCTCTTCAAGAAGCTGCTCATTTGTCGGAACTTCCGATATCGGACCACTATATCATATAGCTGCCATACAAACTGAACGATCGCAATCAAGGGCTTGTATGGAAAACTTCCGCATTTGACGTGGTATCTTCACGAAATTTGACATGGATTACTGCTTAAAGTAATAATATAATCTCCGAAGAAATTGTTCAGATCGGTTAACTATATAACCTTAATCTTTCTAGCAAACAACCCGGCTAAAAAGAATTAGTAAAACGTTTTCTTTTTTTTTACTTACTTTTTCTTACGTCTTTAGATTTGCTTAAACACATAGTTACTAAAAGAAATGCACCTGTGAAGGGTATATTAGCCTCGGTACAGCCGAAGTTAACGTTTTTTCTTGTTTATATTTTTGGTTAGTAACTCTCTAAGCGAGTATTATGAAAATATATGCTAATTGCAATTTCTCACCATCAAAAATTTTGTGTTCTGTTGACATTGTTATAGACCTCGCATAGCTGATGCTTCTATCAAAATTCCTTACAAGTAACTTCCTTTATACCATAAATTTAGAAACACAACATTTAAATGTTGACTGATTATTAAACTATGTTTCAATTACGAGTGAAGTGGCAAGGAATTCTCAAAAATAGGTTTGTCATTATGTTTTTGTAAATGCAATTTGAACGTCGGCAGAAATGTCCTTGGTACTTAATTTAAAACGCATTGCAGCACTGGAAGGCGAATATAAATTTTAGACTTCTGCCATACACACTAGCATATAATTAGATTGCGGTATACATACATACATATATGTAAAATACATAAGTAGCAATTTTGGCAGAATGTTGGATATGCAGCCAAAGACGCTTTTGAGATTCGCGCTTAACTGCTGGGTACTACGTACATATGTATATCAGTAAGAAATATCTTTCCGTCACCACAACTCCTTTGCCGCTTTGTCTAAGCGTACGAAATTGTTTGCCAAGCTGTCTTCTCATTTATCAAAGTACTTTTAATGCAATTTTAATATTTTTTCTATCTAATGTACAATTATGCAAAAGTAATAAGTATTCTGTGTGTGGAGCCTAGCGCTTGATTTACACTGTCTTAATGTATATTTCCACATTGAGTACCGCTTTTATAAGCAGCCAAAACAACTTTCAAAGCATTTTAACCAAATTTTTTGACTGTGTATCTCTGACATGCCGATTTTCTGAGGACTTAGGTAGGGATGACTTTGTATTTTTAAGGTTTAACTACGCGATATCTTCGAGGTCTTTGCTGATAGAAGTTATAGAGTAGTGCAAATTTTTGGTATATATTTTGCTATAGTCACTAGCAAGTACAAATACTATAGACTTACTGAGTTGCAGTATACAGTATTCATCCAATTTCAAGCTATCCATTGTAAACCAATGTGCTAATCAGCAAAAATGTCAAGCTGCAAATAAAAAAATTAAAAAGAATATTGTATGAAAGAAAAATTTCCATTTGTATATTAATCCTATATATACATAAAATGGTCCATCAGCCTTACGAAGAAGGCTATTAATAACATTTTTTGTCGATTAATACCAGGGAAAACCTCACAAATATGACCGATTATATCTTGCAAAAGTCAAACGTCAACTACTAATGGGTCAAAAACCATATCTCAGGAATTACTCGACAGATTTCAATGAAATTCGGTATATAATATTTTCTTGACACCCTGATGACACGTGTGGAAAATTGATGAAATCAGTTCACAACCACGCCTACTTCAGATATAACTCAATTTTGAAGTCCATCTGATTCCTTCTCTTTATAAGATATTCATAAGGAACCAATGAAGATAGCGAAATAAAACTTTACACAAATGATCAGTGGCATCACTTGTGAAAAAATTGTCGAAATCGGAGTATAACTTTTCAATGACCCGGATATCGGGCATGAAGAACTCAGCGCCTTATGATCATTTTTCAACGAAAATAACGGTAAATCTCTCAGATCTCAATGTAATTCAGAGGAAATCGTTTTCTTCTAATAGTGTGTCTCTGTACCAGAAATGGTTAAAATCGGGTCATAACTTCTCCTAGCTCTCATATAGCTAATTATAGGATTTTCAAAAATACGATGGGCTTAATAGCTTATAAATCGGTTAATATGTGAAATATCTTAGCCATATTAAGTGAGCATATACTCTCAGATATAATGTATGTTGGAGATCTTAATAAAAATATAGCAATAAATTGCGAGAGTATAAAATGTTCGGTTGTACCCGAACTTAGCCTTTCCTTACTTGTCCTTTTATATAAATATAAATTCGTTAATATATTAGGTTGGCAAATATCTCCATTCCGCCTTTTTGTCTTTTGAATTTCGCGGCTATGTATAAAGCGTTACAGAGCTCGTATCTGGTAATACTATACATCTTTGAAAGGTCTTGACATAACCTACAAAATGACGCTATGCAAGATTAGTTTAGATATTCCGTTCAACAGTTATAGACATGTAAATATGGAGTTCACTAACGCCGAAATTCGCGCTATTTTAAAGTTTTCCTTCGTTAAAGGCAAATCCGCTAGAGAAACGTTCCGTGAGATTAATGGTGTTTTGGGGGATGGTACTCGAACTGCGGAAGAATTGCTTCGACAATTCAGAGCGGGTGAAAACGACACCATGAACAAGCCAGCCGGAGGAAGACCTGTGACGACGAATACCGATCAAATCATGGTAAACATCTAGTTAAACCGGCATGTGGCATCTCGTGGCATCGCCCAGTTGATGGGAGTTAGTCACCAAACCATTTTAAATCATCTGCAGAAGGTTGATGCTTGGGTGTCGCATGATTTGACTCAAAAAAAACTTTCTGGACCGCAAACTTCTGGTCACACGCTTAATTCTACCATTTACTGCGAACAACTGGACCGCTTGAAGTAGGCGATCGACCAGAAGCGTCCAGAATTGGCCAACAAGAAGGGTGTAGTGTTCCACCAGCAACAACGCCAAACCACACACTTCGTTGATGACACATCAGAAGCTACGGGAGCATCCGCCATATAGCCCGAACATAGCGCCAAGTGATTACCACCAATTCCTGTCTATGGCGAACGCCCTTGGTGGTGGTGTTCCTCTTATACCAAAATGGCCGCAATCGCAATCGTCCTAAAAAAGGTGAGCACATACTTTCGGTTTAACAATTTCATATATGAAATACAATTAGTTTATCTTCATATTAGGGAACGTCAAGTCATATTCGATTTTCGGCACACTAAACACACGCAATATATTCAAAGGTTTCATATGTATATACACACAAACATCTGCATACATATGTGGATCGCATTATGCACTGCAAGCTATTAAGACGGCAACTATGTGGCGACCATTTGCAGAAAAAACGCAATTGCATTTTGGAAGAATATGTCGCCACTGCTACTTAGAGGAGCTGGAGGTGTCACAGCTTGGTTGTACGACTAGAGAGGCGAGTTAAATGCAGTCAAAGCGGAATTTCGTAGGAGGACGACATCTAGTTCAACATCGCCCACTAACAAGTGTCATTACAGAAGGCGGGCGTGCATATTTTTACATGCTCATATGGTTTACCTAACCTTTTTTTTTTTTGAGCATGATTAGGACGATGAGCGTGTTTTAGGGTGAGATTGTACATGTGTTTTTCATGTATGTATGTATGGCTGAGTATGGAATGGCATGCACTGCAAGATTTCGCATCCATTTATTTCAAATCATTTTACGAGTTTTTCAGCTTGCTCGTGGCAGCGGCGGTGAGGGTGTGGCAGCTGTAGCCGCTGCTGCGAAGGGTCACCACTTCAGTGCGCTCATTCGGAGAATGCTCCATCCACTTATATGCATCTTATATGAAATTCAAATTAACTTTTGAGTGAGTTGCAAGCGTAAAAGTTCTTAATTAAAAATTATTGTTGACATTTTTTTTGTTGCTGCGCCACAATTGCGCTGCTTGTCTTCTTCGTGCATTACCAAGTTTTTTTACGGTTTGCTCTGATTTTTTTCTTATTACATTATTTCTTTGTTCTTTATGCTTTTAGTTAGTACTTTATACATAGTATTATTTATCATGCAAGAATGTTTCTTAAGGCATCTCCAAACGAATACATTGGATTAAGTAGAAAGAATTTCCTCTAAGTAGAAATTATCACCCTAACATCAATAGCTCCAATTTCATAAAAGTGCCATAAGCCAGATATAAGTGCTTTTCTTTAAATCTATCGGAATCCAGTTACAACTCGACTCACTTTCCCCACGAAGTTTGATTGAAACCAACTCAAGCAACCCGAGATAGTTTAGAACTGTAGGCACTATTTCAAGATAACAGATTTTTCAGACTTGGATGTGCTTTAATCTTTAGATATTGTGTTGAATACATATTTAGCTCTTGAACTCACTTAAACCGAGCTTACTTATTAGTTAAACCATGATGAAAGAGTGAGCAGTCAATATTTTGTTTACAAAATAACATTTAGCTCTTGAACTCACTTAAATCGAGCTTACTTATTAGTTAAACCATGTTGATAGAGTGAGCAGCTATCGGTTGTTCTTGGTCACTGTCAATATTTTGTTTACAAAATAACATTTAGCTCTTGAACTCACTTAAACCGAGCTTACTTATTAGTTACACCATGACGAAAGACGAAGCAGCTATCGGTTGTTCTTGGTCACTGTCAATATTTTGTTTACAAAACGTTAGGTTCGACATATTTTATATTTTCTAGTTTGAATTTCTTATAAGAAAATTGTATTTCACGCATAGTAATAATTTAAAGCCAATTTTTAAGATCTAAGTATCATAAGTTTCAAAGGGCGTTGGTATAATATTAAATTGCCAATAACTCCAAATGGAGTACACTTTAAGATTCCACCAACACATTTTACATGAAACGTAACGCAATGCAGTCGGAAGGCACAACTGCTACAACAACAGCAACTGATAGCACAGCAACGACAACGCCAGATTGCAAAGCTTTAGTTTGACTGACTTGCCTGTTTGTCGGCTTCAATTCTTGTTAACGAAATAGCAAAGTTGGCAAAAAGTTTCTAAAATGAAAATACGAAATGAAATAAAAGAATTGAAACTTTGCAATGTGCATTCACTAACATTTTATTTCACTTTAGTTTTGTATTTTTCTTTAATATATTTTTAGCCCTTGCCACTGCTGCAAGTGCAGTCGTGTTGAAAATGTCCGCTCCTTTTGCTTTCCCCACGCCCAACAATATTGTTTTCTTCTTATTACGTGCTCGGTTCGAATTCTATTTGGAACGCTTCAACTTCGATGGCAGTTTAATGAGTTTTTTATGGGATTCTATAGCGTTCGTGTTGCTCTTTGTGTTATCAAAAATAATTTGATAATTTTTTTTTTTTGAATGCAACCTGCAACTGTAGTTAAGCGCACCTTACAAACATGTTCAGCGTTTTCAGTTCAACAAAGAAAAGGAAGCAATTTATTGTCGTTAATCATTCAAATCCTTTTCATTGTTTTGTAAAAACAATTTTATCTTTATAGATTACTCCAGCTCTTCACATATACTTTCATTCGAAAGAACATGCTTTGTCATTTATTTTTTAAAGATTTTCTCTTTCAAATGTTGGCCGCGGCTACGTCTCAGATGGTCCATCCGTTGAGTCCAATATTCGATGACTCGTTCGAACATTTCGACTGGTAACTGGCGAATGACACGCATGGTGTTTTGATCCAAGGCCAGAATCGAAGCGGGATTGTCCGCATAGATTTCAGACTTTACATATACCTACAGGGAAAAGTCGAACGAGTTGATATCATATGATATTGATGCCGGCCCAAAACGTGAAATTATTATCTGCTCACCGAAGTGTTCTCTCAATAAATCCATTAATTGATGCGATGTTACAAAAGTAGCGCCGTCTTGTTCAAACCAAATGTCACCGCGATTACGAGCTTCAATTTCAGGCAAAAAATAGTCGGTTATCATGGCGCTTTAACGGTCGCCTTCTATTGTCGTTCTCACTGACCTCATTTTTGATGAAATATGGAGCGATGATTCCACCGGTCCACAAACCACATCTCACCGTTGTTTTTTCTCGATGAAATGGTAGCTCTTGAATCTCTTCAGGTTGCTCTTCGTCCCAAATCCGGGAAGTTTGTTTGTTTACATGCCCATTGAGCCAGAAATGGGCCTCCAAGCTGAACAGAATTTGGCTCAAAAACGTCGGATTTTCTTTGAACTTTTCGAGAGCCCTTGGAATGAAGCGAAGTCGCTTGGGAAGGTCGAGCAGCTACAGTTATTGCACAAGCTGTCTTTTTGTGCTGTCTTTCAATAAAAGATCTCAATGTAAAATGCGTTTCTTACATCAGTCCGAGTTGCTGCGAACGGCGCCGAATTGACTCTCCATGGTCTACGTGTACACTCTAAGCTCCGACTGCTATATTGTCTGCACTGCGTGCTGGCAGTGGCCTATTCGGCCGAATATTATCTATTAATGAATGCTGGGTCTTTTTGGGTGATGGTGTTGCGAGAAAGGTATTCGATCCTCTAAAAATATGGCAAGGAAACTTCTAATAATATTAGCGAAGCCTAAAGAAAAAATATTTTTTTTGTAAAGTTCAGTTTCGCATTTCAGGCACTGTTCAGTTAAGTTCTCCTTGTTGCGAATCCACGTCTTACTAATTTTATAGTTTTCCTACAATTCAACTGGGTAAACAAGCATTTTAGTCCGCTCCTCTATAGAGCTACTCTCGCCGCACTCCACGAAATGTTCATCATGTTCTCCCACCTCTTGGCAGCCACCTGCACCAGCCACCAACATTGAAGTGCGATGAAAGAGCCAGTGTGACTATTACTTAATATGCAGAAAACAGTGTTGTGGCAGTGAGTGAGCCGGCAACGCCTGTGGGGCGGTATAATGCAACCAAGCGCAAACTGAGAGCAAGTGGAGAGGCGGCAGGGCGAGAATGTTTGTTTTCGTAATCGTGGAAAGTTAAAGCAAACTGTGGTGCAGAGCGTCGCAGTCGGAAGTGGCTAGCATGTTGTTGGGCGGGGAGGAGGTATAATGTGGGAGTTTTTCACATGCTAACGGCACTTGAATGGAAAACAAGACGAAATTGGCATAATTTACATGACAACGGCTACACTAACAATAACAATAAAATTAACAACAACAACAAAAACAATAACAACGACAGCATATGGCATGCAAGTAACTGCAGTGAGTGAGTGAGTTAATACACACACACACACACACAAACACATGAATGCGAACTGGTGACTTACAAACTTTTTATTGTTTGCGCAAACAGAATTCAAAAATGCAGAACTCGACGATTGCTGTTCTCATATGTTTTGCGAATCAAAGTACACATACACATACACAAACACATTTACATATGAGTGTGTTCATATACATAAGTGTGGCAAGCGTTGCTTATATGGCACGTTTGAGAATATACATATGTATGTATGTATGTATGTAGAAATGCATTTCCATACACGGAGGATATCTGATTATATCATAAGCAACGTTTTGGTGTTTACATGTGCCTCAGTGTGTGTGTGTGGGTTGCGCAGTTGGTTGTGTTTGCGGTTTTCCGAGTACTGTAGGTGTCGCCGTTGAATAGCGGTCTGCTTGTGTATGGGTGTGTCCGTAAGAAATGTGAGGAGAGAGAGAGAGCCGGAGAGCGTTACGAGTGCAAACAGCGGCAACCGCAATGTGTAACGTTGTTGACATCGACGCAATTTGCATGCCAACTAGTCAAAGTTGCAACAGCAGCATTTACACCAATAGTAATAACGGGTCGCAGAACATTGCAACCGGTGTGGGGTATTGCACTTCAAAGGCATTTTAAAGATTTAAATGCTTACAAATGAATATTATTTTCATACTATGGTTTGCTAAAGTTTCAAGTCAACAGGATATAATATAATTTATAAAACTACAATAAGGTGATATTCTAACACAAAAACAAAAAAAGGAATAGAAACAAGAATTTCTGTAGTACAAAAATATTAATATATGCTCGCTTCCAAATTAAAAAAATTAAAAATAAAAAAATTAAATTAAATTCAGTTGAACTTCCCTAACTCGAATCAACATAATCCTCAAAAAATCTTCGATT
The DNA here is from genome assembly GCA_031772095.1 of Zeugodacus tau. Lineage (NCBI taxonomy): Eukaryota > Metazoa > Arthropoda > Insecta > Diptera > Tephritidae > Zeugodacus > Zeugodacus tau. The sequence continues at coordinate 46,354,038 of CM062652.1, forward strand.
TAGAGAGACTTCCGAGTTGCTGAATGTAATGTGTAGTAAAAAAAGTCAAATTTCAGTTCTCTCTCTTAAATTGGCAATGAGCTTGAGTTATGGAGAGCTTCGAGTTATAGACGTTCGAGTTCAACTGTATGTGAAACCTGTTAAATAAATAATATTAGGTACCTTATACAGTGGATAGATATGGTGCACTCTGCCATCCAGTGTTAAATAAATTCTCATTATTTAGATTGTATCCGTTTTGTACGGCATTTTGTCTCTGTAATTAAAAAAAAAATATAAAAAATAATATTTTTTATTTACAAATTTTCATTATAAAATTCAAAGAATATATAAATAAATATCACTGATCTAATGAAACAAGAAAAAACGTTAACTTCGGCTGTACCAAAGCTAATATACCCTTCACAGGTGAATTTATTTTAATAACTATGTGTTTAAGCAAATCTAAAGACGTAAGAAAAAGTAAGTAAAAAAAGAAAACATTTTACTAATTCTTTTTAGCCGTGTTGTTTGCTAGAAACATTAGGGTTATATAGTTAACCGATCTGAACAATTTTTTCGGAGATTATATTATTACCATAAGCAGTAATCCATGTCAAATTTCGAGAAGATACCACGTCAAATGCGAAAATTTTCCATACAAGCCATTGATTTCGATCGTTCGGTTTGTATGGCAGCTATATGCTATAGTGAACCGATCTGAACAATTTTTTCGGAGATTAAATTATTTCTATGAGCAATAACTGACACCAAATTTCGTGAAGATATGTAGTAAAATGCGGAAGTTTTCCATACAAGCCATTGATTCCGATCGTTCAATTTGTATGGCAGCTATATGATATAGTGGTCCGATATCGGCAGTTCCGACAAATGAGCAGTTTCTGCAAAATTTCAAAAACGATATCTTAAAAACTGTAGGACTAGTTCGTATATATACAGACAGACAGGCAGACGGACATGGCTAAATCGACTCAGTTTAACATACTGATCATTTATATATATACTTTATAGGGCCTCCGACGCTTCCTTCTGGGTGTTACAAACTTCGTGACAAATTTAATATACCCTGTTCAGGATATAAAAATAATATTAGGTCTACAACTTTGCTTCCGCCGTTTTCCAATAGATGTCTCTAGAGTCAAGCACTGGTCGATGAAATCGATTAAATCGTTTTTTATCGATTTTGGACATTTGTGTCAACATTAACCCAACAAAATATTTGTAGAGATCTGTTTGCATCCCAAACTTATTCTCAACTGAAAATGTCACTTTTTTGAGCCGAATTCTCGACATTTGCGGGAAATTTTGTTTTTCTTTTTTAAGTCGAAGAAAAGTGCGGCTGAGCTTTTATACAAAAAAATCTTAAATTTACAAAGAAACGGCGGAAGCAAATTTGTAGACCTAATATATTCAGCAAATATCAGTAAATTTTTATAAATTCAGTTTTCTAGTTAAATAGACGTATCAATGATAAAAATATTTTCTTAAAGAAAACAATTTCAATATGCAAAGACCAAACATTATTTCTATAACTTATCATTTCATATACAAAAGAAGGCTTCTAAATCATGAAATCAATATAAATACAAATTGCCTACACCTGCACTTGACATGCAGCCCTAAACCATGGTGGAGTCGCCTTAACCTTCTCATGCCCGAATTAAAGTGGTTGAAGCTAAAATTTTTTTAGCACAGATATACATATATTAGTCTTAACTCAAATATGAAGTGTTAAAAATTTCAAAGTCCATTGTATCCTGGTTCGTTAGTTACAGGATGTTGCATATATATTATAAATAAACTAAACACTTTTCTCCTGACTGATTTTTTTTTAAATAACTCTCTTATCTTTATTAATGTATATAGTTCACTTGGTTTTGAAATTAAACAATTATTTGTTATGTTTTTGAACACTTTTAGACTAACTTCTCATAAAACAGATCGCGCTTCTCGCTCATTTAATATAGTGTCTTGCCCTTCTAGACTCTTGTTTTCTCGTCTAATCTATTAATAATGTCGATTTACTTATTTTGTTCTAATTCAACGATTTCTCGCACAGTTTTGCTTTCCAAATGCAACTACTCGTTGTCTCGATTTAATCGCAATTTGCTTCGTTTGAGGCCATTTTAATATTTTTTGATAAATTATTCGTCAGATAAAACCTTGAATTATGATTAAATGCGAAAAATATTTAGCTCTGGTTAATATCTGATTAGTTATATGGCACAATGACTTTAGTAAAAGTGTATCCGATTATTCGATGTAGCCACCGTATATTGGGCCTAATCATTGAATCCGTATCGATCGAAAAATTTTAGGTCGGAGTCATTGAAACCGTGTTGAAAATAAAATTTACGATCACATTGAACTCACTTACCGATTCGAAAAAATACATTTCAGAAAGATGTCGCTAATTACGAAATCATTGAATCCGCAAAATCGAAAATGTTGGTCGAAACCTATACGTTGATGAGTGAGTTGCGGAAAATTAAAAGTAGTAAACCGTTCAGAAGTTTTTATGTAAATAATTACTGATGACGGACTAAATTATATTTTAAAAGAGTATTTTAGAGACAAGAGGCAAAAACAGACTAACAAAAATAAATTAAAAGCGATATAAAGTCGCTCCCTCGAAATAGCGAAAGAGTTTTCTCAAAAAGCCTCAGTCGAATTAAATATTTTTTGGAAGAATTTTCACAATAGTTAAAGGTCAGTTTTATTTTTTTTTAACAAAGCAAAAAGCACAGGCACTTTATCAAATATGTCGCATATGTCGATAAAACAGTTTTACGTTTTCACTTTGTGGTAAAGCAGTTTATCGACGGAATCTATGATTGCATGAAAATTTTCGATAGAAAATCTATATCGCATCGATATCGAATTCGCTGTGGATTCAATGATTAGGCCCATTATGTGGCGAATACATAACTCTCCTCTTAAAAATATATCTTTTAACCTGCTTAATTACGTTATTGTTCAAAAACCGAGTCGTTTTACTTGTTACGGAAATGAATATATATTTTTTGGCCGACAATGATTCGAAAATTTATTATTCATGAAATGTATATTTTCTGCTATCTCTCTTTGTGGTTCTATATCAGAGAAATAAATTATTTATTGCTTTCTGAACTCAAAATTAATATTCTATAAGTTACATACTATAATTAATAATTAATATTTAATAATTAATAATTAATAATTAATAATTAATAATTAATAATTAATAATTAATAATTCATAATTCATAATTCATAAATTAATAATTAATAATTAATAATTAATAATTAATAATTAATAATTAATAATTAATAATTAATAAATTAATCTCTTGAAAAAAAGCGTTTTGTCCAGTCTTCAGAAAAAAGTTGTTTTACAGTGCAATCAATAGTAGATAAATGTTACGTATACGACATGGTATTTCATAAATCGCCAACTTCGTGTAATATTTGTATTGTGGTAATTAATAGATACTTATTATTTATCAATCAAGTGTAAAAAGGCTACAAAATCAAGGTATAAACTAACCAAATAATTGGCATTTTTTGTATAATTTGTTCGAAGTGTCATACATCATGTAATGCAAAACACTAGCAACTGTTCAACTAATTTAATTTTCAATAAATAAATATGTATATGTGCATAAATGTCTGTATGTAATTTCGTAGTTTTTTTTAATGAATCCATTCAATTTGGATATGAACTAGAACACAATTTGTTTTGTAATGTATTGTGTACTTAGATGAGCGTGAAATTGAAATGGATTTTCTATATGATTTGATATGTAGCTGTCATGTAGCGATTAAAACGTCAACAACAGGAATATATTTGTATGTACGAGTGTGTAGTACAAGGCGATTTCAATTCAATGACTCTGTTGTCAATATATACACACACATTTCGTTTATTTAATAATGTCTTTATTATGCCGAAAAGCCGAAAATATTTCACAAATTTAAAGTGTTGAAAACACTCTATGCAAGTAAGTATTTCAGTCTCGATTTTTTTTTTTTTGAAAAAATAACAATAATTTGAGGTTAGTACGCATCGGGGGCTTTGGAATTTGCAACGACATTTGAAATATTTTTTTTCTTTGAATATTTTGGTGAAAGCTTTTCCAAATTCGATTGATCAATATTTAGGATAATGCTGGTATTGCTTTGTATATACATATAATATATGTATGTATATATATATACATTATATATATGTAACTGCCTCCATTGTGCGTAACTATTTGGCATAAATTTTGTATCTGCGGTTGGCAGCTCATTGCGTTTGCGAATAAACCGCTGTTTAATGGCTTAACCCAACTACTGGAACAACGGCATCCAACTGTGTGGTTATCTATGCGTGTGCATTTTTATATATTGACACCAGAGCGCACACACAACAAAATATTGGCTTATATACACCAGTATCTATTTAACTAAATATGCAGTTTGTAATACGACCTAGTCACCAGTAATTTACAAAATAGGTTTCTCTAATTGTACAGTAATCTCTAACAACCAGTTATATCTCGCTACTTTCTATATAATAACCTTCACGGTATGTTCGATTGGAGGCAAGTTTCAGTTATCCCAAAAGATTCTGGAGGAAATTTTATATATCTGCTATATCTCTGTTGAGGTAATGCAATACTGCTCTTGACTCCGCTCAAGTCTAGGTAAGGAGTTTTTATAAATTGCTTCTACTGACTGGGCCATTTCGTACATGTGGATTGCTGTCTGACCAATAACAAATAATTTTCTTATTGACACTTATCATCGAAGCCATTCAGCCAGAAATGAGCCTCATCGCTGAAGATGATTTTTCGATGAAAATCCGGATCATATTCCAGTTGTTGCTCAGCCCAATTCTTGAACCTACAACAATTCTGGCGGTCAACTGGATCCAGTTCTTACGTCAATTTGATCTTGTACGGATGTAGGCCAAGATCTTTTCTTAAAATCAACCACAACGACGTCACAGGGATGCCCAACGCTTGAGGACGACGTGTGAGAGACCGAGTTGGGTCTTCCTCAATTGATGCGCTAGTGGCAGCAATATTCTCGACACCTCGGGCACTTCTTTGTCTCACTGGCACGGGAACATTTTGTACTGTACCTGTGGATTCAAATTTGTCTACTAGATGCTCAATTGTTGAACTGACAGGACGATTATGACGACCATAAATTGGACGTTGAGGTCACTGACTCCGAATTTTAATAATTTCAACTCGTTGTTGGATCGGGATCCTTACTGAAGAGAAATGTCAAAAGAGCGAGAAATAATATGTCGTCGTTTGCTGTCCCTATCGGTCTACTTTTGTAGCGTCCTATTGAAAAACCCTTTTTTTTTCGCTGTCCAGATTTGGAAATACTAAGTTTAATATATCTTAAATCCAATAGCTTCAGTCACCCATTCGAAGTAGCTGTAATCGATATTTACCTACTTAGAATTTTTGTGATAGATTCAAGTCGTTTTGTCTATATATACGAGGATTTTAACTATTGTGAGGATATATAAGAGGGTTTTCACTATTGCTAAGAACTACATAAGGGTTTTAATACCAAATACTACTCAACCACTTCTGAGCAGACTTATTTTCCTTCGGACTATTCAAACGAGCACTTTTAAACCCCACAAATATTTATAATCGTCAAAAGGTTTTAAACATCTATAGTAATTATATTTTCTTGATATACAGTACTGTTATCAAAAACATATTAAATACATTAAATTGCGCATGCAAACTTATTTAAAACATACAATCTTTACTACTACTAAAGCTATTCTCTACTTATGCCAGACATATGCAATTGGTTTTATCTTTTATTATGGCTTTTGTACGATATTATTGTTTATGCTACGGTAGAGCTGTGGTAAAGGGCCAAAAGTCAAACTGTGGTTAGTGCAGTGCAAACCAATATTGGCAATAAATACACTGTGGCAATACATTGGCACAACCGGAATACATATCGGCAGATAAAATATTTATTTAAGTATCATTTCAGTATCCACAAAATGTGTAACTGAATGAGCTTATTATCGGTGTAGGAAATTGTGACCATTTAATATAAAATTACATTTAATTTAATTTCAATTTAATTTTGTAAAATGCGGGCTCTTGTATTGCTATTGCTGTAGTAGCAGTCACAATTGTTTCATAAAATGGCCATATAAAACTTAAGAGCTCTCATAACGCTCATACTAGGACACCCACTCGTACACTCTTACATACATATGTATGAATGTATATCCTATTTATATATATTTGTTACTACCACCAAAAAATGAATAATTTCAGCAATAAAATTAGGTTCTGACTATTGTGGTCACTCTTCCAAAGCAAAGTGTAATGAAGAGTCTGAAATTAAATCGTCAAGTTGCAAACTACCTCTGCAATATAGGATTTCACTTGAGTTGAAGCTAGGAGCCGCCCTTCGCAATATAATGCGGAAACATAACTAATTTTCGAAAATATGAAATATTCTATTAATTTTACTCTAAATTAAAGCATGCAAATAAGGAATATTAACCCTTTCATGCCCAATGTTGCCGTTTTTATTTTAAAACAAAGTGAACTATATAAATAAATATAAATAACAGACTGTAGTTCCGTCCATTTTAATTCGGACATGAGAGGGTTAAGAAAAAACTTAAATATGAGGTTATGTTAAAAGGCTGATCTCTGCGCAACAGGAGATCCCACTTGGACAGTTAGAAACAGGCCTCAAAATGGATGCCGTGAGCCTTTAACGAATTTGTAAAGGCTACTAATGTATAATCGGGAGAGTTCGACTGGTTCTCCGAAGTTTGACCTGCCAAGATGTTTCTAGCGAAAGCTGGACAATGAAGTAGAAAGTGGGTTGATGTCTCTTCCATTCAGCTTTGGCAATTTGCAACCGTCAGGATATTTAGACTCACTGCATCGGGCAGTGTCCAGTAAGGACTCCTTTCATTGAGTTGAGTTGAACCTTGCTAAGAGCATACAGCTCAGCGGATCAGCATTAGGTCAGAATGATATCGTTGTCGCACTGGTGCTGGTCGTACTCCAATATCTACCCTGCTCTTTCGACGACCACTGATCCCACGCGAAGAGACAGGAGGATAGTGAAGCATCGGCTTATTGGCAATCTGATGATTACGCGCAAGCTCATCGGTTTTACAGTTCCCAGCGATACCGCTATGGCCTGGGACCCAAACGAGTCTAATATTAAAGTAGCTAAAAGTTATTGATAGAGTGGTTGTCTAACTTTGAGCGCACAATCAGCGAGCACATGGCCCGGATTTATCTAATGCTTCTTTTATGGCAGTCACCTAAGCTTGAGAAAAGCTGCAGTAATCTGACGGCCTAAAGCTGTACTTGATGCCAAGCTCCTTGCAGAAGACACCTCCTCCAAATTACCTCTGAACTTAGATCCATCCGTGAAAAAGGTCTCCACAGCCGTTCGTAGGAATGCGTACATTTCGTTAATGGTGTTCTCTCTTATTGGCCAAAGCAGGTCTTTCTGGGCGATTGCTTTCTACAGCCCGTTCAATGGCTATATTTGAAGAACTGAGCTACTGAGTCAAGTAATCAAAATATATCCAAAAAATTTTTTGGATATGAAATCTTTTATCTTCAACGCGAGATACAGATTACTAAACTAAACTAAAATAAATCGAGGAAGATAATTTATTTATTTTTACTAGACAGTACCTCCCATTACTGCTTAAGCTCATAAGTCAGCCTATAGAAGCTCAGAGAAGTGTTATTTTGCTTAATGTTTTAGAATACCAGTTTGTATTATATAGAAACGGAAGAGGATTTGAATTAGCGTATTGAAGTTGCTGCGTACCGTTTTCATCAAGTGCTCAGTGCATTTTCAAAACCAGCACAACTTAATTTAGCCCCCCCCCCCTCATCATGGACTTGCGAATGTCACGTTTGTGCGAGAAAATATGAAAGAAGACTGCAAAACTGCTATCGCTTCCTCTTCATTTTATGGCAAACTTTCAAGTGCGCACAAACACACACAATACCGCTACCACTCCAAGACACCGCTGCTAAGTTCATTTTGTGTCTGTGCACAAGCTGCGCCCCTTGTACGCCATGAATGGCAGGAACTACAAATGCACTGGATCCTAGACGAAGCGAAGTCGAGCAAAGTGTATGCACTTTATAGCACCTAAAAACTGCTGCTGCAAATCCATTGTTCGCGTTTGTGTGTTGTTGTTGTACTCAACTGAAAGAATGAAATATGCTAAGGCAGCCAATGGATTGAGGGTTACTGCCTGCATGGCGATGAAGAGAAGTGATATGAAGATAAATATAAAAGGGCAAAGAAATGACGACAATGTATGCTAAGGAAAACTTGTGAAAATGGCGCCGGCAATAGCGATATTAGTGGAGAGGAGCACACTTGTAAAGCAGCCGCATAAGCTGATCAATTAGTACGCATCAATGAGCACAACACTCAATTTTGCTCACTATGGCATAAGACGGTCGGCGCCATTACGAATACGTACAGTTAGTGGGGCACTCATGCACGCACACAGCACACAGCACTCGCCACTTGGTACTTTATTATAATGTCAAAATATCGAGGTTTGAGTTCACGTGATTACTAAAGGGATATACATATCGTTGGCTTAATATAGAAAAGGCGTATCTACATTTTTTTCGAAATCGCGTTTTTAATGTATTCTGGTAGACCACTGTCAAATACTCCTCCCCTTAAAAAATGAGTGGGCTATGATCGTAAATAACGGATTTATAGTCATATAAAAAAAAGCCCTAACTCATTCGAAGTTACAATAACAGCATAAAGCAATATCTCAAATAACTTCAAAGAAATTAAAAATAATAACAAAATTATACCACAATTGAATTTGTTACCTGTTTTGAATAAAAATTGCAATAGAAATGTTTTCTGCATCTTAAGTTTTTAACGTTTTATTCAGTTTTTTCCTTCTCCTGAAAAGTAACGAAAAGTGTAGATACGCCTTTTCTATATTAAGCCATCGATATGTACCATGCGTTGGGTGGATGAAAGGCAAGCAACCAGCAGTTTCCAATAAGTTAAATTAAGTATTCCATATGAACTCGTAGTTTAGTTAATACAGATGTAGGTATACTTGTATATTCTTGATTTCATAAGTAATGCAAGAACTGGGGAAAGCATGCGATTGTATAGTGAAAGGACCTGCTGCAATGCGGTATAGTATTCCTATAGTCACTTTACTTATTTTTTTTAATATATGAATACATGTATATGTATATGTTTATTTTTTAAAACAACAAGACGTTGCGATATGTAGTAGCTGAGAAGAAGATTCGATTCTAAAGGGACATTTCTTTGGAGCCCGCATTAAGCTCATAGTTATGTACTGCATGTGGCAAGCTAATACGTGGAAATTATACTGAAATCCTTTCAGGCATAATAAGAACTTAAATAAGAATTGAAAAACAATTCTAAAATCGTAATAGAAATTATTTCTTTTAGAAATTGATTTTCGAAACATTTTTGAATATTTACAAAAATATCGAGTTCCAAAAAGATATATCAAAACAAGTAAGGGAAGGCTAAGCTCAGGTGCAACTGAACATTTTATACTCTCGCAATTTATTGATATATTTTTATTAAGATAACACACAAGTTGACCAAATTTGAAAATCCTATAATTAGGTATATGAGAGCTAGGGGAAGTTATGACCCGATTTTAACCATTTCTGTTAGGGAGACACACAATTAGAAGAAAAATATTTCCTCAGAATTAAATTAAGATACCTGAGAGATTTGCCGATATTTTCGTTGAAAAATTACAATGGGGCACCGAATTCTTCATATTCGATATTCGGAGCTTTGCAACATTATAGTCCGATTTCGACAACTTTTTCACAAGTGATGCCACAGATCATATACAGTATTTGTGTAAAGTTTTATTTCGCTATCTTCATTGGTTCCTTATGTATATATTATAAAGTGAAGGAATAAGATGGAGTTCATAATTGATCGATTTTCCACACGTGTCATCAGGGTGTCAAGAAAATTTTACATACCGAATTTCATTCGAATCGGTCGAGTAGTACCTGAGATATGGTTTTTGACCCATAAGTGGGCAATGTCACGCCCATTTTCCATTTTGTTAAAAAATTCTGAGTGCAGCTTCCTTCTGTGATTTCTTCTGTAAAATTTAGTCTTTCTGACGTTTTTTGTTAGTGAGTTAACCCACTTTTAGTAATTTTCAACCTAACCTTTGTATGGGAGGTGAGCGTGGTTATTTTCCGATTTCTTACATTTTTGGACTGTATTAAAAAGTAGCTTAAAAAAACGACAGCAGAAAGTTTGGTTTATATAGCTTCATTGGTTTGCGAGATAACCTATTTGGGGGCGGGGCCACGCCCACTTCCCCAAAATAATTACATCCAAATATGCCCCTTCATAGTGCGATCCTTCATACCAAATTTTATTTGGTATTTTATTAGTTATGGCACTTTATGTGTTTTCGGTTTTCGCCATTTTGTGGGCGTGGCAGTGGTCCGATTTCAACCCTCTCACGGTCCCAAGAAACAAGTGTGCCAAGTTTAATCAAGATATCATAATTTTTACTCAAGTTATCCGTTGCACGGACGGACGGACAGACAAACATTCGGATTTTGACTCGTCTCGTCACCCTGATCATTTTGATATATATAATCCTATATCTAACTCGTTTAGTTTTATTACTTACAAACAACCGTTATGTGAACAAAACTATAACAGTCTCTTAGCAACTTTTGTTGCGAGAGTATAAAAACTAAGATTTGCTGCGATTATTAAAATCGAATTATGGATTATTTCATTTTCAACTTAACAACAAATGAGTTTATTTTCAATAATTTCGCTTACTACTTAATGTAGTTGTGGTCTTGGTGAGACTTGCGAGCATGCATGTTTGCGTGAGCCGCTAATGTTTTCTTAAGTTCGTAGTGGACTGGCCAAAGCCGCATTAACAATTCAATAGGCGTCCACGTTCTAATCTTTAGCGCAAATAAAAAAATATCCTCAACACGAAAGTTAACTAACGAAGCAAATACAAACATATACTACATATGTATGTACGTACATTTATTTGTGTAAATGCTCTGAGCGTTAAATGCGGTAAAATAATAAAATGGAAACAGGAAGAGAATATACATATAAACTTATATGTACACATTTATATACCCCAAACTACTCACATGTAGGTTACTTCCGCACAAAGGATGTGCTCGTGTCGAACTGGGTCGACCCAGACGAGTTTGGTGATTGCTTGGTATGCGGTTAGAAATTCCACAACTTTCTTCTAGCACCACTTCTGTACTTTATACTTTTATAAATTTATGCTAATACATATATATATTTACAAGTCGGCTTTATTTACCCCAATACTTTAAAAATTATTAGGTTTTATCGGCAAGACCTAGGTGGTCATTTAAAAAATCGCTGGAGAACGTGAATTGTTAAATTTCCAATTGTCCATAAGTCCAATTATAAAAATTTTATTTTTATTTTTTTTTATGACAGCTAGCTGACCCAGGGTCGATGCAATAAATGAGGATATTTTTGATTTATCTCTCTATAACTCTTTCGGCAATCCAAGTCACCTTAACAACGTTTTCGGAAAAAACATGATTTTGAGATAATCGCGTTTAAAGTTCTAAGTACACTTTTGTCTAGTGAAGCGGAACAAGATGCTAAACGCTAGAACCTCGCTTCTACTGCTTAAATCTATAAACAAATTTGAGATAACATTCTTAAGAACCCATACTTTAAGATAAAATAATAAAAAAATCGATTTTTTGACCGACCTCAACATATATAACCCCTATGCTACACAACACCAAAAGCGCCGTCAGGATCGGGAAGGACCTCTCCGAGCCGTTCGATACCAAACGAGGTTTCAGACAGGGTGACTCACTATCATTTGACTGCTTTAAGGTAACGCTGGAAAAAATAGGAGCCGCTGAGCTAAATAAAGAAGGTACAATCTTCTATAAGAGTGTACAACTGCTGGCGTACGCCGATGATATTGATATCATTGGGAGCAACAACTGCTTTTTGCAGACTGGATAAGGAAACGAAGCGAATGAGTCTGTAAGTGAACGAGGACAAGACGAAATATCTCCTCTCATCAAACAAACAGTCAGCGTACCCGCATCACGTCTCCCACGACACTGTTGACAGTCATAACTTTGAAGTCCTAAATAATTTCGTCTATCTTGGAACCAGCATCAATACCACCATCACCAACAATATTAGCCTCGAAATCCAACACAGAATCACTCGTGCCAACAGATTATTTTGGAGTTTGGACTTAGTAGGCAATTCAAAAGCAAGGGCCTCTCTCGATGAACCAAAACCAAACTCTAAAAGTCGCTCATTATTCCCGTCCTGTTGTATAATGCAAAAGCGTGGACGATGACGACATCCGATGAGACGGCACTAGGAGTTTTCGAGAGAATATACGAGTTAAATTACGGCATTGACATGGTTATAGTTACATGGAGTAAAAAAGACAGCGGCTACACTGGTTAGGTCATGACATCCGAATGGACGAAGACACTCCAGCCTTGAAAGTGTTCGATGCAGTACCCGCTGGTGTAAGCAAATTTCCACTACGTTGGAAATATCAGGTAGAGAAGAACTGAAGAAGTGCAATTAGGCACTTGGTATCACCAATTGGCGCCAAACCGCCAAACGTGGTAAGGCACTTTGCTTGTGGTGGCTACAATCTCTTGGAGAGAATCTGCTATTAACGTATTCAATCTTTAAAAGTACTTTACATATCCTACATATGCTGGAATATAACTTTAAGACGACACCTAGAAACTTATGAAACTCTGCTCGAATTTAAAATCTTTAACTTTATCTAGTATACATATTTACTCTAAACTTTCTGCTCGTAACACGAAATCCTTATCGCCATTCCTACTTTTATACACATATTTATGCTATGTACATATGTATACACTGGCGCATAGCAAGGATACTGAATTTAAGTGGCTCTGGACGCTAACGAACGTTAAAGGGCCAAAAGCGCCGTGGGTTATGGTTAACTGGGTGTGGCTGACTTTAGATTACCTGTAGCTAACGGTGTCGTGCACTTTGAAATTTGTTTGTTTTTAATTAATTGCACGTAGAGCTGGGCTCGGTTAGTGGCTGAAGCGGGTTTCAAAGGACACTTTTTATTTTGTTTATTTATTTATTTATTTTAGAACGAGTTCTCTCCGCTTTGCGCTTTGCGTGCTAAAAAGCCATAATGCCGCTGAAAATGTCGTGATTTGAGATAAAAAAAAGTGGAGGCAAAATATATGGTGCTACAAATGTTAACTGCGCGCTTGTTTGTCCTTAGCCGGGCAGGGTGGATTATAATGCACTTAGCGACTAACTAACCGCTGGACGACTGAAATTTTGAAATTTTCGGTAGTCGAAATTTAAATCGACCTATTTTCTTTAAACATCCAGAGTCTTATGATTACGCAATTTCTGGGTGCTCTCCATAAGTTATACAAAAAGGTTTTTTAGTTCAACTCTTGTGCAGTCTGTGTCAAATAATGTACTCATATATCACACCCGAGATTACACTAACTTTAAATCTCTAGTATTTTCCGGTTTAACCACAATAAAGCTGCATAATATTTTCATAAGCTTCACTGACGACTTTATGCAGTGTCACTCTGCACATACAGAAACACACACACACATAAGTGAAGGCAGGCTAAGCGCGCGCGAACACATTGCGAATGAATACATATGTACATATGTATGTATGTGTGGTATATGAGTCCAGCTCTAGTCATGATTTATGACGAATGTGACGCGCTATGCAAAGTGACATTTATCGCTCGAAGAAAAATACTGTCTGCATCCTGCGAAATCATTTCAGTTATTTTTTCGCTGAATTTAACATTTAATCTTCATTCGCAGCCAGCTGATAACGTACGAACAATGGTCTTCTATTACCAGTTGGAGAAAATCATTGTTAAAAGGCCAACTCACATGAACTCCGAAATGCAGCAATGTTTCTGTACATATGATATATACTATGTAGTACTACATGTGAGTATAATTAGGGTGGTTGTATAAGGGTGGAATTTTATTAGATTAGCTTTAGTGTTTTAGAGGCAGTGTGTTGACAGTTTCATATTAAATGGTGCTATTAGACTCGGATTTTCAAAAAAACAAAATCATTATTCATTTGGTCGAAATTTAAAACAAAAAAGGGCTAAGCTCATTGTATACTCTCGCAGTATATTGACAGCTATATGGGGGCTAGTGAAAATATTGACCCAATTTTTCCTAATTTGTGGCACAATGGCACACTATTATAAGGAAAACGTCTCCACTGAATTTTTTTTAGAATATCTGAAAGATTTTTCGTTAAAAAATTGATCTCATGCACCAAGGTCTTCATGTTCGGCATCCGGGGCCTTGAAAAGTTATGGGCCAATTTCGAACTTTATTGAATTTGTGAATCCCGATTTGGGTGTTTCAATAAGAGCGCTACAAAAGTAGACTGGATTTCTCGAGGCGGCCAATTGACTGGGCCAATTCGTTAGATAACACGTTCGCCAAACTTGGATTTCAATAAATCAATTGTGACATTCGTTGTCTGGCTTGGAACCACATATTGTCCAAGTTCAAATCATACAATTCGGGCCAGAAGTGTTCGCTTATCACTGAGCGGTAGCAATTCCCATTCACAGTAACCGGACAGAGCCGGTCTTGATCATCACGGAAGAAGTCCGGTCCAATGACGCCAGCCTATAAACCGCACCAAACCGTAACTTTTTCAGGATGCAATAGGACCACCCGTGACCCATGGAGCACGAGTGGATTGCTGCCTGATAACGCATTTTTGCTTATTGAGGAAGCTATTTAGCCAGAAATGAGCCTCATCGTTGAAGATGATTTTTCGATGAAAATCCGGATCATTTTCAAGTTGTTGCTCAGCCCAATTCACGAACATACGAAGGATATAAACCAAGATCATTTCGAAAAATTCACCACAACGACGTCACAGAGTTGCCCAACGCTTGAGAACGACGTGTGAGAGACTGATTTGGGTCTTCCTCAATTGGTGCGCTAGTGGCAGCAACATTCTCGACCCAACGGTTACTTCTTTATCTTACTGACACGGGAACCTTTTGCACTGTGACTGTGAATTTAAATTTTTCTATTAGACGCTTAATTGTTGATCTGACTGGACGATTGTGACGACCATAATTTTAATAATTTCGACTCGTTGTTGGATCGTATATCTTTTCATGTTGAAATGGCAAACCTTACTGAAGAGAAAAGTCAAAAGAGCGGGAAATAATATGGCTCTATCGGTCTACTTTTGTAGTGTCCTATTGAAAACCCCTTTAGAAGCCATTCTTTGTTTGGTCGTTTGGTCTCTACTACCGAAATATATTCTTGGGTACTTTTATTTTCCAATATATACATTGTGATGATGCGTTCGACATCTAACCCGTCAATGTGTGCGTTAAACTGAAAAAGTTTGCTTTGACAACGCGGGAGCCTGTTTACTGTGTACATGGCTATTGCGTATTTGCGGCAATTAGAGGAGAGCTATTGCTTCAAGCAAACGGAAAATGCATCATGCTGCGGTGGAATTTAAAGCCATAACTGCATTATGAGCAAAACACGATGAGCATCAAGGATGAGCTATATAGTGAGTAGATTTGTTTTGTTGGATCGGCAAACAGTTGCGATTATAGTCAGGCTGCGTTGCAAATTCTAACGAGGTCATTGCTTAACAATGTTCTTTTGTAATGCAGTGTATTTTTTTGTGAACTATTCCCACGTTCCCGCATTCCCAGCGGTAAAAATGCTGTCAACATCTTTGCTGCTTTTGCGTCTACGCAGTCTTTCCATTTCCGCATCCTGTTGCTGCGCAAGCAACGAAAAATTTAATTATTTCATTTCACGTCTTCTTGCGAGATAGCTCAACGTAATACGAGTAGTATAAAGGTGACGTTACGTTTATGCAGATTCGCTCCGTCAATATGAAATCCAAAGGCTAGATCTAATTATTTACTAGTGGTTACTATGTAATTAATTACAGTTATATAGGGATATAGAACAAAGATTAAACTACCTATAAAACTTGAAACGTGCCATTTAAGGGGTTATATGGGTTTCGTGGGTTCAAAAACTATATTTTTTTGGCTTATTAATTCCAACAACATCTCAAGAATCTTATTCTAAATTTTCAAGTCGATCCGAACAATAGTTTCGGAGATAAAGCCTTTGGAAGGTGTGGCGCCAAGTCAAGTACTATTGTTACTCAAAACTTTAAACGCATTTTTCTCGGAACCGTATTTTCAAAGTCGGTTGTCAAATGTTCTCGAAAACTACTCAAATTTTGCATAGTTGTTCGAGATACAATTTACTAGTGTTTGGACGCAGGATTTTTTTTGCAAATTTGACCGAAATTTTTTTTTTTTTGGAAAAATTTATGCCAAAATTCCATTTTTTACTTTTTTGTCTTTCCTTCGTTCAAGCACGAGTTTATGGTCTTAACTAAAACACTTATTTTTGTTTTTTTCATTTTGAATAATCCTGTCAGGAGTTATGCTGACAACGCGGACGTATCTTTTTCCGAGGGGTCACCGGAAATGACGTCGCAATGGAGGAGTTTTAATATTTTTTTTTGGAAATTCCAGATATTATTCTTTAAATATGTATCTATAAGACAGAAAAAGTTTGAATTAAATAAATAATTTTTTTACATGGAAAAAAAATATTGAAAATAGGACTTTTTTTACCCGACAAAACCCATATACCCTTAAGTAATATTACAATTAGAAAAAATTAATTCTTGAATCCCTAGGACGCCATCGGAAACTTAATTGATTGGCTAATAATACGATTTGCTTTTCAAATAACTGTGCAGATATTCGAGAATATCTCGATTTGAAACAAATCAATTACAAATTATATTTTTGGTTTAGGCAAGAAGTATAGGATAGATATAAAAAATATATTTTTCAATCTAATTACAATAAAAGTAGTGCAGTGAATTTATAATTCATTTGGCGTGTTCACATTTTAGAATCCAATCGTGGTATTATGAAATGCGAAGATACATATGGTATTGTGAGTATATACATACTAAAAAACGGAGCAAGATTTGTGTGATATTTCCAAGCTTATTCAGATTTCAATAATTCATAAAATTATTCTTTCATATTTTTCCTTTAACATTTTATAAATAATAACGGAACAGAAAATTACCTTGTATTTCGAAAGGAGCAGTATTTTGATGGTAAATTTTTACTGTGTTGTTACCCGGTTCAAGACGTGATGAAAGGTTGCCTGAAAAGGAGGAAATATAAATATTATTTTCAAATCAAATTTTATTAATTTTTTCTCTTATTTTATAAAATAGAAAAAAACTCGAATCCGAAGTTTAATCAAGAATAGAACTTCAAATACCAGTTGTATTCCTACAGTATTGATACAAAGAGTGAACTATTTTTTACGAATAAACATGAAACGTTGTATCCGTTTGGAAACTAAGCAACATATAGCTGAATGTTGAAATTATGGTATACATTTTCCAAATCTATATCGCTAATAGGAATCGGAATAGGTCTTGAGACTTATTTATAGGCACGGAAAAGGTAAACAATTGGGAAACTGTAGACTACTGAATGGATCGAGTTGGATTTAAAAAATTAGGCTATTCGATATCTTAATGAAACTTGATACATATATTCCTTGGCAGATTAAACTCTATTTAGTATAAAAACCGAAAAGTGGGTGTGACGTCGCCCACTTTTGTTTCAGAAACCATATCACAGGAACGACTCTACTAATTTCAATGAAATATAGTATATATAATGTTTTGAATGTTCTGGTCTTATATATAAAAAATAGACGAAATCGGTTCACAACTACGCCTATTTCAAATATAATTAAATTTTATAGGAATGAAATCCGGCATAAATACAGGGCATTAGCGGTTTGACATCGCTCATTTAAGAATTGTCGAAATTGGAATCGAACGTTGTAAGGCTGCAGTTATCGAACATATAGACCGCAGTGCCTGTGGTACAAAAAAATATCGGTAAATCTCTCAGTTATTATATTGTTGGCAAGAATTGGTAAAATCGGTCCAGAAATTATATCAGCGCCCTTATAGTATATATACTGATTTTCGTTGTTCTCTGGACTATAATACTTTGAATTCTTTGCATACAGTGTGCAAAATTAGATTGAAACATTTTGGTAGTTTAAGGATTCATCGCGTACAAACAATCTGAGACAAAACTTATATTTGCTTGAAACACCAAAATCTACAAATCACGTGGAAAAACAAACACACCAGTGTACCCGGTACATATAGAATCGATATGAATGCGCTAACTCCTGACAAATGTGTGCAAAACAATGAATATTTCGAAAAAATGCTGACCACACCAATGTCAACGACAGTGGCAGGGGAAAAATCTGCGGCCTAAAAATGCCGACGCATAATTAGGTGGAAAGTGTGAGGCAAAGCGTTGCTCCACCCACTTAAATAAAACCGCTTAACGGCCAACAAAAACATATGGACATTGAGGAGGAACCAATGAAACTGCTATTCATCGTGTGGGAAATATTGTAATTACAAACATATCTAAGAAAGTCAAAGGAGGTGGCTGTAGTAAGAATCATACTGGATACCTTAGTTGTGGATGTTCGCCCATAGGGACCATCGATTTTGTGCTTAATATTTTCGATATTTATTTTAGTATACTATATATAAATGCTGTATGTAGATGTGGGGAAATATTGTTTGCTGAGCAAATCATTCTAGTAAAGCGGTAATTTTGATTTCGAACTTAAACCGTGAAAGGCACTTCTAATTTTAACTGACTGTCTAGGGTCTTTGAAATTATAATTGATTTTTAATTAACATAAACTAACTTATATATGAAATGAAACTGAGCCTTCATTATTTTCGACATTTTTAGAAATGAGCTGAAAAATATGGGTATCCACTTCTGTCAAGGATATTAATTGTTGAGCTTGTTGTTGAGTTTAAAAGCTACATATATATGTCTATCTATATATAGATATATATATATATAATTAAAGAACAGATGTTTTTATGAGCTTCAGTTCCCATTGCAAATTAGCAACCTGTAAATATTAAAATGGTTCGATATAAAGGATGTTCATGCCAGAAATAAGCTCCTTAATGTTTTCTATCAAAAAATACCCTTTTCAATGTTAGTCGGTACCGAGATCTGAAATGAATTGTGTGTTCCTGTAACTATAACACGGCTGTTGACAATAGCGGGTCTTATCGAATACTATTAAAAGTGTGTTAGTTCTCTAACAATGATCGTTCGACAAATCAAATTGAGTGTTGTAAGATATCCAAAGAATCAAACACATTTTTATGAGCGAAGCTTTTTGGTGAAGTGTAATCTAAACTCCACTCCTAATATGAGTATAAACGCTATTATCATTCTTATTTACTTAGTATCAATAAGATATCTTACCTAAAGATCGAGTCTACAGAATGAACGGAAGTCGTCTTATGTGCAGCATTTTCACTATGAAACACTGTATATTTATAAGGTTGATAAAATATTTAGAAACTAGGGATAGTGTATTAAAAAACACTATTTCATTGAAAATGGACTACAAAATCACAAAGGAAATAACGTAACACCTAAAACTAAACGAGTTCGATATAGAGTTATATATACCAAAGTGATCAGGGAGAAAAGTAGATTTGAAATCCGGAAATCTTAAATTTCATGGTAAAGATGGCACAGAAAAGCTGCACTCAAATCTGTGTATAAAATTAAATGGGTGTGGCTCCGCCTATTTATGAGTCAAAAACCACATATCAGAAACTACTCGACCGATTTCAATGAAATTCAGTCTCATGACACGGGTGGAATATGGGCGAAATCGATTCACAACTACGCCTACTTCCCATTTACCACAATTTTTAAGTCCATTTGATTCGTTCACTTTACAATATATAAGTTAAGCACTAGGGAAGATATCGGAACAAAACTTTTCATAAATACTGCATTTCTAGTGTAATGTAAAAAATCACTGAAATCTGACTTTAACTTTTCAAGGCCCCAGATACCGAACATGAGAAACTCGAAGTTTGCAACTAATTGTTTATTGAAACTAACGGTAAATATCTCAGATATTCTAAAGAAATTCAACGAAGACGTGTTCCTTCCAACAGTGTGCGTTTGTGCTAAAAATCGGCAGAATCAGGTCAATATTCGGATTTTCAAACTTCGACTGGATTTTATATCGTATGTATCGGTTAATATGAGAGATAACTTAACAAAATGAAGTGAACGTACATTCTTGGATCTAATGTAGTTTGTGGCAAAAATTGTTGAAATCGCCTCAGGAATTACCCCAGACCCCATATACTACATAGACTACACATATGTAGTATATATGATGATTTTTGTTTTCTCATGGACTTTATGCCGAATATGTGAGTCAAATTGTGTTATTTTAATAATAATAAATTAATAAACTGTTATTATTATAAATAGGTAAGTATATAAAATTATCGCCAATTTCATTTTAATTTTGAATAAATTTTGTTTTGACATTTGTATTGAGTGTATTGAGTTAAAAGTTGCATTGTTTCCACAATTTTCTAATTGGAGATAACCTTTATGCCGTAAGCGCGTAAATATGTCTCACTGGTAATATCAGCCAAAATCAAAATCAAACTATTGAAAAAAAAACCGGCAAACATACTCATAAATGATATGAATGCTTATATAGAGATGGGTGTATATACATATGTATGTATGTATGTATGTATTTATGTACAATAAATAGCAAACATTGGCATGAAAGTAAGCGAAATCAAGAGCATTGGTTTAAATATGAAGCAGCGAGCAGAAAACCAAAGCGATAAGCATTAATTCATATATGTCGGTTCGACATACAACACATGCCCACCTATGGCATATATATATGTATGTATGTATGTACATAAGTGTTGTAAGTGTAGTGTGTATATATTCTAATGGGAAGAATAGAGTTATAGAAGACAAGTACACAAATAAGAATGGGCACTGCAAAGAAAAAATCAAGTGAGAGATCAGCAGCACGACCACGACCATTGTCTGTGAAATTCGTAAGTACACATAAGGATGTATGTATTGTATATATCTACTATAACTACATATATTTGAATAAATTTCGGTATATACTTGTACTTTTTTTTGTTTAAACAATTGTACGCCTAACTACAAACATATGGAAATATACCTCTGGATACGTACATATGTACATATCTTATTACATATATGTATATGTATGCTTACATTCATAGATTCATACATATGCTTTCTTATATTGTAGTTAGACACACTTAAGTACATAAATATGTATTTGTATCTGTATCTGGTTGAAGATTCTGTGCCTTTATACAATACCGAAATTGCTATTTTCGTAAAAATTACGTCAGAACTCGACCGGGAAGCACTTATTGTATACGTAAACAATTTTTGCGAAGTCAAGAATTATGCGCATTTCATTTGCAAATTTTAAGATACGTTTCACACATTCAGCCAGACAAATGATCGTAAGATAGGTAGTGCAAAAAGTGCTAAACAATCCACCCGCACCTTATCTTAGCCGCTCTTATGTATGGGTGTTACACATATGTATGCATACATTGTATATATATTTAGATACCATATATTTTAAGAGATGTGTATAATCGGTGAGTTTGTAGCTGTGTTTAACGTTCCATATTTAAAAGCGAAATTACTGTTTTTAGAATTTCTCTACTTTCTTCGCAGTTATTTAGTATGGCAATAACCTGTGATTGAGTTTATATACATACATACAATATATGAACAAAAGTAAAGTGGTTGAGTTTGGTATGAATTCTCGGAAAACAATACAAGATATGTAGAAATACTAACACAATAAAGATAACGATTGTGTTAAAGATTTATTCTGCTAAATGTATTGCTTAGGTTTCGATAAAGATATCTTAATAATATTTAGTACAAAAAAAGCTAATGGTATGGATATCATTATGGAGTTATATACAGTTAGGATTTTCAAAAAATCTATTTGCATTTTCTTAATATATACATATATATATATCTGAGTATACACACACAAAATTTCCAGTCGATTCGACGAATATTTTCAAATTTATAGACGCATTAGTGAAGGCGCGCCGACTACATGTAAAGTGCTTTCAAAGCCTTAAACTCGTTTTTCTCGAAACGGTGTTTTCAAAGTCGGTGAGCAAGATTTCTCAGAAACGGCTGAACCGATCGGTCTGAAATTTTTACACAAGCTTCTTAACTTTATTTTTTTAGTAATTAATCGAAGGATTTCTCCATCAGATTATTTTTATAAACAATTAAAGACCAGAATTTTGGTCGAAAAACGAACTTTTTGCTTTGAGTAGCCGCCATTTTGTCAAAAAAATAATTTTTTTGCTAATGCCTTCGATCAATTATTACTATATTATTATATTAATGAAATTGATTTAGTTTTTGCATTTTAGATGATCCAGTCCAAAGATATCGTGCTCACCGCAAGAGGCCGGACCTCTGCAAAATTTGCAATATCAACGTTTCCGATAATTATTTTTGGCAATAAAAAAATATGTTAATATAGTTTAAGGTTGCCATAATATACCTGCCAAGTTTCAAATCAACAAACCAAATAGTTTGCTTAGAAAAAATTCTTGAAAAATGCCTTTTTTCGACCTCCTAACTGTATATGACCCCTTAATAGCTAGCGTCAAGCAATGTCTCCCGCTCACACTTAAGGGGTTACATGGATTTCGTGGATTTAAAAAAAAAACGATTTTTTTGGCTTATTATTTGCTACAACATCTCAAGAATATTATCCTAAATTTTCAAATCGGTTTGAATAATAGTTTCGGAGATAAAGCTTTTGGAAGGTGTGCGTTCCAAGTCAGGTATCATTGTTACACAAAACTTTAAACGCATTTTTCTCACCTCAAATTTTATCGAAAACTACTCAACCGATGTTTATGAAATTTTGCACAGGTGTTCGAGATACATATTACACGTGCTTGAACGAAGGATTTTTTTTTTTGTATTTACAACTAATTAAAAAAAGAAAAACAAAATGTCAAGCAAATTGACCGAAATTTTTATTTTTTTGGAAAAATGTCTGCCACAATTCCAATTTTTACTTTTTGATGATCCTGTCAAGAGTTATGCTGACAACGCGGACGCACCTTTTTTCCGAAGAGTCACCAGAAATGACGTCACAATCGAGGAGTTTTAATTTTTTTTTTTGAAAATTTCAGAAATTATTCTTTAAATATGTTAGATACATAAACAGAAAAAAGCTTGAATTAAATCAATAATTTTATACATAGAAAAAAAAATTGAAAATAGGCTTTTTTACCCGACAAAACCCATGTAACCATAGCCATTAATGTACCATAGATACTACCCAGTTCAAACGACTTGAAGAGGTTAGGTGGGTTTCAGCGGCTGAAAACAATGGTATTTTTAAAACTTTTTTTTTAATATATGTATAGCATCATATATTTGATTTAAACAATTCAGCATATAAAATATACATATTTAAACAGTAATGCGTGAAATTTTTATTTACAAATTCCGAAAACTCAGCCGTTTGTAAGTCATCTCCAATGCCGAGTCCAAAAAAAACACTTGCCGTGGACAGCATAACTCAATATTGGTTCATCCAAAATTAATAAACCAAAAAATTTCGATAGTGCTTGGATAAATCTAGTCAATGAACGAAGCAAAAACGAAAATATGAAAAATTGCATTTTTGACAGATTTAAAAAAAACTCACATTTTTTCATTCGAAAAAGTAGTTGTAACAAAAATTTAAAAAATTCTAATTTCTCCTTCGTTCATTAACTATATAATGTTATTCCAAAAATGTGTCGAGATATCGTGTCCACCAACTTAAAAAATTGAGTTTTGAGATAAACGTTTTCAAAATTTTACATTCAACCTAACTTTAAAGAACAAACCAAACTAATCAACAGACCATACAAACTGGCCCAGTATAGAACCGTAGCACGACAGTCTAGTGCTTCGGCGCAGTCAGAATAGGACCTGATGCATGTAGGATAAAGTGGTATACCAAACTTAACCAAACTTAATCAGCTAATTAAAACATGAATAAGATAGCTAGGACATACATATTACAAGAAATGAGGTTTCAAGAGCCCAAAAGAAGGTAATGGACGGGTGAGCAATCATCGGTAAAGCAAAAGGAGGGCCAAGATCAAGATGGAAGGACAAATTAAACGACGATTTGAAGAAGGTCCGACTGTAAAACTTGGAGGAGACCGCAAAAGACAGAGTAGCTTCGATGCTACAAAGAGCTGTTCAGCCAAACGATGGTGAAAAGGAAATATCTCCTGGAACTGATGAATCCTTTTTAACATAAAGTTGATATAGCAAACTGCCATTACTTATAAATTTTAAGAAAAACGTCGAAATTACAAAAAATTATTGAACAGTAAAACCTGACAAAGTATTAGTATCTAACAAAATTGAATATAATTTAGTAATTTTTTCCAAATTTCTTCATATACTTGAAGCATGATATATTATAATTAAATGTATCAGACGGACATGCGATTTCGGTTTTCAAGAATTAAATAATCAAGGAATAGAGATACCCAAATTTAATTGAATGATACAGGAACCTACTTATTTAATAAAAATATTTCATAAAATCTTTTTTTCACTAAAAACTCAATTTCTTTTAATTAACAGAATTGAAAATTAAAAAAAAAATACCAAATCTGAAAATGCAGACCTCATTCAAAATGTTTCGAATAAAAAAGCACACGAATGTCGTCGTATAAATAAATCATCTGTAGTTTAATTTAATATTTGTGTTTTTTGCCTGACAGAGATAAAAGAAAATCTACAAAAATAACGCTGGAAAGGATTGGATAGTATACATAACATATACACACATATGTAAGGGTGTAAGTCCCCTACTCCAGCGTACGTTGGTTTATTATTTGCATTGCCAGTGGCCATTGTTGTTGCCGTTGCCATGGTAATAAATTTTAAAATGGCAATCGCAATAGCGCTCATAGCGCAATGAGCCAATAGTGGTGCCATCGTTGTAGGTGCCGGCACTTTAGCGCCTGATATTTGCGCCTGATTAAAGTTAAACAAAAATGTTCAAAGTGGTTGGGACAAGAACAAGTGCCCATTGGGAATGTGTAGGTGTATATATGTATGTATAGCAATTTTTTTTTTGTATTTAAAGTTGTATGGATATTAGATATTAGGTTTAAAACTTTCCACTGAAAATTGTGAGAAAGTAGTACGATATTCAAAAGGGTGTCTTGTACTTATTACTTTATAAAACTAAAAGTAATAAATAATGAAAATCAAAAATTATTTTAACTTTTAAATAATGATCAATTGGTAACCGAACTGTATATTATAGAAAGTGCTAATTGAAGATTTTACAAACTAAGTTTTTCATTTTGTAGGTAGGACATCCAAAGTAAGATAACAGAAAATAATGAAAATAGTTTTGCATAGATTGAGAGAACCACTCTTAGTATCGGTCTCAATCAGATCGAAAATTGGAAGTTAATCCTAATGAGAAGGATGTAACAATGACGAACAACCCAAACAAACTTGTTAGAACTTTGGCAATGATTTAAAAATAGGTGTTAAAAATTTAGAATAATCCCAAATATGATCTATGGTGCAGTGTTGAGTACATGCCAGTTGATTACATTTAGTTAATGTCTTCCGGTTTTTTGCGGTTTACAAACGCAAAGAGAATTTTCCCATTTCGTTTAGTATCTTTAAGAAGTACAAACATATCGTCCCCTCAATATAACAATAGCGTATGTGCTCATTCGCCATTATTTTTTTATTGCATATTTAGAATCTCCATCATTGATTCTATGTCTGGTCAAAGTTTTTTCAAATTCTACTTCCACAAAGTGGGTGAAAATGTCATTGGAAAAAATGGTGTATAATTTCATGTTCAAATATTTAATAGACATCTGATTTGACAAAAACTTTAAACTCGATTTTCTCAAAACCCAAAAATTATACGCTATTGTTATATTGAGGGGACGATATACTCATTTATGTGGGAATAAATTGAAGGTAAACATTTCAGTTTAATAGCCTTTTCGCACAGCCCAATTAGTTTATTACATTAAGGTTATAATTGAGATATCAGTTTTAACTTTTCGCGCAGCCATTTGGCTACTCGATTAACGAACAGCTATTAAACATTTTTATTGTTTATTTATTGTTGCTCTACATAAGAAGTTGGTAAGCTCCATGAGCTGATTGCTATTTTATCAATAATCACAACCAAATTTCCAGTGTGTACATTGCATTTTCAACTCAATTTGTATTCGATTAAAAATTAATGTAGTTATTAAAATTAGATTTTTCTTTTGTATGGTAAATTCATTTAAATCAGCGCTTTAATCGAATAAAGGCCGGTTAATTGAACAATTAACTTCTTTGCGAAAAGGCTAATAGGGTTGTAATTAATTTAATTAAAAAAATCGTTTACTATTCATTCATTCGGAAAATTTTGTATGGGATCAAAGGGTACTATATATCAAATGATGTTGGGTTATAAATTTAGTCGGTTTTATTCAATAATTCTAAAATCACAAATTAAACTAGTAAATCAAATTTGCACAGTATTTATGTACATATTATATATTTAATTTTTACGAATAAAAATATTATCCAAGTTAAAAAAATTACTTATTAAATGAAAAAAAAAGTTGTATTACAATCTTGATCGAAAAGTAAAATATTTCAATGGAAATGGTTCCAGTTCAATAATTAAACGCTTGTTAAAATAGTTCCGGGTTCGGAACAAACAGTTATGTGAAGTTTGAATTTCGTAACCGCTACAAAATCGACTCTGGTTATACAGATTAATACATAAATTTATTAAATTCAAGAAGTTGGGATTGTGGTATCCTTTTGGAAATTACCTTAAGAGCGTATTCTGGTCTAGGATTTTGAAAAAAAAAATCGATTTTTTTTTTGGATATTTTGAAAGTTTAGACTCTCAAAAATATGACCTTGGCAGGATTTTTCAAAATTCGACTTATTTTCGGAGATACAGCCGATTTTGTAACGCGGCGTCCGTTTCACTAGAATTGTCAATTAGGAGAATTGTCAATTAGGAGACAATTCTAGTGAAACGGATGCCACGTCACAAAATCGGCTGTATCTCCGAAAATAAGTCGAATTTTGAAGAATCCTTCCAAGGTCATATTTTTGAGAGTCTAAACTTTCAAAATATGCAAAATTTTTCAAAATCCTAGACCAGAATACCCCCTTAAGGTAATTTCCAAAAGGATACCACAATCCCAACTTCTAGCATTTAATAAATTTCTCGAAACTACTTTTTTTGAGGTGGTTGACATGATATCTCAAGTTCTACTGGATCGATTCCTTTGAAATTTGGTATATATCTTCTTTATACAATGGAAATCCAATTACTGTGTCTGCCTTGGATTTCCAAAAATTTTGATTTTGAAATTTTGATTTTAAGTATTTTAAAAAAATTCGAAAAAGTCGAAAAAATCGGTTCAAAAAAAATTTTTTTTTCAAGTCGACGCCATTTTGTTATTTTATCTTATTTTTTTTTGAAAATGGTCAACCCGATAACGACATCCGTACTAATAAAGAATCTTCTGGTTTTTTATGTTTTAGATCTCTACAGGGCTGAAAATCACTTTAACCAGGACCGACCGTTTTTTTTTGAAGCCCCCACTCCACCGGCCCGTATCTCGACGAATTTTTTTTCTTGCAATTTTTTTATATTATTAAAATGTCAATAAAAAACATATAAAAAAATGAATAGTAAAAATGTTTTTAATTTTTTTATCTTAGTTTAAAAAATGCCTAAAATTCATGCGTCTAGACCAGAATACCCCCTTAAAGGTAATATAAAATAATTTGTAAGGTATAATAAACGATGATTTATGGTCGAAAATAAAAATTTTTCCGAATTTTAGATAATATTTTATAGTTTCTAAAATAGCGGATTGATTGTTCTGAACAACTGAATTCTAATACGAATTGTCGAATTCAACAAACAATGCTTGAGATATTTTTGTAGCGTGGATTATCGCGACAAGAGTGCATCGAAGAACTAAAATCTTTTGTTGTATGGCTATGAGGCACCATCCTATAGCACTGTGAAAAACTGGTACAACGAATTCAATCGTGGCCGACGATCGCTCCAATTTGACAATCGCTCAAAAAAATGCTCAAAAAAAGTGCTTCGAAAATTGGTTTGAGCACATGCAAAAGTGTATAAATCTTAATGGAGAATATTTTGAAAAACAATAAAACCATTTTCGTTGATAAATATTCCTACTTTCAATATTAGGCCAGAAATATATATAGCAGCCCTAGTAGTCATTTGTAAAAAAAATGCACAAAAAATCGAGAAAAGAAAATAATAAATAGGTATGTAGTGAATCAGTGAGCAATATGTTCATCTATATTCAGAACATTGCTATGTATGTATGTAGATCAGATTGTAGTACATATACCATATGGGCTAAAGTAAACGTAATTTCAAACAGATTCCAAAAAAAAAACGCTCTAGGATGTTCGATGTTTGGCGTTATTCTTGTGATCTTTGGACTGTGCTACATATAATACAAAAATCAAAAAATATATACATACAGTTACAGTCTACATACCAATCTTTTGAAAGACTGCGTGTATAGACTATATAAGGAAGTTTGCTTAGATTTGCATTAGAATTCGACGGATGGGCAGAACTTAATTTAATGAAAGTCTGTACGCTGTGTTTGATTTACAAATTTTCTTTCTACTAGCGCCTTTCTTCTGCCCGCAACACAGTAATTTCATTACACTGCGTGTATTTGTTTTTTTCTTTTTTTTTTTTTTTTATTTGCTAAATTGCGTTTTCAACATTATTACCGTAGTCTTTTATAATTGTTGTCTAGCTGCGCTGCGCTGCCGATCTGCGACGGTGCACTAGTTAGTTGTACAATGACGACAGACGGGCGTATACGCGACACTACACTTACGCGAATGAACTTAGCACAGCGGAGGTTAAATGGAAATCACTTCAACTATACATATACATATTTCTTTCTAAAGGTTTGTTTGTATGCGTATAATTCATATGTATATGTATATATGCGATCACTTATATGGATTACCTGGCGCTATGTTGAAGATCAGCTCATTTTGATTACAGTATGTTTTTGAAATGTTTGTGTATGCATTGACATATTGACTTGTTTATATATGCACATACATTTGATTTTGTTGTCGATTAGCGTCTTGGTTAGATAGTGTACTGCATTTGCTGTCTGTGTCTGGTACGCGCACATTTTTTTTTTTTTTCATTTTTGGAGCAAAATTTTTTTTTTTTTAATTTTTACTAATTTTCAAACGTGTTTTTAAAACCTTTTCACACTTTGTATTTAGTTAAGTGATAGCAGACAGTCAGTTGTTGCTAGAGTGTAAACATGCAGTCTATAACTGTTGTGTTCATATATATAATGCGACAGCTTTTCTTGTCAATATTGCGCTACGTGTATGAATCTTGCATTTCTGTTGTCTCTTTTGTTGTCTCTTCTGTTTGTATTGCTACATTTATACTTGTCTAGCGGGATTTGCGGAATTTACGTGTGAGTACCGTTACGTGTATTTACGACGAAAACTATGTCGCAATAACAGCGGAATGCGAATAGTGACGACCGAGAAAGCTGAAAACTGCAAGATCATCGCAGTCTATGGCAGAGTCAACACCAGCGTATTTGCCTATGTGCGTGTGTATGTATGTGTGTGTGTGTGAAAAATTGACGAAAGCAAAGTTCACACAAAACGAGTGCTAAAACACGATTTTGAGGCAATCAAGTTTACGGTTTACGGTTTACTAACTACGCTACGGTGCACAAACCGTTGCCACATCTGCAGCGTTAGACAGTCGTTACGCGAATGAGTTGGCCCGTCGTCGAGGAACGGTTTGTGCACCGTATGCGAAACCGAAAAATAAAACGCCTGTGTACGAGCTACGAGACGACGCAAACTTGCGCTCAGTATGTATCAACACAATTTCATTTGTGGAGCTGAAATCTCTATTTCGTGGAGCGCCGTGAGCGCACAAATTGAAAATGGAAATGAAAAAACAAAAAATACACATTTCAAATATTACCTTCAATGGCATGCGCAGAGGTTTGGGTGGGAAGTAGGCGTCGCGGAGTCGACCGAAACCAAATAGTTACACACCATAACGTGGATACAACAACAAGCAAGCAAACAGTGTATTCGTAAAATCTATGAATGTATGTATGTATGTAAGTGCTGCTGCCGTTGTGTATTTACTTAAAGGTATTTTGCAAGAGCTTCTTACTGAGTCGCGCTCCTCATATGGCAATACGTACGAATTTCGTTAGTGTGCTGTAGCGACGAGCGCGTGTAGGTCGTTTAAAGGCCGTTTACCAAGCAAACGAAACTCGCTTCAATACGCCCATATTTTATGTGCGACTGTATGTGTGCTGCATATATGTAACTGAGTAGTTAAAGTAACTTGTATGCAGAGATCTTCACATTGCACTCAAAAAAAGAAAAAAAAAACAACAACAACTAGACATCAATAAATAAAAGCATATTTATTTGCTCCACTATAGTTTAGCGCTCCTTCTCTTTGCGCTCTCTTGCTTGCTTCATGTATGTATGTACTAATTCCATGAGTATGCTGCTGCCATTCCATTTGGCAATACAGTTATACTGGAATTTGTGCTCTTTAGCTGGCATAGAAAGCTCGACCGCCGCTCTCCGCAAATACTTGTCGTTTCCATATGTGCACACAGTGAGTACCGCAAATCAAAGTCGAGGTCGTTGTACGACTGATGAAATGATAGGTATGGTATGCTGCTGCTGCTGCTGCTGCTGCTTACACCGGCGCTAACACTGTCGTTGTCGTTGATCTCTCCCTCTGCTGCACCGTTAGTGTAGTGCAGTAACTGTCATGCGGTGATGATACCGTTGTCATTCTAATATAGAATTGCAATTTACAATGAATTCTCAATGCTGTTGTTGTTGTTGTTGTTGGTGTTGTGTTGATGCTGCAAGTGCAGCGCATTGCCGCTTACCATACATCCGTCAAACCGGACGAATTCTTTTAGCGTTGATAGTGGCTAGATACCAAGCAGTTGTTATAGTATAACCATTTTATAGACTAAATTTGAGGTTTTCTTTGCATTCTTAAGCATTTCTACTAATCGTTTTTCGTACTCAACATAATTCAATTGTAGCTACATTTCAAGTGTGTTGCAGACCTTTTAAGTATTAAAAAAGACTACATGGACCGACTCATATAATGCTTAACGAACAATGTAAGACTACCTTTTTGTACGAAAATTTTGCGAGATTCCACGCCGTCAAAATTAATGCATTCGTTGTAACGGTTCTCCAACATTTCTATACCGCTTCGTTAGTGTGAAGATTCGATGCTTTCAAAATACAGTTAAACTTCCATAACTCGAACGTCTATAACTCGATGTCTTGAATTGGCAATAGAAGTCAAATTTCATAAATTTCCCTTCGTAACTCGGAAGTCTCTGTAACTCGAAATTTTTTTGTGGATTATGGTGATTCGAGTTATGGAAGTTCCACTGTAGTTTTTTCCTTCGCTTTTAACGTTCTCGTTTGAGTAAAATCTTTTTCCAGCGAGCCATTTGTTGAGCCTTGGAAAGCAGAAATACCCATTGAGGATCAAATATGACTACTACGCTTGGCAGCCCACTAGTTCGTAGATTAATTCCTACCTCAAAAAACTTTAAAATTTCTATGCTAATTAAGCTTAGTATTCTAAGACGCGTAAAGACACTTTTTGGTCAGATTTTGGTCATGTTTTATGTGGAAGAATTATCTGTGCAGTCTTGTCCTTAGTGCTAATAGACACAATTTGGATTATTCTCTGCACGAGATATTTTCCAAGTAAAAAAGCTTTAAAGCGCCCGTTTCAAAAGGGGATATTATTATCTCCATATAAAAATATAAATCTGAGCATTTCATAACATAAAACGAGTATTATGATATTTTGAAGCAATATGGTCCATTAAAAGCACTGGGAGAAGACTAAAAGATATATGTCTGTATAAAGCTAGGAAGAGAATTGCAAGAGACTGTATAGTATAGGGC
The DNA here is from genome assembly GCA_031772095.1 of Zeugodacus tau. Taxonomy (NCBI): domain Eukaryota; kingdom Metazoa; phylum Arthropoda; class Insecta; order Diptera; family Tephritidae; genus Zeugodacus; species Zeugodacus tau. The sequence continues at coordinate 46,386,226 of CM062652.1, forward strand.
CGGAGCCCTTTTATCGCGGTTGGTCGGCACGTTCTTATCAGCCGTTTACAAGAAGAGGAAGTAGCAAGCAGGAATCGCTGCTGGCTGCACATCAGGGACTTTGCCACTCCAAACTGTTCCTCGGAGGATACGATCTGAAAAGATTCGAACAGTTAAGTTCACAGTTTCCCAGGAACAAACTTAGACAACTAGTGGCACTCTATACCGGCCACTGCAGACTACGGTGTCATCTGCACAAACTGGGAATCTACTCGTCGGATCTTTGCCGATTTTGTGATTCGGAGGTGGAGACACCAGAGCACTTACTCCTTGACTGCCCGGCGATCGCGAAGAAAAGGGGAGAGACAATTGGGGCTCTGTATCACCAAAGAGGTAGTATCGCATCCATCAGCCCTGCAACACTGTTAAGGTTTCTTAACATGATGGGGTTGGAAGGAGTGCTGTTATAACTGGAGAGGGCACACTAGACCTTAGGTCGCGGTGCAATCCTCAATATATAATCTACTCGAATCTAATAGTATTCTATCATTGAAGAGAATTTTTCTCCTAAAGAAACTGATTGTTGGTTCAACCACTGTCAAATTGAAGGCCTGTGAAAACTATAGATTTTATTCTGGTACAGCTCAAATCATTACTAAAAAGGAAACGATATCCTTTGGCTTTAGAAACATGTAGTATGAATGTAGTACAAAGTCTCCTCAGATTATGTACCGATTTTTTTGATGACAAATATTACAAGAGACTGTATAGTATTCTATCATTGAAGAGAATTTTTCTCCTAAAGAAACTGTTTGTTGGTTCAACCACTGTCAAATTGAAGACCTGTGAAAACTATAGATTTGAAACTGGTACAGAACAGCTTATGTCATTACTAAAGAGTGAAACAACCTCCTTTGAGTTTAGAAAAGTTTTGAATGTAGTATAAGTCCTCTGAAAAAATCCAAGAAAAAATATATTTCAAAGTTCTGAAGAAAAGAATATATCTGATCGGATCGGATATCTGATATCGGTGCTGAAGATGTAGATATCCTCTTTTAAAAAGACACTACTCAGTTTATCTACAGGCTTTTTTGATGACAAATATGGCAAACTTAAACTTATCAGAGAAAAAAGTGTTCTTATATAGCTCTTCCTTCTTCAGTCTTTTAAGCTTTATGTAAAATGTGTATGGAGAATAAACACATTTCTAAAAGTCTGCTTTCGTCAATTCCATTGTTCAAATGAAGATGAATCTCAATATATGAATGAAGTTGAAATGAAGACGACTCTCAATATAAGTATGAAGTTGCACAAATCGAAATTCAGTTTCTCATTAATCGTTTATCAACTTAGATGCTATGTGTGTATATTGTAGAATGATATTTGTACGGAAGACTCCACCATATACCTACTGCTGAAATAATAAAATTGAAAATATTACTATTCTTACCTCTTTATTGAACATCTAGAGCACTTCAAGCGCTCATCATTTTCGAGACGGTAATCATTTCGAAAACGGTTCCTGAAGGTTCAAGCACTTAAGGTTGTTCGTCTAAAGTTTTAAGCACAATAATTAACGATATCTTGAACCACCAACACACGCGAATTATATATATTATTTTTCTTGTTGAACTGTGTTCTTCAAAAACTGTCAAGAATAATCGACGGGTTCACAATACGATTGTCACAACGCAACAAAGGCTCACACACGATCGTCTGTCTGCTGCATATGAATGCACAAGTTAGATTAGCCACAGCATATAACTGTTTAACACACTGCGTCAAAAGAACACAGTGACCGACAACAAGTACCACTCGAAAATAAAGCTTTGACTGTTGATAAGCGCAATGGTAATGTGGCTTGCGAAATTTTAGTTAAGAATTGTGGAAAATATTTGATCTTACACTTTTCGTTGAAATTTTTGTGAGTGTTGCGACACTATGACGTTCAACGACCGTTGCGCGAATGAACCAAGCTGTGGCAAACGTCAGCCGATTAAGCCATAAACTTGATGAAATGCTACAGTAAAGGCAGCTTGGCAGTTGGTAGGTCGCTCCGTTGTTGGCTTGCTGGCTTGTTGTCTGACGTTGTCGTGTCGGTTTGCATGCGAAGTTGTTGCCTGGGCTTGAGAACGTACAAAAAACGAGCCGCAAGTGCAACGCGGCCAAACACGATGTGGCGTGGCTTAAAATAGTTGAACGTAAAGTGCAGCAGCACTGCAATAGAAATAACGGTGTTGACCGACTAGTGTGAAAGAGCGTGTCCATTACAGCAGCAGAAGAGCGCAAGAGAAATAGAGCACCGAAGAAGAAAAATTGGTAACGCGTTTAAACTGGGTTTGGAGTTGCTGCTGGCAATGGTTTGCCTAGGTACCCAGTGTCTTCACACAACCCAAGTAGAAATCTTTCGATGTAAGACTTTGCGACGATCAACAATTCTTAATTTTTGCAAGCGCACTCTTTAGAGGTATATAAGGAGGTGTCTTCAAGCCATCGAAGCAGTCTTTTATACTATCAAATAGCTTAATATATTTGCTTTAACGTCGTTATTCGTATCACCTATGCGTTTCTAAATTTAACTAACTGTTTATTCACAAGCGCCTGGACCAACGTGAGCGAGCCAAATGCTGTTGCACTCGGATTTAACGGATTCAAAAAAGGAACCGTTCGTGGCGAATGTTCTGTTTTAACTGATTTGCTTGTGTGGTCTGCCAATACCGTTTGGACTATCCCAACGTAAAATATCGTATGCATTTTGCTCAGCACATAACAGGAAGCACAGCAGCAGCACAGCACTGTATCATGCTACAAGCTTCGTTGGTAGTGTGGTGTGTGTATTTCGAAATATGTCTCCATGTAAGTATGTGTTGTAAATGGATGCACGAGACGGTTATCGACGGACGACAACTGGCAGCCGGTATTTAATTTTCGGTGGTTGGCTAGCAGCAGTGAACGATGCAGTTATTGGAGCTGCTGACTCGACTGATGGGTTTGAGTCTACATTTGAAACGCAACTCTCATTGCCGAACCGTTTCGTGCTCGTAGCATTATTTTCTTTTGCTATCGGTGCCGATAACAACAACAACAACAACAACAATGATGTCGGTGATTTGGTTACCGGAGCTAATACTGTTTGTCGTGAGTATATTGTCGGGGCAGTATTGGTAACGGGGTTTGTTATACAAGTCATTTCCGAACTCAGCTATCAGGCAGTTGAACAAGCTCTTGCGCAAGTCACACATATTAATGTCTGGTTGCTTTCATGTACGTTTGTGTTTGTGAGCGAACGAGAGCGCAGAGCGCTTTCTTTTCACACGCTTGAAAACTGCAGTTGAGCACCAAAGCTCTCTATGCGCACTGAATGCAACACAAATTTGGAGAGATACTTACATCGTGGCATGAGACATGCATGTACTCATTCGGATATGCAACTGTGGTGGGTGTGTGTGTGTGTGTGTGTGTATTGCACTATATTTATTTTGTTCAGTTCCTATGTAGTACGAGTACACAGTACAGGTATGGCGCTAACGATTGTAATGGCTTGCAGTCAGCCACATTTCCTGTCTTGCTCGCATTCTTTCGCGACTTACGAACACTGCCAATAGCATAGGAATTCCCCGAATTAACGACTTCATATGATCACACAAGCACATATGTAACTACATATGGCATAAACAAATGCCTGCTTGTATGTAGATATATATCTGTAGCTATTTGCAATATGTGTCGGCTGCATTACAGATTTGCTAGACTATAGACAATGGTTAAGTATTTTCCTAAAGTTTTGGTGTGGCATCGTATTGTTTGAGCATTTCACTCCGACCACGGGAAAGAACTTTTGAATCGGCACGTGATGCGTCCAGTACTCTTACACGTTAGATGCACTCTTTTTATGTGCAATTCTCGCTTGATTTTATTACTCTTTGTTTTCATTGGGGACACCGTTTTAATATTAATCCCTGGGATTTCTTGGAATGATGCCATAAAATACATTTAAGTCCTGCCTCAAAATAATTTAATTGTCCAATTCACACAATGCAGCTGGTTTTTTTTTCGCTCCCACATTGTACGACGACAGTCTCACAGCGAAAAGAGGGAAAATCCATTGGGACGGGTCTTATTAGAATGTGGAAAGATAGCAAAGCTTGATCATAAATATGTAGACTTGATCATAGATATGTAGATAAATATGATAGACTGTCGTAAGCAAATCGGATTTTATGATTTTGGAAAACCTACGAAGAACCTTCATTCCAACAACGGATGTATCGACCGATCTATTAATGGCATAGCCGACAAGGAGATCTATTGTCGAAGTATTGAAGTGCGAAGTTTTCTGCCTTCTTCTTCTTGTGTGGTGTGAACTTCAGAATACACTACCTGTTCGACCCATAAGTTCACAGCGTACAAAATTACAAGATTTCAAATTTGCTCGATTTGACTTTCTGATTCAAGTAGTGCTATTCTTTGGATTTGATACACAGTAGAAAAGCTATTAGAGGGTCATTCCATGTGACGGCCTGTTTTTAGTAACAGCGTTCTAAACACATCCACCTCGAAAATATGGGCTCGCACTTGCTCCACGATTCTAGCTGATTGGCTTATCATAAGCTTAAATGCATGAAAATCACTATTACCAAATGAATACACGAAAAATAGAACTTTTGGAAGACATTGATGGAGAAAATTTTTGTATACCAAATTTCAAATGGGTGTGGCTCCGCCCACTTATGAGTTAAAAACCATTGATATACTCTACCGATTTCAATAAAATTCGATTCGATTACAATACTTTTTATACATCCTGATGACACGGATGGAAAATAATCACGACTACTATCTCCATATAACTCAATTTTGAATTCCATCTGATTCCTTCACTTTGTTATGTAAATATAAGGAACCGATGAAGATAACGGAATAAAACTTTACACAAATATCGATATCAATTACATAAAACGGAGGTCTCATAACGGAAGCGAATATGATACAAACGGAAGTCTTCCAAAAACAGGAAACATTTATGTTAAGCTAACGCTGCTTCCGTCACTAAGCTTTACTACTTCCTGGAGAAGTAATGTTTCCTGTGCAATTTCCACTTCCGTCATTTTGACGACAGGGCTACTATGGTTTTCCTTATCCGGTTGTTTCATTTCCGGTTCCGGCAATGTTAGTTCTCATATCTGGTTACATCGGTTATCCCATATCTGGTTCCAGTTGATTCATTTTGGTTCCGGTTGCCTCATTTTCGGTTCCGAATGCCCATTACCAGTCCACCACATTTTCGGTATCCAGTTACTCAATTTTCCGGTTCCGGTCTTCCCATATCCGGTTTCGAATGCCATATCCGTACACCACATTTTCGGTCTCTCTGGTCATCCCATATTCGGTTCTGAATGCCCATATTAGTACCTCACATTTTCGGCCCCGGTTCCGGTAACATCATATCCGGTTACCTCATTTCCGGTTCTGGTAGCATCATATCCGGTTACTCCATTTCCGTTTCTGGTAGCATCATACCCTGTTACTCCATTTCCGGTTCCGGTAACCCTATATCCGGTTTCGAATGCCCATATCCGTCCACCACATTTTCGGCACAATTTCACAATTTTAAGCAAATTTCTTGAAATACGAAGCTGCGTTTTTTTTTATAAAATGTTCGATACCACCCGCTTTTTCTTTTTTTATTTTTTTCATAATATACATTTTTGTTTTTTTAAGTAATTTCTTTGAACCATTATTACAGAATTTTTCACCAGGATTTTTATACTCTCGCATCAAAAGTTGCTAAGAGAGTATTATAGTTTTGTTCACATAACGGTAAGTCATAATACATACATACATGTAAGTCATAAAACTAAACGAGTTGGATATAGGGTTATATATATAAAATAAATCAGGATGACCAGATGAGTCCGTCCGTCCATCCGTCCGTTCGTCTGTCGTGCAACGAATAATTTGAGTAAAAATTAAAATATCTTGACGAAACTTGGTACACATATACCTTGGGACCGTAGGAGGGTTACTATTCAAAGGGCGAAATCGGAACATACCCACGCCCACAAAATGGCGAAACCCGAAAACCTATAAAGTGTCCTAACTAAGCCATAAATAAAGCTATACAAGTAAAATAAAGGTATAAAGTATCGCACTAGGAAGAAGCATAACTGGTTAATTATTTTAATATACATATGTACATTAGTTATTGATATCACAAAGATTTGTTTAATTATTTTTGAAATTATTCAAAATTTGTATTTACATACATACATATGTACGAGTATATAATAAATGCATTTCGAAATTTTTATGACAGTAGTTGGCTTCTGCTTGGATGCTACTAACAAAATACAAAAAAAAAATAAATAAAGCACTGTTAGGAGCTAAAGGTTGTAATTCGTTAGATTTACGACCATAACATATATAAATGCACAAACATACGCGAAGAGATGAACTTATAAACAACAAAGCTATATAAAAAACGGAAGCCACATAACCAATAGTGCCACAGAAAGCACACAAATCTGTTACATGATAAATTATTTTCATATATATCAACATATATACAGATACTTATGTATATAAATGAAAAAATAATATAAAAAATGTCCAAAGGGTGCGTTAAAATAAAACGAACATTCTCACTACGATTCAAAGAGTAGCCGGCATTTTCCAGTTGTGCCGACTGAACAACAAAGTTGCTCGTGCAAACAGCTACCCCGTTTTAACTAAGAGATCTCTTGAAAATGCTTGCAAATTGTTATAATGCACAACGCTTGGAAATGCTTCACTATTGGGTAGTAAATAAGTTTAACTCACAGTTGGAGGAAGCATGCGCCAAAGAGCAACGTCAAGCAGTCCGCGGTGAAAATACCGGGATATTCTCTTCGCTCTCACAACAAAGTTTTGTGCACGTAAACTGCATTGCGCCAGCCGAAACTGAATGCGAGGAGAGTAGAGCCCTGAATTCACTTCAATTCACTTTTGCCAGGGCTTGGATATCAGCCCCTGCACCGTTGCGACATTACGCTGAGCCGTATTAAGGCAGGTCATGCCCATAATTTGTGCTACCTCTCGCAAGAGCGGTGTGCATAGCGGTGCCAGTTGAGCAAACGAAAGCTGGTCTGACATTTGGCTAGTCCTGTCGGCGGCAGATATGAATTCACATACACACACACACATTTGGCTCATTGCTGCAGTCGCAATCGGAATCGCATTCGTATTCGTATATGAATGTACATATGTATATATATTTCCTTATAATGCTGCATGTGTTTATGCTAATACAGAATTCGTTAATTCGCAGGCGTACAGCAAGTCACGCAAGTAAACGGATGTCTCATTCAAAGGTGTTTATGAGTGAATATTCTCTATATTTATAGTGTACACACACACACACACACCTGCCTGTTTGAATTTGCCCCGCCACCAGCACTTTGTGAATCGCACTTAAATTAGCGGCATATTTGCACTCACACGTTCAACTTTTGCTTCGTTATGAGGTGTATGTGTGGGAGTGTGCGTGTGTGCGTGTGCCTCTTATGTGTGCTGCAATTGAAGTAAGATGTTTCTACAACTAAGTTTTAGTATCAACAATACTCGCACTTATTGCATACATAGCTTGGATTTCTTATCTGGCAGGTTTTCTTTTGTGAACTTAAACTTACAACAAATATTTAATTAGACTTATCCGATTTACATGAACTTGTATGTGCAAATACGCACACATGCAAGCATATATTCACCTGAAAAGCTGAACGTATCGCAAAACGGAAAATGCTCTTCGAGATATACATATATATACTTTCTTATTTTTCATATACCCCAGTCAAATAATTATATGTGCATTTCTGCTTTTGTTTATATTTCTTATTCACTGTTATTTTTTGGATTTCGGTAAATGTAGAATAAAAGGTTGATATGTTGCCATTACTATGCAACGAAAATTCGTTCATACTTTTCTTGTTCGTTGTACAGTTACATTAAGAATGTGCTTGTTAATTGGGTATTGCATAGTAAATATTTATATGTGCAAAATCAGTTTAGCGGATCTTTCTTACTGATAGTGTCGCAGCAAAAACTTTTTTTGCTAAAATTTGTTTTCAAAATTATTGTAGGTGCATTAACTTAATGAATTATTAAAAATTTGATTACATTTATTTAAGTTTAAGCCTAAAATTTCTCGTGGTACTAGTTTAATAGCCGAGGAACAAGGAATAATCATAGGAATGTATGGAAGCGGTTCCAAAATGGCTCTAGACCAAAGCGACATCGGAACTGTATCTCAAAATTTCTTAAAAACCCCACTAATTATGGTATAGTGCGACGCAGCGGACGAAAAACAACATTGATGAACGGTACGAAAGGATGATTCGACGCTAGTAGTTGCGGACTTGATAAGCAGCAATCAAATATGGACCTAGTTAAGACAGAAAATCACAATAAATATAATTTTTCCAATTATACATAAAAATCAGTTTCTGAAACACACCTCCATGGCACCTAAACCAACGCTAAAGAAAGACACAATAAAGCACATTTGAGGTTTGCAAATAAACACCAATTCTGTGCCGATGAGTGATAGAATACAGTCTTTAGTGACGAAAATAAATTAAATTTGGTCGGCCCAGGTCATTGCAAGAAATATTGGAGAGATTCGCACCAGAAACGGCGGTCCTACTACAAGCGATGTTTTGGAAGCGGTACCTTGATTTCATGGGCTGCATTTTGCTGCTGTGGAAAGCTATCTACATGTTTTATATTCACTCAAATGAATGCTAATATCAATCTAGATCTTTTGGACAGCGAGTTAATAAAATTTGCTGGCAATATATATGGCATATAACTGAACATCGAAAGGATAACGCTTCAATCCACACGAAGAACATCTTTAACGACCGGAAAATTCCGGTATTACAATGTGCAGCATAGAGTTCGAACCTAAATCCTATTGAGGATCTCTGGGGGAACTTCTCTGCTCCTGTTTTCCAAAACAGAAAGCAGTTTGAGACAGTACGTAACCTTAAATTAGCCATAAAGCAAGAATTTGCCAATATTTATATAACTATTCTACAGTCAGTAGTTAATTCTCTGATTAAGCAGCTTAATTTAGTTTTAAAATTTAAAGACAATTCTACTGACTATTAAAATAAACATTTCTTTCAGTTAAACTCAAATGTATAGGCTTTACTGGTAAAAATAGTAAAATGCACATATAAATATTTACTATTTGCCTAAACTTCAATTCTGTTTTATAGTTGAAATTTGTTAATTTTTTGTTTTTTATATCGTATACATTAATAATAACAAACCTGCATATTCAGAAATATTTTGCAATTTTGTAATCTTAAATTTTTTTTTGCAAAAAGTTCATGCACATATAATTATTTGACTGAGGTACTTGGGTATTAAATTCGTATATTTAAATATTTTTTGAATAAACTGCTACAATCTAGATCTTTTTGATGACAATTTTTATTTGAAAACTATTTCAATACACAGGTCATTAAATGTAATGGCCTTTATCACAAATCGACCCTTCCAAGTAACAAATCCAGGGGTATGCATAACCCAAATCGATAGTTTCCCAACCCTGGAATATACAAAATTTAAATGACTGTGAGAAAAGCGCGGATTTTCTCAATATAACCCACAAATTAACACTGTTTGACCCTGTGCCTCAATAATCGTCATAGAAAATGTCATGCGGATTGGAAAGTTGCAAACGGTATAGGCGAATCTAAATGAATTATTGGCAGCCGTGATAGAAGTACAACTACTTCTTGAAATTTTCCACTCCGAACAGAGGCTTCAATAAAGTTGCTCATACCTTTTTATGACCAGTATTGTTCCACTACATTTCGGGGCATTAAAATTTCAAAGCAAAATTATACATAATTTAAACCATCTAATCAATTTGAATGTAATTTCTTTACTCACAACAAAGTTGCTAAAAGAGTATAATAGTTTTGTTCAAATAACGGTTGTTTTAACACCAAAAACTAAACGAGTTAGATCTACATAGGTATTATATATATATACCAAAGTGATCAGAGCGAAGAATTGATTTGAAATCCCGATGTTTGTCCGTCCGTCTGTCAGTGCAAGCGATAACTTGAATAAAAATTGAGATACCTTAATGAGATATCTAATAGGAGAAATCGGACCACTGCGACGCCCGCAAAATGGCGAAAACCGAAAACATAAAGTACCATAACTAAGCCATAACTAAAGTTATGAAAGTAAAATTTTGGTACAAAAAATCCCAAGAAGGAAGGAAGGAGCATATTTGGATGTTTTTTTTTTTTTTTTGAAAGTGGCCGTGGTTCCGCCCCCTACTAAGTTTTTTTGTACATATCTCGTAAACTAATAAAGCTATATCAATCAAACTCTTCAGAGTCATTTGTTTAGGCATTTCCTTATACACCACAATAATGGATGAAATCGGAGTATAACCACGCCTACTTCTCATACAAAGGTTATGTTGAAAAATACTAAAAATGCTTTAATGTAGTAAGGAAAAACACCACACAACTTAAATTTCATGGTAAAGATTATATACAAAATTTTAAATGGGCGTGGCTCCGCCCACTTATGGTTCAAACACCATATATTAGAAACTGCTCGACCAATTTTAGCAAAATTCGGTTCATAACATTTGCTTGTCATCCCAATAGCAGAGTTTGAAAATGGGCGTAATCGGTTTAAAATCACTCCTACTTTGCATATACCAAAATTTTGAAACCTATCTTACCAATTTAAAAAATAAGTACCAGTGAAAATATCGGAACAAAACTTTGCAAATATTGGACTATAACATTTTAAGGCCCCAGTTACCGAACATGTGGATCTCAGGGCTCGAGGCAAAGTTTTTTATCGAAAATATCGATAAATCACACAGATATTCTAACGAAATGCAGAGAATATGTTTTATCATAATAATGAGCTTCTGTGCCAAAAATACTTCCTGGACTTACGGTGGACTTTAAATCTTGGTTATGATGTAGGTGGGTGGTGAAAATGAATAAAAACGATCTAGGAATTACCACAGCCCCTATTTTATATATATGATGATATGAAGATAAATCCTGGGTTCCACATAACTGTGTTGTGCAACGTGTCTGAGACTGCTATTAGGTGGGAACCCAGATATATGCTATTTGCTACACCAATGATTTTGACCCAACCAAAGGTGATTTTGTTTGACTCAAACAAAAGGCATTACAACCAAATCCGCACTCCAAACTTGTCTTCGGCCCACCTACCCACCCTACATAGTGCCGAACAAATTTTGTAAATGCTATGTCCAGAGATGGCAGTGGATTTGATGAACAGAAAAATCTAGTCATGAAATGTGACAACGTTCACAGTCCAAATTTTTCTAGGAAACCATAAATCGGAAAATACAAAGACTTAATAAATGAACTTATAAAGCTTTGGCGAGTAATATATATATATATATATAAACCCAAACGGTTATCCACCTCCCGCCCAACCGACGAACAGAAAGAAACATTTCACAGCTAACAACAGCTAAGATTTAAAATTTACAAAAACAAAAGGTTAAAAATTTTTAATGTTACTTATTAAACGAAGACAAAATAGTTTTTTTTAATGCTAAAGATCGAATGAGATAGGTCAAATGTGCTGGAATGAGAATAAAATCATAACATATTTGGCGGAATGGTTCGTTTAACTCAAAATTTGTTCTCGAAGATTTTAAAAGTAATGGTATAAACTGCCTAGATGAACGAAATGGGGCATTAAACTTGATATCAGACAAAAGGAAAGAGCTACAAACAGAACCATTCAGAAGTTTTACTAGAAATATTATACCTAGCATTTCCCTACGACTAGTGAGTGTAGGTAGATTTATAAGTTTTAAACGACTAGTATACGGAGGAAGATTCAATCTTGAATCCCAACGTAAGTGACTTAAAGCAAAAAGTAAAAATTGTTTTTGAACGGACTCTAACTTATCAGAATGGGTATTGTAACTAGGATTTCATATCTCAGAACCATACTCCAATATAGGCCTTACCAATGATGTAAAAAGGATTTTAGTAATATACGGATCACTAAATTCTTTAGATCAACGTTTAACAAAGCTAAGAACACCTTTAGCTTTTAAAACTATTGAATTTACATGAGAATTAAAATTTAGTTTAGGGTCCATAGTAACTCCTAAATCAACAAAGCTAGATACTTGCTCTAAACTGAAGTTATTTATTACATAGGGAGAAGGATCAACAGATCTACGGGCAGATATGTCCGTAAAAATACATATGTTGGAGTCTCACCTGAATTTCTCTCCAGAAAATATGAAGTGACAAACAATGCGAGGGGTTTAATCAGAATATTTCCTTAATGAAGTAGACTTACCAAGGAAAATGGAGTAGTGCGGGAATGCTAACAGATTATTGTTGGAGACTTATATAGGCCTTCCAGTAGCCAAATATTCAATTGGATCAATTTTTTTTCACTCACAAATTATTGTTCAGTGGCTCTAGTACATTCAAAATTTGATATGAGTTTTCATGTGACAATAAAAACTAAGATTTTATTAATCAGTGTAATTTAAATTGAACCGAATTAATTTAAATTGGATTGTAAAAGCCACGTGTGTAAGAAAGGCGACTGAAAGGTTGATAGAACTATTAAGAATAATTCGATTTCACCCAATAAATAGCAATACGATCACTTAAGAACACGTACACTGAAATTCTTCAATATATATGAAATATCGCTTGCACGCTCGGACGAAATACCAGAAACAGAGACATCCGGAATTAAACTAGTCTCGCTACCATGATTATTTCGTTATATACATTTTACTCTATATCTATATATATCGAATATTTTAATATTTTTATATCTCGTAACCGGTAGAACTGTTCTACTGTTATTCATTACAACATTTTTTTTCGAGTAATTCATTGATTAGTTATATGACTATAAACACACACAAAATTAATATTTCAAAAATGTGAAAGCGTGATATTTACCTTATATGACGAATCTTATATATTTAAGACGATATTAATATACATATATGTAGATATATATTTTTTCCTCATACAGCACAACATCAGCCAGTGAGCACACAAGAAGGCTTGCCTTTCAACCAGCCTCCACAGCGCGGCTCTCAAGTTAATTCATTCTTTGTATTCTTATGAACTTTAGTGCTTATGGCGCTCTTTAGCCGCAAGGACATTATGCATATTTCAACAGTTTTATTCCTTTAGCGCGGACAGCAAGCAGCAGCAGCAGCAGCAGTTAAGGCGAAAAGTAGCGTAGTTGTAACAGCAATATCATCATTAGTCATCATCAAAGAAGTGGCGAATGCGTCTAAGGCGTGAAGTACTACGTGCCCGCTTGACACTTTGTGACGCCCAGGAGCGCTGCTAATACGTATGTACATTCATATGTTTTTAGGTGCAGCAGAAGCAGAACTTCCCACCAATAGACGTATGACGGTACGAAAACTATGTGTAGTGCAGTTCAAAGTGTATATATGTATATATAGACGTATATGCTTTCACGCTCACAAATATGTATGTATGTATATTGAGAAGTTGAAAGACGTTGCAAAGGTGTCACGTTGTATCAAGCGTGACACAATTACTGCATAACACAATGAAATGATGACACTCTGATGTGTGGCCTACGAGCCATTTTAACCCGTCGAAGAGCGCGAGCGGTAACGTATACCTTTGGCGTCAGTTTATTTTAAGTTCAGAATTTTTATACTCTCGCAACAAAGTTGCTAAGAGAGTATTATAGTTTTGTTCACATAACGGTTGTTTGTAACACCCAAAACTAAACGAGTTAGATATAGGGTTATATATACCAAAGTGATCAGGGTGAAGAGTGGAGTTCAAATCCGAATGTCTGTCTGTCCGTCCGTCCGTCCGTCCGTCTGTGCAAGCTGTAACTTGAGTAAAAATTAAGATATCTTAATGAAACTTGGAACACTTATTTCTTGGCACCATAGGAAGGTTGCTTTCGAAAATGAGCAAAATCGGACCACTGCCACGCCCACAAAAACCGAACCACGCCCGCGAAAACCGAATACACATAAAGTGCCATAACTAAGCCATAAATAAAGCTATGGAAATAAAATTTGGTATGAAGGATCACACTATGAAGGGGCATATTTGGATGTAATTTTTTTGGGGAAGTGGGCGTGGCCCCGCCCCCTACTAAGTTTTTTGTACATATCTCGCAAACCAATAGAGCTATATAAACCAAACTTTCTGCAGTCGTTTTTTTTAGTCGCTTCCTCATACAGTCAAAAAATGAATGAAATGAAATCGGATCATAACCACGCCCACCTCCCATACAAAAGTTAGGTTGAAAATTACTAAAAGTGAGTTAACTCACTAACGGAAAACGTCGGAAACACTAAATTTCACATAAGAATTGGCAGATGAAAGCTGCACCCAGATTTTTTTACAAAATGGAAAATGGGCGTGGCGTCGCCCACTTATGGGTCAAAAACCATATCTCAGGAACTACTCGACCGATTTCAATGAAACTTGGTTTGTAATAGTTTCCTTACATCCCAATGATATGTTGTGAAAATAGGCCAAATCGCTTCACAACTACGCCTACTTCTTATATACCAGAACTTTGAAGACGATCTGAATCGTTAACTTTACAATATATAAAGTAAGCACTAGTGAAGATATCGGTGTAGAACTTTGCATAAATACTATGTTAATAGTGTGGCAGCCCCATTCTAAAAATCGCTGAAATCAGACCATAGGTTTTTAAGGCCCCATATATCGAACACGAGGACCTCGGTGCTTCTAACCTAATATTAGGGTTTCCAACTTTCAATGGACTTTATACAATATATATGAAGAATATGTGGGTCAAATTGTGTATTATATAATATAAATAAAGTCAAATAAATAAATTGCGAGAGTATAAAATGTTCGGTTACACCCGAACTTAGCCCTTCCTTACTTGTTTTTTTAATCAGTTTAATTAAATAGGAAGAGCGCTCTTTAACTAACTGAGATAGCATATTTCGCGTAAAAAAATATCTCCTCGGTTTTTAGTTGCCTGCCGAACAACGACTGCACTTATAATATTTATTCGAGCAGCGTTAAGTTAATTTTGTTTTTATCAAAATAGTTTGAAAAATATCTTTTCCGCTAAAAATGCGGAACCTAGGAGTTAAGGCCGTTTTCTCATCCACTCATTGATGTGTATACACAATACGAAAGATGTCTCGTTGACAGCATCCCGAGGGTATAAAATAATTAATTGTGCAATAGATGCGCTAAGGAGACATGCGAACTGTGCCAACAGACACTTCATTCATTGTTAATTCTGCATTTAAAACTAAAGTGGTTTAAATGCAAAGATTAGCATGAATGTAATTTTAAAGCTCACTACGAGATTTTAACAATATAGATAATGGCATGCATTAATTTTATCGGTTTGGAACGCAGTATAAAAATGAGAATTTTCAATATTTTGGTAGTTGGTATTGGAGTTGGTACCCACTGTCGACAGCTCA
This sequence comes from Zeugodacus tau, assembly GCA_031772095.1. Taxonomy (NCBI): domain Eukaryota; kingdom Metazoa; phylum Arthropoda; class Insecta; order Diptera; family Tephritidae; genus Zeugodacus; species Zeugodacus tau. The sequence continues at coordinate 46,401,734 of CM062652.1, forward strand.
GGAGAGCAAAGAAGCTTTCCTTCCTTTTCAGCGTTGATGCTTACGGCGCTTTCTTGGTCCGAGTCTTCGAGGACTGTGGCACCAGTGCGCCGTAAGGTTGATTTGGCAGTAGTACTGTAACCACTGCAACCTTCAGTAGAGGTGGGGCCGCACAGTGAGACAACGCCGGCATTAAATACAAGGAGTCATTGTAGAGCTCTGAAATTTTGCACAGGTTATTTTTGAGACAATTCCAGTTTAAAAAAAAAAAAAAATTAAGAAAATTCGCCCACTTTTACGCCCACCTACCATACAGTCGAAATTTGTAAAATGCCGTATTGTCCGTAATACTTTAGGTATAACTTTCAATTTTGGTATACTTGAATTTTGAAATAAAAATTGAACTTTGGTCCACTTTTAACCCCATCACCCATACTACCTCAACATAAAAAGTGCCATATTTTCTAAAATATATTAAATACAACCTTCAAATTCTATATTACTGTAATTTATATCATTTAAAATGTTTCATGCAAAAATTGCAATAACACGCCCACTAATACGCCCACCCCCCAATGAAATTCAATAAAAAAAAAACAATATTTTTTTTTCATTCAATCAATAATTTTTTAACATCATCATGGTATTCTAATTTTTTCAATTTGTTTCTCATTCTAAATGAATTATTATAAGGATCTGATGATATTTGCAAATAGTGCATTACATCTTCATTCGAAGAAATACGTGAATTTTTACGAGAATGGAATAGCCTACAGTTTCTATACTCCTTATTCATTGCTTCTTGCGCTTCTTCGGATAACATTCCTGTAGCAAAAAAAAAAGTTAATATTAAATAAAGTTTAAAAAAATACTTTCAAAAATAAAAATTGCAAACAAACCTATTGGCAATATAGCCTCAGATACCATTTTGCTGCCGTGAATGAGAACTTTATGCACAGTGATGGGCATGTAGTACCAGCCATAAAGCTCTACATATAATTTTGCAGTGTCCATGCAATACGTATGGAATTTACCAACATCTATATTTTTACTACTATTTATAGTATTTAATATAATTTTAAAGCGGTGAATTAAGTCTACATTTACACCAGTTATGTCAGCGGTTATTTCTGGATCTTCAAAAAATCTTCTAGAGACATTACCATCATTGGTTGTTCCCATGCCTTGTTTCACCATATCGACTTTTAAGCCCAGAACTAATTTGAAATTTTTTTTCATTTCTGTTTTAACAGCTTCTATCTGTTCTTTTGTATCTTTATTTGTCCTCCACGCTTTGAAACTTTTATTATAACCGATATGTAATATACATTCCATGAATTTTATTCGAGCATGTAGCGGCGAAATTCCAAATTTCAATGCTTCAGCTGAATTTGTTCTCAAAATAACTGCATCCAAGTTATTCATTTCATTAGGTTTTGCTCCACATATGAAACAAACAGCCATCGAGCAATTCTTACTGACTGTTGTTGCCACTTTTCCGTCAATCATCGTCATAGTTAAACTATGAGATATCGCAAACTTTTTGTTGAACATTTCGAATTCTGTAATTTAATTATTTTTATTATATTAATTCTTATTTACGTGAGCTTCTTTTTTTTCTCTTACTTTTTTAATTCACTAAAATTGATAAGTTTAGTTTTTTGTATGTTTAATGTGCTTTTGCAAACTTTTGCTATATGTTCTCTACTTGAAATTAAAGCTGAGATTTCAAACTTTCATTTGGTATAAGACTGCACCTAGGGCGAGGGGCTGCTCTATATTTCCTAGGCCATTGAAAATGCAAAATGTTCAATTTTTGCACCACAATTCTGTTGTTAAGAAAAAAAAAAATTGTTTTTTTTTTTTTAATTTATTTTTTCATTTACTCATTCTACAATAACTAAATTAATTAAAACAAGTAAGGAAGGGCTAAGTTCGGGTGTAACCGAACATTTTATACTCTCGCAATTAATTTATTTAACTTTATTTATATAATACACAATTTGACCCACATATTCGTCATATATATTGTATAAGGTCCATTGAAAGTTGGAAATCCTAATATTAGGTTAGAAGCACCGAGGTCCTTATGTTCGATTTATGGAAACCTTGAAAACCTATGATCCGATTTCGGCGATTTTTAGAATGGGGCTGCCACACTATTAACATAGTATTTGTTCAAAGTTCTGCACCGATATCTTCACTAGTGCTTACGTTATATATTGTAAAGTAAACGATTCAGATTGTCTTCAAAGTTCTGGTATATAGGAAGTAGGTGTGGTTGTGAAGCGATTTGGCCTATTTTCACAACATATCATTGGGATGTAAGCAAACTATTACAAACCAAGTTTCATTGAAATCGGTCGAGTAGTTCCTGAGATATGGTTTTTGACCCATAAGTGGGCGACGCCACGCCCATTTTCCATTTTGTAAAAAAATCTGAGTGCAGCTTTCATCTGCCATTTCTTATGTGAAATTTAGTGTTTCTGACGTTTTTCCTTAGAGAGTTAACCCACTTTTAGGAATTTTCAACCTAACCTTTGTATGGGAGGTGGGCGTGGTTATGATCCGATTTCTTTCATTTTTGGACTGTATTAGGAAGTGGCTAAAAAAAACGACTGCAGAAAGTTTGGTTTATATAGCTCTATTGGTTTGCGAGATATGTACAAAAAACTTAATAGGGGGGGGGGCCACGCCCACTTCCCCAAAAAAATTACATCCAAATATGCCCCTTCATAGTACAATCCTTCATACCAAATTTTATTTCCATAGCTTTATTTATGGCTTAGTTATGGCACTTTATGTGTTTTCGGTTTTCGCCATTTTGTGGGCGTGGCAGTTCGAAAGCAACCTTCCTATGGTGCCAAGAAATACGTGTTCCAAGTTTCATCAAGATATCTTAATTTTTACTCAAGTTACAGCTTGCACAGACGGACGGACGGACGGACGGACGGACGGACGGACAGACAGACATTCGGATTTGAACTCCACTCTTCACCCTGATCACTTTGGTATATATAACCCTATATCTAACTCGTTTAGTTTTGGGTGTTACAAACAACCGTTATGTGAACAAAACTATAATACTCTCTTTAGCAACATTTGTTGCGAGAGTATAAAAATACTTTAAAGTTACATTTATTATGTATTTTTATTTTAATAAGCTTTTGATTATTACATATTGAACTAACATATTTCAAGCGCGTTGGCATACCTCAACTTTGACTTGCTCTATCCCAAAAAGTAATGAAGTTATGAGGCTGAAATTTCAGGGAATTGTTACTCATATATCTGTTAATATACTGTGAAAATTTCATCTAAATTGGACGACACGTCAAAAACCATTTTTTGCCGCTGTTACTATTGGGCTGTCTCACTGTGGGCCGTTGTGCCCACCGGTGGTAGTAGCCTCATCTCCCACCGACGTTTGGGCTGATATCCCAGCCCGTTTTCCATCCTTTTTGTTGTCCTCCATTGTGAGTTTTTAGAGTTCGGGGTCCTCTACCCCTAGCGTTTTTTACCTACCGCCAGGCACCTCAATAGCAATGGCCGACATCTTCCCCCCATCCACCTCCTTTTGGGGAAGCATATGAAACAGTCCACCTTAGGGAAATGAATGGAGAATTATGCCAGCCTTCGCTGGATGACGCCTGCCACCACTGTCATGCCTTAGCCAGCCAAGCGACAGCTTGAGTCGACGACAGTGCAAGCAGCGCCACCCATTGCCCAGTCGACACCCGCGCGGAGGATATAGCTAAGAGGAATTTTTGTCGACCAATGTTTTGACTTGAAGGCATGCAATTTTGAAAAAAAAATTTATAATTTCCAAAGTTAAAGCTGTGTGTGTTGACCCAGTTCCAAAAATTGTTCTTGCAGTGACAATGATAAGTACTTGTAGATTCATCGAAAATCAATCGGATGAGAAAAATTGGTTTTATAAATAGATTATCCTGACCCAGATCGAAGTTTTTTTGTTTTTTTCAAAAATTAATAAAATGTCAGTCTCAATAAACTTTTTTCTAGAGTTTTGGGAAAAAATCGACAGTTAATTGGTCTTAAATAATAGACATTTATGAAAAAAAGCTTCGATCCGCGCCAGGATAATTATGTATTCTAAAATCTCTAGCAATTTCATTAAAATCTACTAAGCGATTTTCGGGTTACTGTTGTCACCAGTTCAAAAAACATAGTTTTGAGAAAAACGCATTTAAAGTTTCACACTAGCTTGTTGGAGTGCCCGAGCGCTCTTTGTTATTTGTCGAATAACTCGAAAAGTAATTATCGGGTCAACTTCAAATTTTCAGAGAATAGGTTTAAGATATTACACTTAACGAAAAATAGATTTTTTGAAAATCCTGACTATCCCTAACTTCTTAAAACAAGGTATCTGTCCAAAACTAATGAAAAACTATAGCAAAATTACATTAATTGTTCTTGGAATTCCGTTCTCAGAACATCACTCTTTAAAATTCAAATTTTAATACCTAAAAAGGAAAAATATCCTAGATATGCCAAAGACTTTAGAAAAGGAATAAAATCTTTAAATTTCGATGGTTTTTGGTGCGATATTTTCAAAAAAACATTCCAATCCAATTTGATCCATTCGCATCGTCATCTCGCGTCGGAGACGGTTACCATAAAGTAAATAAAATTGCATATTTTTAAGAAGGAGAACAGTTATGTATGTACATATATATTTAAGGAATGGAAGGATTTAAATTTCAAAACAAAGAAAAAATAGTACACATCAGGTCCGAAGATAGAGCAACAGATACCATTGTCTCCTTTAGAAGAAGGTGTTGCGTATAAATAGTAATCAGCTGGACCCACCAGATCGGATTTACCGGGAAACGAGGAGCATCAAAATGAATCGCTGGAAGTATCACATACTCTGTGCCCAAAAAAATAAGGTGATATTTGAATTTAAACTGCGCGCGTCGAAGGATTTGGATAATTATTTTTTAGGTTGGTAGTACTGTCAGTCACATTTATGTCAAATTTCATGTCAAAATATTCATTAGAGTTTGAGATACGTGTCGTTTTGTGAGCTGCTAAAAGTGAGTTTTTCGTTTTTTGCGATAAATTTTGCATTAAATTTTGTTTACGGAATCAATTTTCTGCTGCGGATACGTTGAGGATGGTGCAGAAAGCCTTTGGTGATGAGGCTATGTCTATGTTTACAAGTGTGTCGTGTCGAAGACGAAGAGCGTCCAGGGCGACCATTAACCTCAACCGACGAAACTCACGTTCAACAAATAAAAGATTTGGTGTTGTAAAACCGTCGATTAACAATTAGAGACCTTGCTGATGAAGTAGGCAAATCGAAAGGCTCAGCCAATACCAATTTGAAGGATGTTTTGGGCCTCAAGCGCATCAAATCTCGACTGGTACCGAAAATTCATTCGTAATTCGTGATCATTTCGCCAAAAACTCAACCCATATCGTTCCACAACCACCGTATTCACCTGATCTGGCGCCGTGCGACTTCTGGCTGTTCACCAAGCTCAAAAGACCGCTCCGGGGACACCGTTTTTATACGATAGAGGAGATTCAAGCCGCAGCGAAGACGGAACTGAAGGCAGCTCACAAAACGACACGTATCTCAAACTCTAATGAATATTTTGACATGAAATTTGACATAAATGTGACTGACAGTACTACCAACCTAAAAAATAATTATCAAAATCCTTCGACGGGCGCAGTTTAAATTCAAATATCACCTTATTTTTTTGGGCACAGAGTATGTGATACTTCCAGCGATTCATTTTGACAGTGCCGTTGTTTACAGTCCATAGAGCATTTCATAAAATCCATTGAGAACTACTTGAAGGATGTATCTCATTAGACAAAAAAGAAGTTTTCACTGGAAAAAAGCGCCTCAAAACATAGAAAATAAAAATTATAATTTCGCTAATATTTCTTTGGCGTTATACTTCAAGAATACGAATTTAGAATTTCGAAACGAAACGACGATAACAACGACAACAAATTGAAGACGACTGATTATCTTAAGGTGGTACTTTACATTCCGACCTCATTCCTACACTGTACTCAAGTGGTATTTAAAAGGGAAGGAATAATCAATGTAAGAATTCATATTAGCAAACTAAATTCAATTTATTAAACAAAAGCGCAAAGTCATTTTTACAAAAAAACAACACAATATTCACTTCAACAGGAGGTCAATAAACGCTAAACATTTAAATAAAACACATTGTGCAAGCAACAAACACTTCAAACTAAACACTTATCCTACAGTGTTATAAATAAACTTTTTAACTGGCTTATTGGTCAAATATACGTTAATAGAACTGTACACACGAGCCCACCTAAAGCGTTTTCTAGCCACAATTTTATTAAGAGATGCGCTTTTAAAATTTAATTCGTCAACCCAAACTGACTTCTACTACTTCTAAAGTAATCACATCTAAGCGGTCGGTGTATGTCATACCCGCTTTGGGTTTACTACATATATTTTGTCGTTGCTTCTTGGTAATAACAGATTGGTTAAGCCAAAATGGAACTCTCAGCACTTAGATTGCGCTGCACACTCAATTTGAACTAAATTGTGAAAATAAATTGAAAATTTTGTTATTTACAAGCTATTGATGAACTCCCTGCGGAATTTTTGACAAATTGTCACAAATAAAACATTCAATTCAACAAATTGACCATCGCATATATCATTCATTTATTTCAAAATACGTGCATGTAAGTCCAAGCCGAAGCAAATTCTGACGTTTCCACTCTGCACAAGTGTATACTTACGTATATGCACTTACATATATAGATATACAAATGTATTGCAGCAAGCATGTCAAATATAATATATGCGAGTGAAATTGGAAAGCTGGTATTACTTAAAAAGAAGAATTTTCATTCCAGCTCATTCAATGTAATACTAGAGTAATTTCCTGTACAAGTGTACGTATGTAGCTGGTGTGGTGTGGATTCTCAAATATATTTAAATCAGAAATTTAAAGAAACATTTAGATTTGAAACACAGACGTCTTTACCAACAACTACACTTTCAATAACACACATGAAAAAAAATATTCCCTGAACGTTTCTGGGAAGTAAGTTAAGACCTAATGAATCTAAGAAAAACCATTAAGGAAATGCTAAGTTCGTGTGTAACCGAACATTGTATACTATTTATAAGCACCGAAATATTTTCAGTTATTAAGGGGCACACCTAGTGTAATGGCCTAAAAGAAAGGTGATTTTTGGGAATTTTTATTTAAAAAAATACTTTATCAATTATTTCGAAATTTTAAGATTATTTTTATACATGTTTCAAGAATATACAGTGAAATTTTTGAAGAAAAAAAATTAAATATTTTTTAAGTTATAGTCGATCTCCAACGGCGCGAAAAAAGGTCCTTCACTGCTGCAGTGATTCCGGCCTTCTCCGTGGATGAAATCTAAAAAAAAAATTTTCGTTAAACTAGATAATATTGTCTGTACAATGACCTACGATAAAAAAAATCAAAAATTTACAATATGGCGGCGTTTTAAAAAAGAAAGGTCAAATTTTACCCAAAATTTTGGTCGTTTTTCAATATTCGCCAAAATTCGATTTTTTGATCAGATCAAAAATCGATAGGTCATTGTACGGAGAACTATATATAGAACATGTAAAAAAAATTCGATAGTGATCGGATCATTTGTTTTTGAGTAATCACTGCAGCAAATTCGGGAAATGCTGTTTCGAGAAAAACGCGTTTAAAGATAAAATGAACGTTTTCACTGTTACCGAGCGGCTGCTCTTTAAATTGCTATAACTCAAAAACTATTTGAGATATCGATTTGAAATTTTAATATGTTGTTTTTAAAGGTGTAATTTACCGAAAATTTTCGATTTTTTTGAAATTTCACACTAGGTGTGCCCCTTAATAAAAATAAGGAAGCAATATTCGTTATTCAACCGAATTGTAAGTGATTGAAAACATATTCATTATCATAATAACATGTAATGGGTTTTTCAAAAGCGACGCAACAAAAGTTGACCTATTGACAGCAAACGACGACATATTTTTTCACGCTCTTTTGACATCTCTCTTCAGTAGGGTTTGCCATTTCATCAACAACGAGTCGAAATTATAAAAATTTACTACTGAAATTCGGAGTCACTGGCCGCAACTTTAAAAGCGCTCCGTCCAATTTATGGTCGTTATAATCGCCCTGTCAGAACAAATATTGAGCGTCTAGTGGTACAATTTGATTCCACGGACATAGTACAAAATGTTCCCGTACCAGTGAGACAAAAAAGTGACCGTAGTATCGAGAATATGCTAACGCACCAATTGAGGAAGACCCAAATCAGTCTCTCACACGTCGTTCTTAAGCGTTGGACATGTTTTTAACAACGTTGTGACGAATTTCGCGAAAAGATCTTGGCCTACAACCTTCGAAGATCAAATTGACGCAAATACTGAAGCCGCTTAACAACCAGAATCGTCGTATGTTCGTGAAATGAGCTGAGCAACCACTTGAAAATGATCCGGATTTTCATTGAAAAATCCTCTTAAGCGATGAGGCTCATTTCTGGCTGAACGGCTTCGTCAATAAGAAAAATATGCGTTATTGGTCAGGCAATCCACACGTACTCCATGAGTAACCATTTCATCTCGAAAAAATTACGATTTGTTGCGGTTTATGGGCTGGCGGCGTCATTGGTCGTACTAATTCCATGATGATCAAGACCGGCACGTTACTGTGAATGGGAATCGCTACCGCTCAATGATAATAAATATACGTTTGGCCCGAATTGGATGATATGGACTCGGACAATATGTGGTTCCAACAGGACGGCGCCACAAGCCACAGAGCGAATGGCTCAGTCGATTTATAGAAAAGTTTGATGAACATATTATCTCTCGAAATGGCCCAGTCAATTGGTCGCTTCGGTCGTGCGATTTGACGCCATTAGACTATTTCCTGTGGGGCTACGTCAAGTCTATGGTCTATGCCAACAAGCCAACGACGATTGTTGAACTTCGTACGAATATCGAACGAGAAATTACAACAGTATCGGCCGATTTATGCTTGAAAACCGTCGAAAATTGGGTTCAGCGTCTGGACTTCTGCAGGCATGTCCGTGGTGGCCATGCAAAAGAAATCGAGTTCCATATATCGAATGTACTTTCACAGGAATAAAGAATTTCATAGATATCCCAAATCGTTTTTGTTTTATTTAAAACTTGAAAAAAAATTGTTGGCTTAGTTTTAGCACTATAGCTTTTCGCTTAAGTTTTGTGTCTGTTTCCAACATTCCTTAGCACTTTGATATTTAATAAATATGTATAAATATTTTCATTTTAAAGAATTTTTCTAAAATTAGCTGGACTTTGACTTCTTGATAGGTTTCAGAATAATAATGAACTACGATTTATTAATATTTCGTATTCTAAGCAAGAAGTTGAGTTTTCACTAAATTTAAAGCTACTTATTTGTATTTGTTGATAACTTTTTGGCAGGTAAGTCCTTTAAAGTTAAAGGAAGAACTCAGAAACAAAGACATACATATACAATTATTTATTCTTTTATTTTATTTGTATATAATACATATATGTATGCAATGATTTTCTCGCTCCTCTACTAATAATAATAAATTGGAAAAGCGAACTGTCTCATCCGACTTCAAATTTATTCATTTGTCTATGGAATGTCTGTTATAATATGCTTTGTTTTGTTTATGTTCTGACGAAAATCCATCACGATTTTCATTATACTAGATATGTATGAACAGTAATATGTAAGTACGAGGGCGGTCCGATTGGTACACAGCGCTTGATGGTGTCACTATCGTAAGATAAATTTACTTTCTGTAGTATCTCCTATTGCCTGACCGTTGATTGAAGGTGCTATAGATAGCTCTGTACTGTAATCTCATAACACAAATGAGTGTCATACCTTGGGCATGAGATAATGCTATTGACAGGTTTGGTATATACTTTATTCACGCTGGACAACCAACGCAATCGTGTTATCATTTCAAAACACTGTTTCTTGTTGTTTAAGCGCAATCCGACGGAGTTTCCTCAACGGTAATAATAACAAGTAAGGAAGGGCTAAGTTCGGGTGTAACCGAACATTTTATACTCTCGCAATTTATTTATTTAACTTTATTTATATTATATAATATACAATTTGACCCACATATTTGTCATATATATTGTATAAAGTCCATTGAAAGTTGGAAACCATAATATTAGGTTAGAAGCACCGAGGTCCTCATGTTCGATACATGGGGCCTTGAAAACCTATGGTCCGATTTCGGCGATTTTTAGAAATGGGCTGCCACACTATAAATACAGTATTTGTGCAAAGTTTTGCACCGATATCTTCACTAGTGCTTACTTTATATATTGTAAAGTAAACGATTCAGATCATCTTCAAAGTTCTGGTATATAGGAAGTAGGCGTGGTTGTGAAGCGATTTGGCCAATTTTCACAACATATTATTGGGAGGTAAGGAAACTATTACAAACCAAGTTTCATTGAAATCGGTCGAGTAGTTCCTGAGATATGGTTTTTGACCCATAAGTGGGCGACGCCACGCCCATTTTCCATTTTGTAAAAAAAATTGAGTGCAGCTTTCATCTGCCATTTCTTATGTGAAATTTAGTGTTTCTGACGTTTTTCCTTAGTGAGTTAACCCACTTTTACTAATTTTCAACCTAACTTTTGTATGGGAGGTGGGCGTGGTTATTATCCGATTTCTTTCATTTTTAGACTGTATTAGGAAGTGGCTAAAAAAAACGACTGCAGAAAGTTTGGTTTATATAGCTCTATTGGTTTGCGAGATATGTACAAAAAACTTAGTAGGGGGCGGGGCCACGCCCACTTCCCTAAAAAAATTACATCCAAATATGCCCCTTCATAGTGCGATCCTTCATACCAAATTTTATTTCCATAGCTTTATTTATGGCGTAGTTATGGCACTTTATGTGTTTTCGGTTTTCGCCATTTTGTGGGCGTGGCAGTGGTCCGATTTTGCTCATTTTCGAAAGCAACCTTCCTATGGTGCCAAGAAATAAGTGTGCCAAGTTTCATCAAGATATCTTAATTTTTACTCAAGTTACAGCTTGCACAGACGGACGGACGGACGGACGGACGGACAGACAGACATTCGGATTTGAACTCCACACTTCACCCTAATCACTTTGGTATATATAACCCTATATCTAACTCGTTTAGTTTTGGGTGTTACAAACAACCGTTATGTGAACAAAACTATAATACTCTCTTTAGCAACATTTGTTGCGAGAGTATAAAAAGTTACTCATCGGGTAGACATTTGTGTCAAATGAGGTGGTTAAAATCACCAGAGAGACCTACTTTGCACTACTTTCAAAATTTTTTTCTATTTTGTTCCCATGTACTTATCGGATCGCCCTCGTAACTAGCTAAGTGGAGATGGAAATCATTCAAAATTTCGTGTAAATGTTTGCAGGTTTTAATTTATAAATGCAATGTTTGCGATTTTTGTATTATGCACTCTAAATGCAGCTTGTTTTTTTTCGAGAATTATTGAAATATTTGTTACTGTCTTTCATGATTTTACCGAACCAGTTATTACTGCTTGTACCTAAGTATGTGTGAATCTGTTTTGTATGTGTATTCTTAGTGATACACTTTTGCTTGCAAAGTAAATGACCGGCTAATGACCTGCGCTACGGAAAAATACATAAAGGACGAATATTTCGAAGCAAACTATATAATATTTTAATCTTACACGACTTTAATTCCAATACATTGAAGTACTCTCAAGGTTCTACATTGAAGACTATTGAATAAACAAAAAAAACCGTTATAATTTCCAATCAGATATTTATACTCTCGCAACAAAGTTGCTAAGAGAGTATAATAGTTTGGACGAGTAGAGTTTAAATCCGGATGACTGACCGTACGCCCGTATGTCTATGCAGTTGAGTAAAAAAGGAGATATCTTTCTTTAAAACGTGGTAAATGAGCTTAGCGACATCTCTTGTTGGAAAATTTGTCGAGATCGGACTATAACTTTTCAAGGTCCCTTATATCGAACATGAAGAAGTCAGTGCCTAAGGTTAATTTTTCACCGAAAATATATAAATATCCCAGATATTTTCAGCAGGATCCCTAGCATTCTGACCGGGATCACCACTAACCCTGGCAGAGGCTTCTCTGCTCGTGCTGACGACTCCACGTCGCACTTCCGCCTTTCTAATTGCCGCCGTCGTCTGGCTTTCGCCGACGCTTGCCGACTTGCCACCTTTAATGAGATCACCCATAAACCTGGCAGAGGCTCCTCTGCTCGTGCTGGCGATTTCGCCTCGCACTCCCGCCTTGCCTACTGTTTCTGTCGACTGACTTCCGCCGACGCCTACCGTTTAGCTACTCTTGACGAGTGGTAGCCGCGCCTGTAAAGGGGTTTTTTTACTGCCTGTAGAGGTACACGATTTCGTCACCACCGGCAGCGATCCACCTGGGACACTGTCCGTTTTCGGAGTCGATTTCGACTCCTTCTCCCCCACGTCCATTTTTATGTTGTTATTATGTGTGTTCATGCTAAAAGGGTCCCCACTCAAAGCTGCTATCTACCTCCCGGAAAGGTTGTCGGCTTTAATGGTCCCAATGTTGTCTCTGTTAAGAAGACAAGGCGAGTGTTGACGCACGCCCTTATGAGGCAATGCGTTCAGAGCCGACCTACATACCACATCAACCTAATGATGACGGGAGGGGAATATACTCTGAGGCCTGCCAGTGTTTTAACGGGACGGAGTCAGTCTCGGCATTAACCCACCAGCCATTACTGAAGGGTTTCACCCCGACATACTAAATTTGCAGAATACCTCGACCACCAGCCCAACGAAATCCAAAAAATAGTAAATCATAAATCGGTGTCCATGTCAGGTCCGGGTCCGTAAGGAGTTTTGAATTCCGTGAAGGCCGCAGGTCATTTAGTGTTACCCAAGATACACCGCGCGGAGGCGACCTATCTTACATCTTGGTGGTGAAGATGAATGAAATCGGTTTAGGAATTACCTCAGCCCCCATATACTATTTGTAATGATTTTCGTTATTATTTTGGATTTTTTGCCGAATGTATGAGCCAAATTGTGTTATCTTAATGAAATTACATCAATAAATTGCGAGAATATAAAATGTCCAGGTTAAGGGCTGAGTCTCTTCCTTACTTGCTTTAGAATAAGAATTGACAGAAAAATACTTTCGTTCGTTGTCGCAATATTTTGATCTATTTTCTAGAATTTGAAGTGAGTCCAGTCTTATTAAAACTTTTTATAATTTTTTGTTTTTAAATTTTGCTTTCCAAACCGACTTACACACCCAATTATTAGTATCGCTCGGTCTCCGGCGGCAGCTTAACATTCAAAGCCATGGGTACTTGTTATAAAACTTTCTTACCAAATTCATTCATCGTAAACTGAAACTGTTCAAAATTAAAATGTGGCTAATGATTTGCATATGTGTGCAATTAGCTAGCTATATACATACATACATATCTCTAAGTGTATGTATGTATGGTATATGAGTACATACACTTTTACCATTAAATAGACTTCACATGCTTGTAAGTACATATGTATGTATGTCAGTTAGGGTAGTGAGTCGTGAGTCGCGTTTGCCCATGCGCACATTTATTATCACACCATTATATAATCGTATCCAACAGACAGACTTTCATTCATGCGCTTACGATAAATATGAAGTCGCGCATGCACAATGCTCGTTTGTGTACTATGTACGTGTTTGGGGCAAATGACCTTTGCCAGCAGTGCTGCCGCCAACAGAAACACGACTTTGAAGTTTCTGCGCAAACAAAGAGGCGCGTGCGTGAAAGTAGACACTGCGATGCTTGATGCTTTTGCCCATTTCAATGAAAGCTTAGTGTACAAATGTAGCTTCGTATGTATATGTTGCGATGGCAATCGTTTTAAAATTACCAACTGATTAGTTAAGTACATGCATTGAATGATACTATGGTACATAAATTTACATACATATTTATATATGTACATGTGAATGTGTGTAACCAGCAAGAAGTAACTTCTAGCTGAGCTTTGCACTAATGAAAGTCCCTATATTCCACCTAAGAACTACGAAGGAAAAAAAATATATATGTATATATATGAAAGGCTCTCAGATTCAAACAGGATCAAGCTTAGAGCTAAATCAATCGTTATCACAAAGAGGTTTATCCCGATTTTTATACTCTCGCAACAAAGTTGCTAAAGAGAGTATTATAGTTTTGTTCACATAACGGTTGTTTGTAACACCCAAAACTAAACGAGTATCTAACTCTAATAGGGTTATATATACCAAAGTGATCAGGGTGAAGAGTGGAGTTCAAATCCGAATGTCCGTCCGTCTGTGCAAGCTGTAACTTGAGGAAAAATTAAGATATCTTAATGAAACTTCGAACACTTATTTCTTGGCACCATAGGAAGGTTGCTTTCGAAAATGAGCAAAATCGGACCACTGCCACGCCCACAAAATGGCGAAAACTGAAAACACATAAAGTGCCATAATTAAGCCATAAATAAAGCTATGGAAAAACAAGTAAGGAAGGGCTAAGTTCGGGTGTAACCGAACATTTTATACTCTCGCAATTTATTTATTTAACTTTATTTATATTATTTGACCCACATATTCGTCATATATATTGTATAGAGTCCATTGAAAGTTAGAAACCCTAATATTAGGTTAGAAGTACCGAGGTCCTCATGTTCGCTATATGGGACCTTGACAATCTATGGTCCGATTTCGGTGATTTTTAGAATGGGGCTGCCACACTATAAATACAGTATTTGTGCAAAGTTTTGCACCGATATCTTCATTAGTACTTACTTTATAGAATGTAAAGTAAACGATTCAGATCGTCTTCAAAGTTCTGGTATATAGGAAGTAGGCGTGGTTGTGAAGCGATTTGGCCAATTTTCACAACATATCATTGGGATGTAAGGAAACTATTACAAACCAAGTTTCATTGAAATCGGTCGAGTAGTTCCTGAGATATGGATTTTGACCCATAAGTGGGCGACGCCACGCCCATTTTCCATTTTGTAAAAAAATCTGAGTGTAGCTTCTATCTGCCATTTCCTATGTGAAATTTAGTGTTTCTGACGTTTTTGGTTAGTGAGCTAACCCACTTTTAGTAATTTTCAGCCTAACCTTTGTATGGGAGGGGGGCGTGGTTATTATCCGATTTCTGTCATTTTTGGACTGTATAAGGAAATGGCTAAAAGAAACGACTGCAGAAAGTTTGGTTTATATAGCTTTATTGGTTTGCAAGATATATACAAAAAACCTATTTGGGGGCGGGGCCACGCCCACTTCCCCAAAAAAATTACATCCAAATATGCCCCTTGATAGTACGATCCTTCATACCAAATTTTATTTTTTCCATAGCTTTATTTATGGCTTAGTTATGGCACTTTATGTGTTTTCGGTTTTCGCCATTTTGTGGGCATGGCAGTGGTCCGATTTTGCTGATTTTCGAACTTAACCTTCTTATGGGGCCAAGGAAGACGTGTTCCAAGTTTCATTAATATATCTCAATTTTTACTCAAGTTACAGCTTGCACGGACGGACGGACAGACGGACGGACAGACAGACATCCGGATTTGAACTTTTCTCGTTACCCTGATCATTTTGATATATATAACCCTATATCTAACTCGTTTAGTTTTAGGACTTACAACCAACCGTTATGTGGACAAAACTATAATACTCTCGTAGCAACTTTGTTGCGAGAGTATAAAAATTTGGTATGAAGGATCGCACTATGAAGGGGCATATTTGGATGTAATTTTTTTGGAGACGAGGGCGTGGCCTCGCCCCCAAATAGGTTTTTTGTACATATCTCGCAAACCAATAGAGCTATATAAACCAAACTTTCGGCAGACGTTTTTTTTTTGGTACTTCTTAATACAGTCCAAAAATGAAAGAAATCGGATAATAACCACGCCCACCTCCCATACAAAGTTTAGGTTAACAAGTAAGGAAGGGCTAAGTTCGGGTGTAACCGAACATTTTATACTCTCGCAATTTATTGATGTAATTTTATAAAGATAACACAATTCATCATCATAAATAGTATATGGGGACTGAGGTAATTCCTAAACCGATTTCACTCGTTTTCACCACCAAGATACAATGTATCGAAGACTATACGCTCACTTAATTTAATATTACTTATAATTAGGTAAGAAAAAAATTCAGAGGGAATGAATTACATAAAAATATCTGAGAGACCTATATTTTCGGTGAAAAATTATTCTTAGGCACCGAGTTCTTCATGTTCTATATCAGTGGCCTTGAAAAGTTCGATTTTGACAATTTTTCCACAAGTGATGTCACAGCTCAAATACAGTATTTGTGTAATGTTTTATTCCGCTATCTTCATTTGTTCCTAATGTAAAATGTATTATAAAGTTAACGAATCAAAAGAATTCTAAATTGAGTTATATGAGAATTAGACGTAGTTGTGAACCGATTTCGCCCATATTCCACCCGTGTCAAGAAAGTGTTATATACCAAATTTCATTGAAATCGGTCGAATAGTTCTTGAGATATGGTTTTTGACCCATAAGTGGGCGACGCCACGCCCATTTTCCATTTTGTAAAGAAATCTCAGTGCAGCTTCCTTCTGCCATTTCTTACGTAAAATTTGGTGTTTCTGACGTTATTCGTTAGTGAGTTAACGCACTTTTAGTAATTTTCAACCTAACCTTTGTATGGAAGGTGGGCGTGGTTATTATCCGATTTCTTTCTTTTCTTGGACTGTATAAGGAAATGGCTAAAATAAACGACTGCAGAAAGTTTGGTTTATATAGCTTTATTGGTTTGCGAGTTATATACAAAAAACCTATTTCGGGGCGGGGTCACGCCCACTTTTCCAAAAAAATTACATCCAAATGTGCCCCTCCCTAATGGGATCCTATGTTCCAAATTTCATTTTCATAACTTTATTTATGGTTTAGTTATGACACTGTATAGGTTTTCGGTTTCCGCCATTTTGTGGGCGTGGTAGTGGACCGATTTTGCCCATTTTCGAAAGCAACCTCCTCAGGGTGCCAAGGAACATGTATTCCAAGTTTCATTAAGATATCTTAATTTTTACTCAAGTTATCGCTTGCACGGACAGACGGACAGACGGACGGACAGACATCCGGATTTCAAATCTACTCGTCATCCTGATCATTTATGTATATATAACAGTGGTCGGCACGAGAGGAATTGTGACTGTATAGGTGAGCACGAAATAATGAATACCCAGTGAGAACTCTGTAGCCTAACATTTTAAGAATGTTTTTAATTTTTTCATAAAACATGAATTTTTGTGCTCATTTATTCATTTTAGTTATTTTATTATTTAAACAAATATATTAGAACACAAAAGCATTAACTTTTCTGTCTTTAAATAGCTTAAAACCATAAATATAATACATAACATAAAACGACATTCATAAAAGTAGGCATTTCGCGCAGGGCACTTATGCAAAGTGCCATAGCCATGCGCGATGTTTATTCGTTGCTGGTTCGACAACGACTGAATGATAGAGCGTAAGCGTACGTGTGACTTGAGTCGGCACATTTGTGGTATGGAGTGCCGACCACTGATATATAACCCCATATCTAACTCTTATATTTCTTGGTGACAGAAACAACCGTTATGTGAACAAAACTATTATACTCTCTGCAACAGGTTGCGAGAGTATAAAAATTACTAAAAGTGGGTTAACTCAATAAAGAAAAACGCCAGAAACACTAAATTTCACATAAGAAATGGCAGATGGAAGCTGTACTCAGATTTTTTTACAAAAAGGAAAATGGGCGTGGCGTCGCCCACTTATGGGTCAAAAACCATATCTCAGGAACTACTCGACCGATTTCAATGAAACTTGGTTTGTAATAGTTTCTTTACATTCCAATGATATGTTGTGAAAATAGGCCAAATCGCTTCACAACCACGCCTACTTCCTATATACCAGAACTTTGAAGACGATCTGAATCGTTTACTTTACAATATATAAAGTAAGTACTAGTGAAGATATCGGTGCAGAACTTTGCACAAATACTATGTTAATAGTGTGGCAGCCCCATTCTAAAAATCGCCGAAATCGGACCATAGGTTTTCAAGGCCCCATATATCGAACACGAGGACCTCGGTGCTTCTAACCTAATATTATGGTTTCCAACTTTCAATGGACTTTATACAATATATATGACAAATATGTGGGTCAAATTGTATATTATATAATATAAATAAAGTTAAATAAATAAATTGCGAGAGTATGAAATGTTCGGTTATACCCGAACTTATGCCTTCCTTACTAGTTTTTAAATATTTTGTAGCTGTTTATCCATCACCTATCTTTAAGCCAACCCTGTCTTCAAGCCGCATATATTTAAATCTATTAATGAACACATATACGTATGTTAACACACCAACCATTTGGCAATAAAAATAGCGCGAGATACCACTATCTCATCTAGAATGGCCAAACAAATCCATTGCCACCGCCGTATAAGCTTTTGTATATTTAGCAGTGGTGATATGTGCAACAAACGGTAAATTCTCATCAACGCCAAGTCGCTCTTTTCAAAGCCATACTCTCTTCCACAGCATGTTACAATGCTTATTTCATGAACATCTTCGTCTAACATCAACTGTTAACAGAAATAACAAACAAGAATTTATTCGCAATTACATACAGACATATAGACGTTATTTTGGACCATATATAGAAATGTTTCACTGTACAGATGCGCATTGCCGTTAACTGATATGTATTACAAGTGATAAATAATTTGAAATAAACCTTTTTTTGCTTCACGCACATTTTGTGTTATCAAATAAATTTTTATACTCTCGCAACAAATGTTGCTAAAGAGAGTATTATAGTTTTGTTCACATAACGGTTGTTTGTAACACCCAAAACTAAACGAGTTAGATATAGGGTTATATATACCAAAGTGATCAGGGTGAAGAGTGGAGTTCAAATCCGAATGTCTGTCTGTCCGTCCGTCCGTCCGTCCGTCCGTCCGTCCGTCTGTGCAAGCTGTAACTTGAGTAAAAATTAAGATATCTTGATGAAACTTGGCACACTTATTTCTTGGCACCATAGGAAGGTTGCTTTCGAAAATGAGCAAAATCGGACCACTGCCACGCCCACAAAATGGCGAAAACCGAAAACACATAAAGTGCCATAACTAAGCCATAAATAAAGTTATGGAAATAAAATTTGGTATGAAGGATCGCACTATGAAGGGGCATATTTGGATGTAATTTTTTTGGGGAAGTGGGCGTGGACCCGCCCCCTACTAAGTTTTTTATACATATCTCGCAAACCAATAAAGCTATATGAACCAAACTTTCTGCTGTGGTTTTTTGAGCCACTTCCTAATACAGTCCAAAAATGAAAGAAATCGTATCATAACCACGCATACCTCCCATACAAAAGTTAGGTTGAAAATTACTTAAAGTGGGTTAACTTACTAACGAAAAACGTCAGAAACACTAAATTTCACATAAGAAATGGCAGATGAAAGCTGCACTCAGATTTTTTTACAAAATGGAAAATGGGCGTGCCGTCGCCCACTTATGGGTCAAAAACCATATCTCAGGAACTACTCGACCGATTTCAATGAAACTTGGTTTGTAATAGTTTCCTTACATCCCAATGATATGTTGTGAAAATAGGCCAAATCGCTTCACAACCACGCCTACTTCCTATATACCAGAACTTTGAAGACGATCTGAATCGTTTACTTTACAATATATAAAGTAAGTACTAGTGAAGATATCGGTGCAGAACTTTGCACAAATACTATGTTTATAGTGTGGCAGCCCCATTCTAAAAATCGCCGAAATCGGACCATAGGTTTTTAAGGCCCCATATATCGAACATGAGGACCTCGGTACTTCTAACCTAATATTAGGGTTTCCAACTTTCAATGGACTTTATACAATATATATGACGAATATGTGGGTCAAATTGTGTATTATATAATATGAATAAAGTTAAATAAATAAATTGCGAGAGTATAAAATGTTCGGTTACACCCGAACTTAGCCCTTCCTTACTTGTTTTGTATAACATAAAATCAACAACAACATTGAACAAGTAAGGAAGGGCTAAATCATATCATTGGGAGGCAAGGAAAATATTATAAAACAAATTTCATTGATATTGGTCGAGTAGTTTCGGAGATATGGTTTTTGACCCATAAGTGGGTGGAGGGGGTACCAATTTGGGTGGAGCCCTTCTGTACCTTTTTTATAATGAAATTTAAGGTTTCTGGTGTTTTCCCTTACTGAATTAAAGCATTTTTAGTAGTTTTCAACATAACCTTTGTATGGGAGGTGGGCGTGGTTATAATGCGATATCCTCCATTTTTGGACTATATAAGGATAATTTCGCTGATATAGCTTTAGTAGTTTACGAGATATGTATAAAAAACTTATTAGGGGGCGGGGCCATGCCCACTTTCCCAAAAAAATTACATCCAAATATGCCCCTTCCTAGAACAATCCTTTGGACAAAATTTTATTTCCATAGCTTTATTTATGGCTTTGTTATAGCACTTTATGTGTTTTCGGTTTTAGCCATTTTGTGGGCGTGGCAGTGGTCCGATTTTACTCATCTTCGAAAGCAACCTTCCTATGGTGCCAAGAAACAAGTGTTCCAAGTTTCATTATCAAGATATCTTAATTTTTACTCAAGTTACAGCTTGCACAGACGGACGGACGGACAAGCAGACATCCGGATTTGAACTTCACTCTTCACCCTGATCACTTTGGTATATATAACCCTATATCTAACTCGTTTAGTTTTGGGTGTTACAAACAACCGGTATGTGAACAAGACTATAATACTCTCTTTAGCAACTTTGTTGCGAGAGTATAAACAGAATCTATTTGAGCCAAGTCTAGCCTCCATGCAATTTTTGTATTATTGAGTTACTTTTCGTTAAATAAGATTTAGTAAATTGATTCGAACTGGATCCATCTGTGAAGTAGTTTTGGTGTTGGTCAAAATTTTTTCTATTACCAATTTGTGTAAACTCAATGGTAATTGGATACATTCTCTCTCTCCCTCATAGTTCCTCTGGCTTCTTGAGCAGCATAGGTCATAGGTCAAACTATTCAAGATAAGATCTTGCTGATTTCAACGATATTTTTGAAAGTATAAACTTTAGAATAACAAATAAAAAATTTTGAAGGTGTCACATTGGTAGAGCCCCTTAATTGGGTTAAAATTTTCTACCAGCAACCAATATTGATTTTAGCTCAATTGAATTATTATTAGTATTATAAGATGAGATAAGGAAACTCAGTTTAACGATTATTATTAGGTTAGGTTAGGTTTGTCTGCTAGGCCAAAAAGCAAGTGTTGGTCCTTTGAGCTACCAGATGAAATGCCGACACGTAATCCACGAGAATGGCTGCGCTTAACGCGATTTTAACAGGTTATGTGGCTTCACTATCGAAATCACTTCCAGATTCTCATACTACAAAGCCCCCAAATGCTGAAGACGTTGGACAAGGACAAGCGCAAGATGTTCCATTGTTTCTTTTGTACCTTGCGCTTGTCAAATCCTATAGTCAACTCGATCCGTCAGAGTTCGGTAAGAGCGCTACACAAGTTATAAATAAAACAAAAACGGTTTGGGATATCAATGAAATTCTTTATTCCTGTCAACCTGCATTCGATGCCATTATGTATGGAACTCGAATTCTTTTACATGGCCACCACGGGCACGCTTCCAGAAGTCCAGACGATGAACCCAATTTTCGACGGTTTTCAAGCATAAATCGGCCGATACTGCTGCAATTTCACGTTCGATATTCGTACGAAGTTCATCAATCGTCGCTGGCTTGTTGGCACAGACCATAGCCTTGACGTAGTGCCACAGGAAATAGTCTTACAGCGTCAAATCGCACGACCGAGGCCGCTAATTGAATGAGCCATTTCGTGAGATAAGACGTTCACCAAACTTGGTTTTCAATAAATCGATCGTGACATTCGCTCTGTGGCTTGTGGCGCCGTACTGTTGGAACCACATATTGTCCGAGTCCATATCGTCGTATTCGGTCTAAAAATATTCGGTTATTCACAGTAACGTGCCATTCTTGATCATCACTGAAGAAGTACGGCCCAAAGACACCGCCGGCCCATAAACCGCACCAAACTGTAATTTTTTCGTAGTGACTCATGGAGTACGTTTGGATTGCTGCCTGACCAATAACGCATATTTTGCTTATTGACGAAGCCATTCAGCCAGAAATGAGCCGACCATAAATTGGCTATAGGGCTCTAAAAGTTGAGGCCACTGACTCTGAGTTTCTGTAGTAAATATTAATAACTTCGACTCGTTGTGGGATCGCATATCTTTCCATAATGAAATGGCAAAGCTTACTGAAGAGAAATGTCAAAAGAACAGGAAAAAATATGTCGTCGTTTGCTGTCCCTATCGGCCTATTTTTGCAGCGTCCCTATCGAATTGAAA
Organism: Zeugodacus tau; assembly: GCA_031772095.1. NCBI lineage: Eukaryota > Metazoa > Arthropoda > Insecta > Diptera > Tephritidae > Zeugodacus > Zeugodacus tau. Next base: position 46,424,233 of record CM062652.1, read on the forward strand.
ATCCTTTATTTGCGGGCGAATATTGAAATATATTTGTAAACCGAAGTAAATTTAGAACTGTTTATGAAATAATTAGTAGTTAATAAATCAGGAAAGTTTATAGCTACTCACCAAAGGAACTTAGTCAAAACTAAACATATGTGTTATTAGAATTGTTTATTAAAAATAAACTAATGTAGACATAAAGTAGCTTAGTAAAAAATTGCACTGGCAGCAGAATATTTTTTCGCTCCCTGTCCATATGTAGTGCATACGATTAATTTCAGCTAATGCTAACTTCAAAGCCACTTCTTATTCCGGTTTTTGGTACTTACATACAAATGTACATATACAAACTCTTTTAGCGCTTCAATTCCGGATGCTTTCATCTAGTTGAATCTGTTTCTTGGCTCTCGTTTGAGCTGCTATTGTAGATTTGTTGGAATGCGGAGAAAGTAGGGCGCATGCTTAAATTCTCAGACACTTTGCGCCGCTTGTGCAACGAAGCCAAGCCGTGCGGTGCGGTGATGCGGCAATTCTGAAACATTTCCTCCGCACTTTGGCCTGCCAGGTCTGCACGAGCAGCAGCTGCGCTAAGTGCGGCAATGGCAGATCGTGTCTACGGCGTTTTGCGAATTGCGGCTGCGCCTACTCTACTGACTACTGACTGGTGCTAGTCAATGCCAATGCTGGAGCCTGTTGCAATTCTATATACCGATGTATGTATGTATGTACATATGAGCGTTGCGCTTATAAGTGGCTTGTGGTACATGCAACATGCAACAGCATGCAGTCAGTACTCGTTTTGCTACTTAGTTAGAGGTTTTTTTTATGCACACTTGTGCTGAGTTCCGTTTGAAATAAGCGGATTCTTCACAAGCTCCGTTGTAACAACTTTGTGCAACAGTACAAGCAGCACGACGGCTTTACCAGCAACGGTGGTATTAATTGGGCTTTAAAATGAAAATTAGAAACCGTCGACGGTAAAGCAAGAAGGCCGCGCAGATAGAAAATTCTCTCCATACTTGACTGGCTTACTGTTGGAAGTGAGCAGATTTAGTTTGTAACTGTCTGCGGTGGCTGCAATGTCCCGCTTATGCCAGACAATTGTCGCTGGTTACTGTCATTACAGCAACAGCAAGGAAAATGCGGTCATTGTCACTTAGCAACAGAAATTCCGTCAAAAATGACATTCGTATATATACATATGTACATAGCTATGTATATGTAAATGAAATACAACTATTTTTGAACGAAAAAAAAAATGAAGATATAAATATACATACATAGTTATTAAAGTAGTATTTGTTACAAAGGATCACACTAGGCAGCGGCATATTTGGTAATTTTTTTCTAAAGCGGATGTGGCCCTGTCCCCAAATCTGTTTTTTGTGAATATCTCGCAAACCAATAAATCTATATAAACCAATCTTTCAGCAGTCGTTTCCCTAACATACCCCATTACACACCTTAAAAATAGGTGAATTCGGATAATAACCACGCTCAGCTCCCATACAAAGGATATGTTGCAAATTACTAAAAGTGCGTTGTCTCACTAACAGAAACACTAAATTTTATAGAAGAAATGGCAGAAGAACTCAATAACCAGATTTTTTTTTTAATATAGAAAACGGATCCACTTATGGTTCAAAACCCGCATATCAGAAGCTACTCGACCGATTTCAATGAAATTCGGTATATAATATTTCCTTGACACCCTGATGACACGGATGGAATATGAGCGAAATCGGTTCCCAATTCGCCTATTTCCCATATAACTCAATTTTGGATTTCATCTGATTCCTTCACCTTATAATATATACATACATTGAGAACCAATGAAGATTGCTTTAGTGTACTTTACGCAAATACTGTATTTGAGCTGCGACATCTCTTGTGGAAAAATTATCGAGATCGGACTATAACTTTTCAAGGCCCCAGGTATCGAACATGTTGAACTCAGCGCCTAAGGAATTATCGCTAAATATCTCAGATATTATAATTTAATTCAGCGGGAATCTGTTTCTTCTAATAGTGGGTCTCTGTGCCAAAAATGGTTAAAATCGGGTCATAACTTCTCCTATCTCCCATATACCTAATTATTGGTTTTTCAAAAATACGATGGGTTTTATTCCCATATATTGGTTATTATGTGAAATATATTAGCCAAATTAAGTGAGCGTATAGTCTTGGTAATAGAGTACCTTGGTGGTGAAAATTAATGAAATCGGTTCAGAAATTACCTCAGCCCTCATATACTATGTATGATGATTTTCGTTTTTCTATTGGACTTTATGCCGAATTTATGGTTCGAATTGTCTGTTAGTTGGAGAGTATAAAATGATCGATTGCACCCGAATTTAGCCCTTCCTTATTGGTAGATTATTGTTAAAGTTTTACCAATCTTTAAAGGTTCCAATCCCGATTTATTTATGTTTCTTTCTTCATGAATTACATCTTATAGGTACACTTTTTTTGCTCACTGTACACTTATATATATATGTAATGATGCATTATGCTTTCAAATACGCATTTCATTGAAAGCTTAGCGAGATCGACTGTCCAAAGTATTTCAATGGCTTGATCGCTCAGCTGTTTTATGAGGAAACCGGTTTTAACACACAGCGTTACATACAAACCGCAATCTCCTCTCTGTTTAATTTGTTGGTGTGAGCACGAATATTGCTCAATTCATGAAATAAGTACAAGTGCATTTTTTGCGGATTCTCTTATTCTCTTTTTCCACTAACTCTAAAGAGAAGCGCAGTTTTCGCCTAACACTTAGTAGCACTATAATCTGAAAGAGATGAACTTTATTCGTATGAAGAATGGATCGTGATATGAGGAATATACTATGCACCCAAGTGCAATGCCAAAACTAAAATCCTGATAGAGATTTGGGGTCACGGTACCATGGTATGTTAATGCTGATAAAATATAGTATTGGATATGTGGGTTATATAGACATACCTACCTATATAAGTGTCTTAAAAACTAATAAACCTCAGGAAGACTCTTTCTAAATGAAACATTATATTTGCAAGGAAGGGTTAACCGATCATTTCATACTCTCTCTCTTACAAATAGCATACGGCAGCTAGGGTAATTCCTAAACCCATTTCACCTATTTTCACCACCAAGCTACAGTCTATCCAAGATTTTACATTCCCTTAATTTTACTAAGATATATCATATATTAACCGATATATACGGTATAAAGTCCACGGTAAGTTTGAAAATCACTATATGACGTTTTTTGGCAAAACAGGAAGTATTGACTTGATTTTGCCCATTTTCAGCTCAGAGGTATACTATAAGAAATTCATCTTTTTTGACCGATTTTGATCATTTTCAAACTATACCATTGGGATGCCAAAAAAAATTTTATGAATCGAGTTTCGTTGAAATTGGACGTTGGCAACTCTTGAATACTAATTAATTGATTCCTTGAATTTAGTAGTAAATGTCAAAGACTGCATGAGGACTTCGAAACTATGATAGGATCTCGAGAATACTATAACTTGAGTTATATCTTTACCAATTCCAGTACTCTTACCAAACTAAAGGGCAGAAATCTCTGCCTACTTAAGTTTTTATTTTTTAAATTATAAAATTCATCTACTTAAAGCCGTTCTGAACAGAAAGTACTCAAATTATGAAACCAATTCGGTTATCAGTTTTTACAAATTCACCGTCAGTATATGTATATCTACATACAGACATATCAGCGCATAAAATATATCTTCAAAAGAAGTTAATTTGAACTCTTTCTACACCATAAACATCTGCAATCTCACCGCCATTCTTGCCATTGCCATTCCCATTACTTCATATCACTCCATCAATATTGAATGCCTTAATATAATGTGGTATTGAGGATAAAAACAATGGCCGCTAAAAAGTCTACTTATATTTCATTATTATCAGTAACTGGCCATATCCCGGCATTGTCACTTGACAATGATATATATTAATCTACATACCAGACCCGTTGGCATATCTTTGACACACACACATACATACATATATAGTATATGTAAGTGAGCCTAAGTATCCGTACATAATAAGTACACGCAGTTCGGCGTAATTATGTATGCATATGTGTTCGAGTTCATTAAAAGAGTCGTGCTTGGGCTTTCCTTTATGGGCAATACATACGAAATTGAATGAATTTGCAGTCAATTTATCGAAATAATAAACCAAGTCGAAGTGCAGGGTGATTAAGGTTACTTATACATATGTATGTATAAAGGGGTTTTCAATAAGAGCGCTACAAAAGTGAAATTCTTTACTCCTGCGAAGTTCGATGCCATTGTATATGGAACTCGATTTCTTTTGCATGGTCACCACGGCCACGCTTGCAGAACTCCAGACACCGAACCCAATTTTCGACAGTTTTCAAGCATAAATCGGCCGATACTGCTGCAATTTCACGTTCGATATTCGTGCGAAGTTCATCAATCGTCGCTGGCTTGTTGGCATAGACCATTGACATAGCGCCACAGGTGCGTCAAATCGCTCGACAGAGGTGGCCAAGCGGCCAATTGACAGGGCCATTTCGTGAGATCACACGTTTACCAAACTCGGTTTTCAATAAATCGATTATGACATTTGCTGTGTGACTTGTGGCGCCGTCCTGTTGGAACCACATATTTTCCAAGTCCATATCATCCAATTCGGACCAAAAATATTCGGATATGATTGAGCGGTAGTGATTCCCATTCACAGTAACGCGTCGGTCTTGATCATCACGGAAGAAGTAACACGGCTCAATGACGCCGCCGGCCCATAAACCGCACCAAACCGAAATTTTTTCGCGATGCAATGGTGATTCATGATATTGGCAAGCCATAAATGAACCGACAATAAATTGGACGTAGCGCTCTCAAAGTTGAGGTCACTGACTCCGAATTTCGATGTAAATTTTAATAATTTCGACTCGTTGTTGGATCGTATATCTTTCCATGATAAAATGGCAAACATTACTAAAGAGAAATGTCAAAAGAACGGAAAAAATATGTCGTCGTTTGCTGTCCCTATCGGTCTACTTTTGGAACGTCCCTACTGAAAAACCCTTTATATAGAATGTTGAAAATTCATTTTAAATTTTTACATCACACAATCTCATGAACGTCTAAATGAAGGTCTATGCTATCAAAACCCTTGGTTTTCCATGAATTTTTGGAAGGAAATCGTCAATATGCTCCGAACTTTTCCGCTCATCTATAGGAAACTCATTAGAAATGAATGGATCTGACCATTCTCTGCAAGACATAGGAGTAGTTCTTAAATTAGTTTTTATATTTCTGTAGTTCATTTTATTGAAATTGTAAACACTTATTTGACTGAATGTATTCTTAGCAGCATATTCTCTTATCCACCGCTACGAGCATTTTACAATTTTTTCCTGGCAGTAATTTAAATTTTAATTTTTTCACATTTATTTTCATCATTTACGCGTGTTTACGCATATTCATGTCTGCTCCATAAACCTCCAAAATGCACTCGTGTTAAATATCCATTGAAATTTATGCACACACATACACACTGCACATGCGATTGTATGCAGATATTTATAATGAAATGTATAAATAAGTATAAATCGATTACTGAATTTATATACATATATCCAAACATATGTCCGCTTGTATTAACATGTGGAAGAAAACGCTTATAAACGGATCGAATGGCTTCAATATGCATTTAAATTTTAAGAAGAATGTGGAAAAGTTCCGCAAGCGATCCACATACCACTACTCTAAAAGAGTGATTTTAATATTATAATTCATTTATTTGTGTACTATATATTTTTGGGGTCGCTGAATCCGAATCCGAGGTCCACTTAACCGCATCAGATCAGAATTTTTGAGATAACCCCAGAAAACCAACATGGCGGAAAGCGATTTTAAAACTTCATCGGATACGTTTGAAACTCGCTACTCGGGGGTTTTCGGGGTAGCTGATTACGAACCCGATGGTTTAAGTTTGGAACCATGATTACTACGGAGCCAATCTTTAGTCGTAAGTTAAGGTGGTAAGCGAGGCACATCTAAGGAGTTTAAAAATTCAATTGGCGCAATTCGATAATTGGCTTCAGTTTCGTTTATTACACAGACAATATATTAAATGAATTCATCTCATTCTGAATTATGTAGTTTCAGTAATTCTCACCAATCACTATTTTTGTTGTTGAAAATAACTTATTGATGACTTTTTCGATGAGACAGAGTTACATAAATTCTAAATCAACTCGACATTCATCAATAGTCAGTAATTGCTCAGAGAATTCTGCAACAGATATATCGTTCAGCAATGTAACTATAATGTTTCTTGTTAGCTTCAGTTTCTTCACATATGTAACGTCATAGATTCGATGATTTCATCGGCAGTGTTTCGAGGAAATCGCCAGACAATAAAATCGTTGTATTATTATATGTTGGTTCTTCAACAGCTTGAAGTAGTGACGGAAAATTAATGTGACTGCTATTCCAGGAGAGTCAACTGCTACCGCAATGTTGGATCTCGCACGAAGCATGGCTAAAACTAATGGCATGAGGAACGTCTTTCTACCAGGGGCATCCAGGAAATATAAACCTGAATTTCCTCCATTAATTGCCTGCATCAATGCATCATATAATTATTTTTGTTGGGAATTCAACGGGGGTACATTCATAGGGACAGCAAACGATCCAACAATGAGTCGAAATTATCAAAATTTACTACCGCAATTCGGAGTCTCAACTTTAAGAGCGCTACGCCCAATTTATAGCCATAATCGTCCTGTCAGATAAACAATTGAGCGTCTAGTGGCAATTGAATCCACGGGCACAGTACAAAATATTACCGTGCCAGTGAGACAAAGAAGTGGCCGTAGTATCGAGAATATTGCTGCCACTAGCGCATCAATTGAGGAAAATCCCAACCACACTCTCAAAATGCACTCTCTCACACGTCGTTCTCAAGCGTTTTGAAGTGGTTGTGGCGAGTTTTGAAACAAATATCTTGGCCTACATCCTTACAAGATCAAATTGACGCAAGAACTGAAGGCGCTTGACCACCAGAATCGTCGTATGTTCGTGAATTGGACTGAGCAACAATTTGATTATCCGGATTTTCATCGAAAAGTCATCTTCAGCGATGATGCTCATTTCTGGCTGGATGGTTGATCAGGCAGCAATCCACACGTACTCCAAAAAACACCATTGAATCCCGAAAAAATTACGATTTGGTGTGGTTAATATGCCACCGGCGTCATTCTTCCGTGATGATCTAGACCGGCACGTGACTGTGAATGGGAATGGCTGCCGCTCAATGCTAAACGAATATTTTTGGTCCGAATTGAATGATATGTACTTGAACAATATGTGGTTCCAACAGGACGACGTCACAAGCAACACAGCGAATGGCACAATCGATTTATTAAAAACCAAGTTTGGTGAACGTGTAATCCCACGAAATGGCCCAGTCAAGTTAAATATAAGAAGAATATATGTACGATATGCTTTGGTAGAAGAAATTTTATTAAAATATTGGTTACTTATCAGTCATATCGGTAGAAAAGCTGTGCGTACACTAATATTAAAATTCTCATTTAATTAGCAGTTTTTAATAAAAGGTATGTAATTTGGTTTCGCTCACATTCGATGCACATATTTATTAGTCAAAAATCTGCCGGTGGCAACACCAGTTTCACGTTCACATGGGGGTTGTAGTCGCAAGACTGCCCTAATAGCCGCCGCTGCTGCCATCAAATTGAGTAGATAATAATGTGGTGGCCGGTGCAGTATGTGTGCAGCAGCGAGGAAAAACATACTGCAGCTGCAACAACAAATTGATATCCAAAAAAGGGACAGAAAAAAGTGATGTAACGTGCGCCGCATTCAATTCAACCTCGCAAACCATATTTTCGCTGCCAACGTGTGTTGGTAATCACGTTGGCAAAAATCCGCACAGCACACACAGAGCCGATGGTGGGGAACGACAGAGTGGGCGCTGCAACGCATACGACTGGCAGCTTCATATGTCAAAATTTTTGGCACTTGCCCAAAACAAAACAAAAAATGACAAAAAGCCAAAAAACCAAAAAACAACAACAAAAAAAATAATAATAATAAGTAAAACGAGTGCCGTACATCTCCCGAATTTCTTCAGTATTATCTTTTCGTTTTGCCACCACCGCAGCGTGGTTAGACTGTGGACTTTGTGTACGTAACGTCAACGGGCCATGTTGAAGGCGATCCATTTATCAATATGCAGTATGTGTTTATCTGTTGTTGTTGTAGTTGTAGTTGTAGTTGTAGTTCGTACTTTATGCACAGCACCAAATAGGAAAATATGTTTTATTTGTTACTGTTGAACGGCCGAGTCGGCCATTTGTCTATGTGTGTGTGTGTGTGTGCGGTTGATCGGTGAAGGTGATGGCGGGTCCTTTAGTCCTTGCGACATATGCTTGTCGAAATTTGAAATGAAGTGATGCAGCGGAAGCGGAAGTTTGTATTTGCACTTTTGCCGATTTTCGCTAAAATGCGCAAATTTTCTTCTACCCCACTACAACAACCAAAACAACAAAAGCCAAAAAAAAAAATACAAATACCAATGCAAAAACAACAAATTGTATAAAAAATGCATATGCTCTAAATCCTTGCCAAAATCAACTAAAAACCAGCTAAAGAGGATTGGCGGAACGAAAATTTTCGTGTGCAACGGCTTTGTGCCGACTACCATTGCCGTATTTGTATTTGTATTTGTTTTTTGTTTTTGTACAAACCCAAACCAAAGGCTATTTAACAACTACCTAATGCATGGCCCGTCTGCACACATCGGAAAAATATCAAAAACAAAGGCCACAAACACACGCTACTTATCCGCACCCGATAATGTCCTCCGCCAGCCCTCTAACCCGTACGGGTATTGCTGCTGCTGCTTTCTAATTAATTGAAAGGGGACTTTTTCTTGTGCCACTGTGATGTGCTCCCATGCGCCGCTATGCATTGCATTGCATTGCTGACTGACTGACTGGTGGGCTAATAAAAGTAGTAGCGCCGATGTCGATTTGTGGTGGCACTATGCCATCGTAATGATTGTGATGCTGCTAACGGTAATGGTAATGGCAATGGTAATTGCTACAGCGTTGACGTTGGCGATGGCACAAGTAATGACTGACTATATATGACTCCGACGGTGTTGACTATCGATGCTGTTGTGACTCGTTGTGTCAACACAGTCACTAGACCGTTGCATTTGATGTTGGCTGATTTCATTAGCCTCTTTATGTCAGCTGTAATTGAAAATTTGTACGAAAATTTTCAATCACTTTTATTTAGTAGCGAACTTCCCCAAAGTCCCTAGTGGTTATGACATTATTTGGTAATTATGCGGCCAGATCTGCAGACCTTATTGGCAAGCCACAAAGTCAAACAAACTATTTTGCATGGCTGTTAGTTGATTACATTATCTTCACCAGCAATTGGGACGGCATTTACCAAAAATTATTTCACAACCATTTGAACATGCATACACCAACTAACCGACCAACACCAATACACCATACATAAGAACATTTGTGCGCGAATAAATTTGACTTTTGCACATCAGGCAAAGTTTTTTTCAAATACTTAGCATTATAGAACATGGTTATACAGCGAAAGCTTTTTTTCAAATTTATTACAATCTATTGCTGTTCTCAATACCAAGTATCATTTACTTGGTACATACTTATAATTAGATTGAAAATTTCGTATATCATATTAATCCTAAAATGTATTATTTTTAGGTCGTAAAATTTTCATTTCACTTAACCCTTGACCCTTAAAATTCCGTTAATATGGACACAAACGAATAGCTTGATACTTAATTGCTAAAGTTTTTGTTTATTTATACCATAAATCTTTTTTCCCTTATTACCATTGATATTATTACACGGAAAAAAAAACTAGTAAAACCAAAGTATTCTACATTTGCCACAAATACTTTTTGCATTAGAAACGTGCCCAAATACTTTGAGTATTTGTTTTAAAAGTGCGAGCACTGTTGAAGTAAATGCGTCAAGTATTTAAATTAACAGTGGAACACTTTTGATCGAAATACGGGGCACTGTTGTAGCAAATACTTATACATTTATGTTAACAGTAGAAGTATTTGAGATTAACAGTAATTGCTCTTGATTCAAATGTAATCGTATTTGTTTTATTGTTGTGTTTAACACCCCCTCCCACCTCTCTCCGCCCACTTCCCTATGCACAGTCAAAATTTCAATATCAATTTACTTTTTTCATAAAAATTATATTTTATTTGAGAATATACAGAGTAAAGTTTACAAAAGTGACAACTACTACTACTACTGCTTTCATTAAGATTACAATTAAAATCATGCTTGCTTGCGTGATTTCGAAACTTATACAAGTTTTGAAAATATCTATTGCATTTCTGATAAAGGCATAAATACTTAAAAGTAATTGGAGTTCGATGTAAAATCTTAAGATGGTTAAAAAGATTTTCAAATAATATAAATTCATTTCCGCATATAGAGCAAGTATGTGTGGGTCTTTCTTCAAGTGCATTTTTATTGAACATTGCTTGTTTAAAATATTTTCAATTTTGGGAAATTTTTCCTTAGAGGAAATATCATAAATATATCGTTGAAGGAAAATCCACACATATTTGCTCTTTACGGAATATTCAATGTTGAATACAAAAGACATTTTTACAACTAAATCTATAGCCCTAATTAAGCTACCTACTTTATATTTAATGTTGTCAACACAGACATAGAATTCCTTCAAGTTTTGAGGACTCTCACCAACAACAAAAACTCTAGGTTGCAGTGTTAATCCCTCGTTGTGAGCGCTTTCATTTAGCTCGTCAAGTTTTTGCTGGAAGTTATTAATATTTATAAGATGCACCATCATATCCATTTGTGCATCTGTAATGGAGGGCTTTATGTTTTTATTTACTCTCGGCGGTGTTATTACTGCATGTAGTAAGTTTATAAGATAATAATGCCTGCAATCTAAATAAAAAACCTGAAATTAATAACAAAAATCACACAATAGAAGAAATCGACATTACTTGCATCAAGTGCTCCAAGCATGGCGTCGTAATACGTCAGGTTCAGTTTATCCACAATAATGCGAACTATTGCAGATTGGTCACTTTCTTGGAGGCAACCACAGTTTTCGCACTTCTTTATTATGTCGTTACCTGCTACTGTTTCTTTTAAAACCTCTTCGACGTTGGGTTCGTTGTTTGGGGATGTTGAAGGTGTGCTTGCAGAGCTCAGCCAGCTTCGAATGGATGAAAGGTTTGTTATAGTTCTATCACCACTGCAGCACGTGAGCATATCGAACTAGAAAGACATTAATATAAATAATTTATAAGCGTGTTATATGATTTGCTTACATTATTTTCTAAACGCCATTTTTGCAAGTTGTAGCGGAACTTAATTTTGTCCGCAATTAGTTCTCTGGCATTAAAAATTTCGTCAATGTCGTGGGAATGGATCATCTGCAAAATTGCTACACTCTTTAAACCACATCTATTGAACTGTATCAATGCATTTGACGACAAATCCCACGAACACAATAAATTAATTAACTGTCCATCACTATCCAAAATTACAATGGACTCATTGTCGACATTTTTCGTTGTAGGGGACTCATCTCCCAACCGACATTGCTCGGCAAATAACGACAGCTCAGTTGATGGTATCAACTCCTCACTCATAGTGTAAACTAAAATGCACAAAAATTGTTTTTAAACACATATTTTTGTTGAAATAAATGTGTATATAAACCATAACATACCTGCAGAGTAGACTTTTCGCAAATGTCGTCTTTTATATAAAGAAATCACTGTGGAAGTCCCTTTTAAACAGCCTCCGTAAGCAGCGGGCGATGCGGCAGGCACACTAATGCAAATGCAAACTATGTAAGCTCCTTTTGCGCAGCTTCACTAAACGCGAAATGTCTTGAAGTATTCACTTTCAATTAAATTAATACTTACAGCACATATATTTACCTATAAAACCCAAATTAAAGTATTTGCGCACGCAACACGTGTTTCTGCTAGAATGATCGATGGAAAAATGTAAGCGTCCCTGTCATCGTATGGAGAAACAGTAAAATTAAATGCGAAATGGTTGTGACAAATACTTTTACATTTAAAAAACTGTAATCAATGAAAATTAAATACGAAACCTTTAAAACAACTATTTTTATATTAGATTTTAATAAGATGATTTTTAAAAGCACAGCCGCTTTTGATTCAAAAGTGCCGCATTTAAAAAAAGTATTTGAATCAAGAGCAAAGTATTTCCGTCAAGAGTTTTGCTGTTGAAACAAATACTTTTGTTTTACTGTACTTTAACTGCAAAAAGTATTTGATTTAACTGCGGGGTTTTTTTTCCGTGTACATTGCGATATATTACATGGCATATAAAGGGTGTTTCAATAAGAGCACTACACAATAAAACAAAAACGGGTATCAAAGGGATCTCAAAGAAATTATTTCTTTGTGTGAAACTACCATTATTTACTCGATTTCTTTTGCATGGCCAGCATGGACATGCTTGCAGAAGTCCTGACGCTGAACCCAATTTTCGACGGTTTCAAGCATAAATCGGCCGATGTTGCTGCAATTTCCCGTTCAATACTCGTATGAAGTCCATCAATCGTCGATGGTTTGTTGGCATAGATCATAGACTTGACATAGCCCCACAGGAAATAGTCTAACGGTGTCAAATCGTACGACCGGGGTGCCCAAGCGGCAAATTGACTGGGCCATTTCGTGAGATAACACTTCACCAAACTCGGTTTTCAATAAATCGATTGTAACATTCGCTGTGTGGCTTGTGGCACCTTCCTATTGGAACCACATATTGTCCGATACCATATCATCCAATCGGTCCAAAAAATTCGGTTATCATTGACCGATAGCGATTCCCATTCACAGTAACGTACCGGTCTTGATCATCACGGAAGAAATACAGCCCAATAATGCCACCGGGTCATAAACCGCACTCTACCGTAATTTTTTCGGGATGCAATGTTGACTCATGGAATACATGCGGACCGTATATCTTTCCATAATGAAAAGGCAAACTTTACTGAAGAAAATTGTCAAAAAAGCGGGAAAGAATATGGCGTCGTTTGGTGTCCCTATCGGTTAAGAAATTCGATATTTTTCAAAGAGATGGCTTTCGTCATTTATATCTCGCACTCGGTTGATGGCTGTCACTTGAGTTGCCAGAAAGCTCCAGGGTCCGAATTTGTTCTGAATCTTAGGACCGCTGCTGAATCGCAAAAAAAATCTATGCATTCCTTAAGTGGATGGTTACTGTTGGTCAAACGTGGTTTAGTATTATATTTTATTTTGAGCTACTTCTCTGCTGCCAAACTTAATTCGTACCTGTTCCTTCTGAAGGAACCAATTACCCAGAACGATGGCTTCTATATAAGTAAGAATATCTTCAAAATATCAACAAGTTGTTAAACAAAACTTCAATTTAATGCAAAAATAATAATTTTTCTAGAGCAGTGGTCGGCACTCCATACCACAATTGTGCCGACTCAAGTCACACGTACGCTTACGCTCTATCATTCAGTCGTTGTCGAACCAGCAACGAGTAAACATCGCGCATGGCTATGGCACTTTGCCCTGCGCGAAATGCCTACTTTTATGAATGTCGTTTTATGTTATGTATTATATTTATGATTTTAAGCTATTTAAAGACAGAAAAGTTAATGCTTTTGTGTTCTAATATATTTGTTTAAATAATAAAATAACTAAAGTGAATAAATGAGCACAAAAATTCATGTTTTATGAAAAAATTAAAAACATTCTTAAAATGTTAGGGTACAGAGTTCTCACTGGGTATTCATTATGTCGTGCTCACCTATACAGTCACAATTCCTCTCGTGCCGACCACTGGCATAGACCATAGACTAGATGTAGCCCCACAGGAAACAGTCTAACGACGTCACATCGCACGACCGAGGCGCACAGCGACCCATTTACTGGGCCATTTCGTCAGATAACACGTTCACCAAACTTGGTTTTCCATATATCGGTTGTGACATTCGCTGTGTGGCTTGTGACGGTGTCCTGTTGGAACCACATATTCCAAGTCCATATCATCCTATTTGGGCAAAAATATTCGGTTATCATTGATAGCGATTTCCATTCACAGTAATGTGCCGGATCTTGATCATCACGGAAGAAGTACGGCCCAATGTCGCCGCCGGCCCATAAATTGCACCATACCGTAATTTTTTCGGCATGCAATGGTTACTCATGGAGTGCGTGTGGTTTGCAGCCTGATCAACCATCCATCCAAAAATGAGCCCCATCGCTGAAGATGATTTTTTGATGAAAATACTGATCATTTTTAAGTTGTTGCTCTGCCCAATTCACGAACATACGACGATTCTGGTGTTTAAGCGGCTTCAGTTCTTACGTCAATTTGATCTTGTAAGGATATAGGCCTAAATCTTTTCACAAAATTCGCCACAACGACATCATAGAGATGCCCAACGCTTGAGAACGGCGTGTGGGAGACTGATTTGGGTCTTCCTCAATTGATACGCTAGCGTCAGCAATATTCTCGACACTATAGGCATTTCTTTGTCTCACTGGCACGGGAATAATTTGTACTGTGCCCGTGGATTCAAATTTTTCCACTAGACTCTCAATTGTTGAACTGGCAGAATGGTTATGACAACCATAAATTGGACATAGCGCACTTAAAGTTGTGGCCACTGACACCGAATTTCGGTAGTAAATAATAAGGCTCTCTTAGACAACCATTATATTCATTTTTATTAAAAAACCCACTTGGCTCTCATTCCGAGGTCGTCATGGTCGAATATTTGGGGCCTTGAAAAGTTATAGTCTGATTTCGGTAATTGTGCAAAGTTTTGCTCCGATGCCTTCACTGGTGCTTAACTTATATATTGTAAAGTGAACGAATCAGTTGGACTTCAAAATGGTGGTATACATATATAGAAGTAGATGTGGTTGTGAATCGATTTCGCTCATTTTATAAAACTATAGAATATGGTGGTAAGCTTAGTCCAAAGCTACATCCAATTATGCCCCTTCCTAGTGCGATCCTTTGTACCAAATTTTACTTTCATAAGTTTATACAATGACTGAGTTATAACTCTTTATAAATATTCGGTTTTCGCCATTTTGTGGGCGTGGAAGTGGTCCGATTTCACCCATCTATGAAAGCAACCTTCTTATGGTGCCAAGACAGCTTGAACGGACGGACGGACGGACAGACAGACAGACAGACATCCAGATTTCAAATTCCACTCCTCACCCTGATCACTTTGGTATATATGTATGTATAATTCTGTATCTAACTCTTTTAGTATTAGGTATTACAAACAACCGTTTTTATACTCTCTTTAGAGTCCGAGCGATTAATCGGCATCGGCATCGGCTTCGGCCAAAAATTGGGTATAGGTCGGACACTAACTCTCTTTGCATGATTATCTCTTTGAGAGAGTATAAAAACTAGTAATAAATTGCCTTATGATTGCTATCATGCCTGACGATTGGAATCTCAGTGTGCTCTGCCCAATCCATAAAAAGGGAGATCCCACAATCTGCGCCAATTACCGTGGGATAAGCCTCCTAAATATCGCATACAAGGTTCTATCGAGCGTACTGTGTGAAAGACTAAAGCCCACCGTCAACAAACTGATTGGACCTTATCAGTGCGGCTTTAGACCTGGAAAATCGACAACTGACCAGATATTCACCATGCGCCAAATCTTGGAGAAGACCCGTGAAAAGAGGATCGACACACACCACCTTTTTGTCGATTTTAAATCTGCTTTCGACAGCAGGAAAAGGAGCTGCCTTTACGCCGCGATGTCTGAATTTGGTATCCCCGCAAAACTAATACGTCTGTGTAAGTTGACGTTGAGCAACACCAAAAGCTCCGTCATGATTGGGAAGGGCCTCTCCGAGCCGTTCGATACCAAACGAGGTTTCAGACAAGGTGACTCGCTATCGTGCGACTTCTTTAACTTGATGATGGAAAAAATTATAAGAGCTGCAGAGCTAAATAGAGAAGGTACAATCTTCTACAAGAGTGTACAGCTCTTGGCGTACGCCGATGATATTGACGAAAAATCTCCTGTCATCAAACAAACAGTCAGCGCACTCGCGTCTTGGTTCCCACGTCACTGTTGACAGCCATAACTTTGAAGTAGTAGATAGTTTCGTATATCTGGGAACCAACATCAACAACACGAACAATGTCAGCCTCAGCGCAGCATCACTCTTGCCAACAGGTGCTACTTTGGACTGAGTAGGCAATTGAACAGTATAGTTTTCTCTCGACGAACCAAAATCAAACTCTACAAGTCGCTTAACATTCCCGTCCTGCTTTATGGTGCAGAAGCTTGGACGATGTCAACATCAGATGAGACGACACTAGGAGTTTTCGAGAGGAAAATTTTGCGCAAGATTTATGGTCCTCAGAACATTGGCAACGGCGAATACCGCAGACGATGGAACGATGAGCTGTACGAGTTATACGACGACATTTACATAGTTCAGCGGATAAAAAGACAGCGGCTACGCTGGCTAGGTCATGTTGTTCGAATGGATGAAAGTGCTCTAGCTCTGAAAGTATTCGATGCAGTACCCACTGGTGGAAGCCGAGGAAGGGGAAGGCCTCCACTCCGTTGGAGGGACCAGGTGGAGAGCGACCTGGTTACACTTGGGATCTCCAACTGGCGCCGAACTGCGAAGGAGAGAGAGAGATGGCGCACTATCGTCGATTCGGCTATAACCGGCTAAACGGTTGCAACGCCAATCACATACATTGTTATAAAACTAGTTCGATTACACATATATAATTCCTAAATAGTTTTCATGGCAGGGGGTCTTTAAATATTGCTTCACGAAGTGTTCCGAAATGCCTTCTGCATTGTCAGTCGCTTCACTACCTCACTGTTATCACATCATTGCTCGCTCCGTTTAACAATAACACTTACTGCAGGAAGTGTTATGTACTGTCTTGTTCAGATTGTGTTAAAAGAGTGGAACCAGTTTCTAATTTTGAACAAATTAATTTAATGAAAAGCATTCGATTTTCGATGTCAGTAAACAGTCAGTTGGTTCGAGAACTCTCATAGAATAATGGCTCCGGTCAGGAAATTGGACCATATACTGTATGTGTATTGTAAATGTGTA
The DNA here is from genome assembly GCA_031772095.1 of Zeugodacus tau. Lineage (NCBI taxonomy): Eukaryota > Metazoa > Arthropoda > Insecta > Diptera > Tephritidae > Zeugodacus > Zeugodacus tau. The sequence continues at coordinate 46,441,420 of CM062652.1, forward strand.
CTTTCGGAGCATATGTGGAGTACAATTTACATGCATGCATGCATGCGTTGAGTACTCGCAATTTTCGCAATGATAGCCGTAATGCATGTAAACCTTTCCATGAAACATATTCGCATAAATGTGCGATTATGTATGTACGCTTTTAAATGCATGAATTTCACTTTTGCATTTATTACATTTGAAGCTTTTTTAGTGCATCTGCAGCACATAACTAAACTAGAGTAGCAAGCTTCTTCTCCTGCTCCTTATATAACGTTAACAACGGCGGCCAAGGCGATTGTGCCTTACTTGCCAAAGCTGCTTGAGTACTACTTAAAGCTGTCACTGAGTAAGTTAGCCCGACAGGAGGTGACGAAGCAAAGGCATTCTATGCCACTACAGTTAAACTGATGACTGTTTGCCAATGGGCTAATGCGCTTGGCTACGACACCGAAAAAGCTGAGTACACTCGCAATGTGGCGAAGATGGCTTTTGTAAGCGATATAATGCATAACTGTAAATTTTGTGTGTGAAAACAATGATTATTGTGCAGAGTAAATTTATCGCCATTACATACAGAAATATGTATGTATATGTAATAGCAGATGCGTTTGTGGGTTTTAAGGATCTCGAAAGCTGACTATAGTATAGACTAGGAATAGTTTTTTTTTAGAAGCATATCTTCTGAAAATACTTTTTTTTTTAAATAAAAATATCAGCCGCTTACTGTTGAATTTCTTTGAAGTTTTTCAGCTTCACCAATTTCTTTGTTAAATATAAATTTGTGACTTTTTCTACAAAATTTAAATATTCCACATTTAAGTCAGCACCCAAATGAGAGCACAACTTAACATTGCATGCCACTGGCAATTAATTACATGCGACAATTTCAGCAAACACAAACGCCAGCCATTAACCAGCCAGCAGAGCCGAGTGTGTTTTAGAGTGATATTCGCCACATGCTCGCAGACACCATACTCACAATAGTGCACAGCATGAGCAAAGGCTAAAGGCAACCAAAAAAGTCACTACTGCCACATTTAGAGACAAGCGAATCAAAAAATTACTGGGGTAATTGCCGAAGGCAATCATACTCAAATAAAGCAACAACAACTTTACAAAGTATTTGCTTAGTCGAAACAGTATGTCTTGCTTGCTTGCTTGGGATTCGTGCTTACTGTCAGGGCTTCTTCTGCAAGACCAAGTGTCGGAAGAAAAATTGTGAGTCATTTAAATTTGGCGTGAAGGAGAAAAGTTTAATGGTTAATAAGACTTTGCAGTGACAATTTTCATTAAATGTTGCAGAAATTTAGGCGCAGAGCGTGGTGTACGCCGCGTATGTTGAACTTTTGCATTTTTGCGCGTGTAGCTACATTGCTACGAATTGCACCAAATGAAATACGCTTGTAATAAAGTTCAATAAACGGTTTTCGTGAAAATCGGAATGAGCGTAATTTAAATATCTTCCATAAAGTTTAACACACTTGTTTATAGGTATTGTAGATATAAGTACACGGTATAATTAATGTGCATGTTCCCATTTAAGGGGTTAGGTGGGTTTCAAAATTAAAAAAAAAATGTATTGCCTTATTAAATAGTGTAATATGTTAAAAATATGATTCAAAAATATCAAATCAATCCGAGTAATATGCTAAGAGATATACCCTTTGTAAGTTCCGTTCATCAGGCCACGTCAGTATGCATGTAAAACTTTAAACGCGTTTATTTCAAAACTCAATTTTTCAAGTCGGTGGACACAATTTCTCGAAAAGTTATGAAGCGATTTTGTGCAAACATTAATATTATCCAGTTAATGAACGAAGGATTTTTTTTATACCTTTATTGTAAGTATTCTTTTCAACATCTATTTTTTCCTTCGTTCATTAACTTGATCATGTCATGTACTATCCTCATCATGTACTATCGAAATATTTTTGGTTTATTGATTTTAGATGAACCAATCATGAGTTATGATGGGCAAGAGCTTTTTTTTTTGGAGACGTTCTGAGAGATGTGGTGCCAACGGCTGAGTTTTCAGAATTTTGAAAAAAATATATGATTGTATATACAGTGGAACTTCCATAACTCGAACTTCTATAACTCGAAGATCTCCATAACTCGAACACTTCAATTTGCAATAGCGTTTAGAAGCCAATAGCGTTTTGTATTGGCAATAGAAGGCAACTTTCATACAAATTTCCTTCCATAAATCGAACTTTTCAACAAGGGCAAAATTTAAAATTTTACTATCGAGGCAGAATTTTAAAAGAGTCCCTCTATATCGTACGGAAGCGAACACAAATATAATATTACACTTATGGATTGCATAAATCATCTAACAAAGGCATGGGATACCGACGTCAAGAGCCAAAGAATAGCAAATCACAACAAAGAAAATTACAGAATACAGGTTTTAACGTAAGAACATAAAACTTTTTGCGATGTAAATAAATAAAACTGTGTTTAAACCTACACATTACCGCCTTTTGAAAATATGTATGTTTGAATGAAAATTCTATAACTCGAAGTCTCTAACTCGAAGTGGATTATGGTGATTCGAGTTAGAGAAGTTCCACTGTATTTTTTTCGAGCTATTATATGCCGAAAATTTGACCAAAATAAGTGAGTTTTCAGAAATTCAAATTTTTTTTCGTTCATTAACTACATTAATTCATGTACTATCGAAATATTTTTGGTTTATTGATTTTAGATGAACCAATAATGAGTTATGATGTCCACCGCAATACATTTTTTTAGACACGTCATGAGAGATGAGATACCAGCTGTTGGGTTTTCGGAATTTTGAAATAAAAATTTCACAAAATACTGTTTAAACATTTATCTTTTATACGCTGAATTATTTAAATGAAATATATGATTGTGTATATTAAAAAAATATTGTAAAAATGCCCCTGTTTTTAGCCTCTGAAACCCACCTATCCCCTTAAATAAACTTATTGTTTTTGAAACAAAAAAAATTCTTAAAGAACAAAGGAATTTATTGTAGAATGGTGTCCAATTTAAATAGTGCATTTAATTAACTTTAAATTTATAATTTTATTTTATGTTTTATATTTAGTTATATGTATGTGATTGGCGTTCAACCGTTTAGCCGGTTATAGCCGAATCGATGAGAGCGCGCCACTCCTCTCTTTCCTTCGCAGTTCGGCACCAGTTGGAGATTCCAAGTGTAACCAGGTCGCTCTCCACCTGGTCCCTCCAACGGAGTGGAGGCCTTCCCCTTCCTCGGGTTCCTCCGGCGGGTACTGCATCGAACACTTTCAGGGCTGGAGTGTTTTCGTCCATTCGGACAACATGACCTAGCCAGCGTAGCCGCTGTCTTTTTATTCGCTGAACTATGTCAATGTCGTCGTATAACTCGTACAGCTCATCGTTCTGAGGACCATAAATCTTGCGCAAAATTTTCCTTTCGTCGTCTCATCTGATGTAGACATCGTCCAAGCTTCTGCACCATAAAGCAGGACGGGAATGATAAGCGACTTGTAGAGTTTGATTTTGGTTCGTCGAGAGAGGTCCAAAGTAGTACCTGTTGGCAAGAGTGATTCTGCGCTGGATTTCGATGCTGACATTGTTGGTGTTGTTACCTCGAAAATTTGGGCTCGCCCTGCCTCCACGATTGGCTTATCGGAAGCTGAAATGCATGAAATAGATTTGGACTTTTCCGTTTTTTGTCTTTTTTTGTTTTTTTTTTTTGCTATAAAAAAATTGAAATTTTTGATATTCTTGATTGATAAGTGCATTCCATGCGTTCAAGTCATTTTCAAGTCAAATTTCAAGTCATTCGGTCAAGCCGTTTTTGTGATACGATGGGGAAAAATTTGAAAAATACAGATCAGGGTTTTGATAAATTCAATATGGCGGACAGCGATTTTTAAAATTCATTGGATTCGCTTGAAATTCGCTTCTCCGGTAAGAATCCGGTGTCGGTTTTTTAAAATTCAAAATGGCAAATCCAATATGTCGGGTGCTTTTTTGAAAAATTGCCCTCGGATTCGGATTCGACGTCCCCAAAAGCATATAGCACACATAGTAAGACCCCCTGTCAAAACAAAAATTTTTTGTGTGTCTGTGTAATTATTATCTGTATGAAAATATGAGGCTGAAACGGATTTTTACTGGTTCTATGACTTCTTAATGTAATAATAAATATAAATATTGACACATAGATAATGCTTGTTCCTAATATTTTTCAGAAAATATGAGCGTTATTTAAAGTCTGGTCAATAATTTATTTTACGAGTCCGATATAATCATAAAATTTTAAGAAAGGTTATTCATAGTGTCAAATGAAAAAGTAAAATTTTTATTCGAAAAATTGAAAAATTTTAAGCCGCATCCGAATGGGTGTTCTCATTAGAAGTAATGTAAAGACCAAGCATGACTATCACTGCCTGCCAATAGATAGATTTATTTTAATTCTTTTAACTGAGGCTAAAACTGTGATCAGGACCATGTTATTCGAAGTGATAATGCGTATCACATACATAAGTCTATGCACTGAAATGTTAAAATAAAAGTTCCCTCTGTATGTGTGTTCCTCTGAACCGATTCCTTCATTTACGGTTTTATTTGTATACATATGCATTCGGGTCCTCGCAATGAATTTCAGCAAATGACCTGCCTTTGAATAGTATAAAGAAGCGAACTTAAAACAAGGAGTAACAGCAAAAACATAACGGAAGTAACTAACCGCACACACACGGAGCCACTTGCGTCCGCTTCGGGTTTAAGTGCGGCTAACCCGCATCAGATTGTTGTGTGTACAAGACAACACTTTTTGCGTGTTTCATTTGTAGTCGTTGGTGAATTTTAATTAGTCGTGAAATTTTGGACAGGAATCGCGCCATTTCAAGTGTTAGTGATGCGCTTTTACATTTTTTTGTTTTTGTTTTTTATTTTCTTTTTCACTTGTCATAATACTACTAATGTTTGTGCTGTTGTTGGGCTTTTTAGGAATATGTGTATGTATGTAGATATTTTTTTCTTTTCTCTTTTCAATTTGTTAAATTTCGACAATCAAGACAAACTTAGCAGTTGACAACTGCGGCAATTAAAAGTTATGTGTGTCTTTATGCGGATGAGTTGCCAACTTTCTTTTTGTCTTTCAAACTAAAGATTGTTGTTTGTACTGGAAATACATGCCTTATTTAAGAATGTGGACTTGGCTCTCCGAAACTTTGAAGCAAGCAAATATTTATCTAGTTTTTGTTGCAAACGTGCAAAAATAATGTGGAGAATACAACTGAAATTTAACTAAATATTCCATTGATGCTTATTAGCGTTTCTTTTAGGGTCTAAAGTAAAGAGATTTGTAATAGGCGCGCGAATTTTTGAAGGCAAGGTTAGGTTAGGTTAGGTTAAGTGGCTGTCAAACGACGCACCTAGGCCTTTGGGAGGCCCATTGTGATACCATTGGGACTGAGATCCCTCACACTATCGAGTCCTCATTGAACCACCCTGTGGTCCTGATAAAGTGAAAAAGCTCACCCAATTTGACATGAGCATTGAAGGCAATAGGGACCGCACTTTTTTATCGGAATAAAATGACATATAACATTTTTCATTATGTCCTTTGATTTAGATTGGTTATGACAAGGTGGAAATCCACTTGCGGATTCCGAAATAACGATTTTTGGGTTTGACAATCTTTCGAGGAGATACTTTGTGACGAGTATGGAAAGGTTTTGCGAAACTCCGTCTGAATCGGGAAGGACCTCTCCGAGCCGTACGATATGTCAGACAAGGTGTCTTCTTTAACCTGATGCTGGAGAATATAATACGAACCGCAGAGCCAAATAGAGAAGGGACAATCTTCTATAAGAGTGAATAGCTGCTGGCGTACGCCGATGATATTGATATCCTTGGAATCAACAATCGCGCCGTTAGGTCTACTTTCTCCAGACTAGATAAGGAAGCGAAGCGTATGGGTCTTGTGGTGAATGAGGACAAGACGAAATATATCCTGTTATCAAATAAACAGTCAGCGCACTCGCGTCTTGGCTCCCACGTCACTGTTGGCAGTCATAGCTTTGAAGTCGTAGATAATTTCCTTTTTTTTTTGGTACCTTGGAACCAGCATCAATAACACCAACAAAATCAGCCTCGAAATCCAACGCAGAATCACTCTTGGCAACAGCTGCTTCTTTGGACTGAGTGGGGTATTGAAAAGTAAAGTCCTCTCTTGACGAACCAAAATGAAACTCTACAAGTCGCTCAATATTCCCGACCTGTTCTAAGAGGAAGAAGCGTGGACGATGTCAACATCCGATGAGATGACTCTTGGAGTTGTCGAGAGAAAGGTTTGTTGAAGATTAAACGATGAAGATGGAACGAGGAGCTATACCAGTTTTACGACGACATAGAAATAGTTCAGCGAATTAAAAGACAGTGGCTACTCTGGCTAGGTCATGTTGTTCGAATGGACGAAAGCACTACAGCTTTGAAAGTGTTCAATGCAGTACCCGCTGGTGGAAGCCGCGGAAGAGGAAGACCTCCACTCTGTTGGAAAGACCAGGTGGAGAAGGACCTGGCTGCACTTGGGATTTCCAACTGGCACCAAACTACCAAAAGGAGAAATGCGCGCTGTTGATGACTCGGCTATAACCGCGTAAGCCTAAGTCTACGGCAGTTAAGAAGAAGAAGAGTCTATATCTCCAAATATTTTCAACTCCTTACTTCTTACAATTTTAGCATTCGGCATCAACAGAACTTAACCCATCCTTACTAGTACTCGATCATATGTATCTTTACCGCTGTTTGCACTGCTCGAACTTACCGCTTCGTATTTATTTTATTTGGCCGAAAGTTGGCTGCCATCCTCTTTATTTGGAAAATAATTTGGCCAATTTAGTTTTATCATTGCGGTCACGTAATTCTCAAAGAGGAAAAGCAGCTAATAAAAACGTAAGTCACAAATTATTATCCTTTCAATTTAGTATCCTTTAACATGCCCACTTAAATAAACTATGCATCGGCTGGGCTGGGAGAGAGAGCGAAATGTGCGATGTATGTAAACAAACAGGACACACAAGTGGGCTTTTATAAATCTACTTACGTATTCGTCGTTGCAAAAATAAACAGATGTGCCATACACACATGTAGGTAAAACAAAAAGCCATATAAATAATATATACATATATTTATATGAGAGAATATCTGTGAGAAAAACAAAAAGGGCTAACAGAGCCACTGGCCGTTTGTATGGTTAGCGCGACATAGCGAAAAAGTTAATGGATGGTGCCACAACCGCGACTAGCTGCTGCCACAAATCTTTAGAAATGCCCAAGTGACTAAAGAAAAACATGTCAACCGCCACTGAATTTGTGGACACTAATCAGGCTCGGCAAAAGAGGTAATTTCGTTTCATTTAGATGCCGCTTTTTTTAAAACGCTTATTGTATTTGTGTTTATTAGTGTTGACAGTTTACTTCGGTCTGGTAGTTTGAATTTGAGCTGTGATTAGCAATAATTCGCCCATTAGCAGTAAGTGAACCGCTGATAATTTGCCAAATGTTGTTCTTCTAACTAAAGAAGGTACTTATAATGTTATAGTGACTGTGTGCGGGGTGTGTTCAATGGGATTTTTTTTAATAGTCTACCAAAATGACTTATGCCAGCACTTCTTCTCGTCGAAATATTTCCCAAACTCTTTTATGTTAGCCTTTAGCTCTTTCAGCGATCTAAGCCATGTATGCTAATAAAACGATAGCCTTTTAAGGTTCTCTTTATTTTTGGAAATTGGAAAAAGCCATATGAAATCATGTCTGGCTAATATGGAAGCTGGGCCCTCGTTGCAGTATTGTTTTTGGTCAAGCACTTACGAACAAGCTTCATTGCTTGTGAGCTTTTAACACACTAAAATCGCCAAGTTCATAAAAAGCCTACACAGAATAACGGGCAGTACTACAATACCATCCAGTAATGTATTTAAAGGGTCCAGAAATAATTGACAAAAAATATCTATCAATTACACTATACGACAAAATTGACTTTTGGACCAAATATGTATAAATTTTTCGTGTGATTGAGTCATAACTAAAACAAGTAAGAAAGGGCTAAGTTCGGGTGTCACCGAACATTTTATACTCTCGCAATTTATTTATTTAAATTTATTAATATAACAAACTATTTGACTCACATATTCGGCATATATATGGTATAAAGTCCATTGAAAGTTTGAAAACCCTAATATTAGGTATATGGGAGCTAGAGGAAGTTATAACCCGATTTTACTAATTTTTATAACGGAGACATATTATTAGAAGAAACATATTCCCTCTAAAAATCTTCAAAATATCTGAGAGACTTGACTATATTTTCGGTAAAAAATTTGTTTGAAGCACTGAGGTCCTCATATTCGATATATAGGGTCTTGAAAACTTATAGAACGATTTCGACAATTTTTAGAAGAGTGATGGCACTCTTTAAATACAGTATTTCAGCGAAGTTCTGTTCCGATATCTTAATTAAACTATTCAGACCGACATCAGAGTTCTGGTGTATGGGAAGTAGTCGTGCTTGTGAACCGATTTAGACCATTTTCACAACATTGGGAAGGTAGGAAGATATTATGAACCGAATTTCATTGAAATTGGTGGAGTAGTTCCGCCCATAAGTGGGCAGAACTACGCGCATTTAAAATTTTGTATCCCATTTTGAGTGCAGCTCTTCTGCACCTTCATTATAATAAAATTTAAATTTTAAATTTACATCCCCATATGGCCCTTCATAGTGCGATCTTTCATACCAAATTTTATTTCCATAGCTTTATTTATAGCTTAGTTATAGCACTTTATGTGTTTTTGGTTTTCGACATTTTGTGGGCGTGGCAGTGGTCCGATTACGCCCATCTTCGAACTTAACCTTCATATGGTGCCAAGAAATACGTCTTCCAAGTGTCATCAAGATATCTCACGGACGGACGGACAGACAGACATCCGGATTTCAACTTGTCTCGTCATCCTGATCATTTTGATATATATAACCCTGTATCTAACTCGTTTAGTTTTTGGACTTACAACCAACCGTTATGTGGACAAAACTATAATACTATCTTACCAACTTTGTTGCGAGAGTATAAAAAGTATGTTCTCCGTTTTTCGAAGTTAGACTCCAAAATAGGAAGATTCGCTTTCGAAGTTCGATAAAAGGTTTATTAAACTCCCATTTTTACCGTTAAATTTCAGGTGACATTACTGTACTGGTGATGTTTCAGAGTAAATACTGCTGAGTATCTGAAAAAAGTAATATTTGATGAACTTTGAGAGACCCAAAACGAAAATGTATTTTTAAAGAGTGAACAATCCGAACTTGGTTGTCAGTCCCGAATTTGAATTTTTTCCGTGAGAGCAATCAATCAAATTTTAAAAGACAAATTATTATTGTTCTAAATTCCGAACTTGAATTACACACCAAGTAAGACAGCCAATAATAAAATACCGGCGGAGCAAAATGTATATATGAAAAATTTCTAGAAGAGCATTGACATACTAGGCATAACAGGGGTAGTGGAACGGATTAACGCATTTCAGTACAATCAATTTTAAAAGTTCGTTGCATTCTATATACTCAATATTATTATCATGAAATAATGTCATATTTTTCTTTCTTTGGTTGCACCGTGAACCACAAGTAATCATCGACAATAGTTTAAGACAAGTTTCTCTTCTACCCTCTAACACTATTTACATATACGTATATCCTTAGTCTATACCGACGGGTCGAAAATGGACCGCGGAGTAGGCACAGGGGTTTAATCCGATGATTTTAATATAATATTTCTCTCTCCATCCGTCTTCCCAACTCGGCTAGCATCTTCCCAGCGGAAGTCCTGAGCATAGAAAAGGTCTGTGAATCTCTATTGGCTAACTACGAGAGGTTACATAAAGCAACAATATACACAGATAGTTAGGCGGCGCTCCTGGCCTTGTCGTCGCCAATGACTAACTCCAGCATAGTCCATTACTGCAAGAAGGCAGTGAGCACCGTAGAAGATAAATTACAAATGGATGGATGGATGGATTGATTGAGCTGGGTTCCTGGCCACAGGAACATGTTCGGTAACGAAAAAGCAGACGACTTGGCAAAGGCAGGAGCCTTTCTAAACGAATCCGATCGATCAGAAGAGAGTTCAAATAGACTTGAGCTGGGTTCCCGGCCACAGGAACATTTTCGGTATCGAAAGCTGGCAGGAGCCTTTCTAGACGAATCCGATCGATCAGAAGAGAGCTCAATTCACAATTTGAACAATTAGCTGAGAACAGTTGGAAAATTTAACCAAATGTAAAATAACTAAACAATTATGACCAAAATATGATAAGACAAGAACTCGAGTCTTATTAAATAGGTTCCACTTACACTGTGAGTGCCCAGCCATATCGCAGGTCCGATACAGAACACTTGGAATCCATCAGGCATTAAACCTTGAATGGATGTCTACTAAAAGCATATCGGACAAAAGTTTGAGCCCATAAAATATATGACTCTACTCCTACCTACCTATGTATATATATATGTATATCGTATAACTTTTAGTCTTATAAATAACCGCTAAAAGAACAAAACTGATATACTCTCTGTGCCATCGTTGACAACTGTTAATATTCAAATCTCGTATTACCCAAAATAAAATAGACAACCACTAGGCAGGTGTGAATCATTTATGAACCGCCGATATGGCGGCACATGCGAAAACTGAGCATTAGTTTTAATAAAACATTGCAAGCCGGACTTTGATATCAGCATTTCGTAGCGGTTTTTGAAAATGTTGTTTAGTATGTTGGTTGCAACTTGTGGCTGAAACGAGCACGACACTATTTATTTGTGTGTACGTTCTTGATGGAAATGTGCATGTGCAAATGTGGGTCAAAGTGGCAGTGCAATGTCCTCAAAATATCCGCAATGCTGTTGTTTGGCTTTTTTCGTGCCCGGACCCCTTCGCACCGCCTGACCCACCTGTTTAGTCAGCTGAGTTCGGGTCGTCACCTACCTACTGCTTTTGTGTGTTTGTGTGCGTCTGCGCATGGAAATTGCACTCACGAATATTTTACGATAATACATTCACTTCAGTTCCTGCCGCCGTGCCAGTGGCCTTTTATACTGACTTCTCTTATTGGCTACAGCCTGCTTCGGCAAGTTGTTATTGTCGTATGCAAACGCTTTCGCTTACATACATACATAGTATGCTCGGAATGCAATGGGCTCCATACACGAAAACTTCGCACATACTCACATACCTATGAATATATAAAGAACTCACGCATATGAATATTACTTATGTAAGAATATATATAAGAAATAAAATAAGTTAAGGAGAATATGCAAAGATTGCCTCTGTATCCAGTTCAAAAAGCTTTGGATCAACTCCGTTGTGTCGGGAAAGGAACACTGCCAGAGTTAAACACCAAAAACTTACAATCTCAACAAAATCTTTGAAATATAATGTCATAGTCAACAATGGATATTAGACTTCCTTGGTATATTATTTGTCAAATTTAAAAGTCATAACTTCAGCAACGTGGGCAACTTGTAGGTCGAGTATTGGATTTGATACAAAATAAGATCATTAAAACAAAGTCTAGTCAAATGTTGGCTTGCCGATTTACAGTAAAAAAACGCACTTTCGTACATATTGTCATACAGAGGGAACCACGAGCAACGCATTGAACATATCGACAAAGTTCCTTACTTCTTTAATTTACAACTCTTCTTCTGAAAATTGAATTGCTGAAATAAGTTAACTGGGTTATTACAAAAGCTAAAATATCTTGTTTGTCTGGCAGTCCTATATAAACTCCTCTTCAAAACATCATTTCACCGCTTTTCGAAAGGGACGCTACAAAATTAGACCTATTGGAACTGCAAACGACGCCATATTTTGCCAATTCATCATGGAAAGATATACGATCCAACAACGAGTCGAAATTATTAAAATTTACTACCGAAATTCAGAGTCAGTGGCCTCAACTATAAGGGTGCTACGTCCAATTTATGGTCGGCACATTTCTGGCTGAATGACTTCGTCAATTAGCGAAATATGCGGCATTGGTCAGGCAGCAATCCAGACGTACTCCATGAGTCACCATTGCATCAAAAAAAAAATACGACTTATGGGCCGGCGGCGTCATTTGGCCGTACTCCTTCCGTGATGACCAAGACCGGTACGCTACCGCTCAATGATAACCGAATATTTTTGGCCCGAATTGTATGAGGTGGACTTGGAAAATATGTGGTTCCAAAAGGACGGCGCCACAAGCCATTCAGCGAATGTCACAGCCGATTTATTGAAAACCAAGTTTGGTGAACGTGTTATCTCACGAAATGGCCCAGTCAATTGGCCTCCTCGGTTGTACTATTTGACACCGTTAGACTATTTCCTCTGGAGCTATGTCAAGTCTATGCCAACAAGCCAGCGGCAGTTGTTGAACTTCGTACGAATATCGAACGTGAAATTGCAGCAATATGGGCCGATTTATGCTTGAAAATCGTCGAAAATTGGGTTCAGCGCTTGGACTTCTGCAAGCATCCAAAAGAAATTGAGTTTCATACATAATGGCATCGAATGTACTTTCACGGAAATAAAGAATTTCATTGATATCCCCAGTGGCGGATCCACGGGGGGTTTTTTGGTGTTAAAATACCCCCTAAACTCAGAGAAAAATATATGTTTGTTGATATGGGTTTGGAATGAGGTTCTTCTTCTTCTTAACTGGCGTAGAAACCGCTTACGCGGTTATAGCCGAGTCCACAACAGTGCGCCACGCATCTCTCCTTTTGGCGTTTTGGCGCCAATTGGTAATACCAAGTGAAGACAGGTCCTTCTCCACCTGGTCCTTCCACCGGAGTGGAGGTCTCCCTCTTCCTCGGCTTCCACCAGCGGGTACTGCATCGAAAACTTTCAGAGCTGGGGCACTTTCATCCATTCGAACAACATGACCCAGCCAGCGTAGCCGCTGTCTTTTTATTCGCTGGACTATGTCTATGTCGTCGAACAACACATACAGCTCATCATTCCATCTTCTGCGGTATTAGCCGTTGCCAATGTTTAAGGGACCGTAAATCTTCCGCAAAACCTTTCTCTCGAAAACTCCTAGTGCCGTCTCATCGGATGTTGACATCGTCCACGCTTCTGCACCATAAAGTAGGACGGGAATGATGAGGGACTTGTAGAGTTTAGTTTTTGTTCGTCGAGAGAGGACTTTACTTTTCAATTGCCTACTCAGTCCATAGTAGCACCTGTTGGCAAGAGTGATTCTGTGTTGGATTTCAAGGCTGACATTATTATCGGTGTTAATGTTGGTTCCTAGGTATACGAAATTATCTACAACTTCAAAGTTATGACTGTCAACAGTGACGTGGGAGCCAAGACGCGAATGCGCTGACTGTTTGTTTGATGACAGGAGATATTTCGTCTTGTCCTCGTTCACCACCAGACCCATTCGCTTCGCTTCCTTATCCAGGCGGGAAAAAGCAGAACTAACGGCGCGGGTGTTGTTTCCAATGATATCGATATCATCGGCGTACGCCAGGAGCTGTACACTCTTGTAAAAGATGGTACCCTCTCTGTTTAGCTCTGCAGCTCTTATAATTTTTTCCAGCATCAGGTTAAAGAAGTCGCACGATAGTGAGTCACCTTGTCTGAAACCTCGTTTGGTATCGAATGTTGGAATGAGGTTATTGATCAAAAAAATAACATCAAATTATATGCAATTATAATAAGTTACAAGATTTTTGTTGTTATTCATATAATTTGAACTTACTCTACATTTGTACAAGCAGTATCGCTGAAGCTCAGTGATTAATTGTGGATTACACGGGATCTCACATTCCATGTTATATTTTCCTTGGTTTTTGAAAGAATTCTTCTAGTATTTCATCAACTGACAGATCAATATCTCTATGAATATTCATTGATGCTAGACCATTAAGCCTATCTTGACCTGTCGTATTTCGTAAATAGGTTTAAACTCTTTAAACTTAAAAAACTTCTTTCCGGTGAAGCTATTGAAACAGGCAATAACGGCAATATGCGTAAAATCTTGAAAACATTCCCAAGAGACGTTTTGTTCACTGCTTCTAAAGCTTCGAGAGCATTCCGAAAATGCTTGCCTGAAGTTCGCTGTTTCCACATTTTCACCTCCGCAAGAAAGTTTTGTTCTGAACAGTTGATCACCCTTTCATAAATAGAAAATATTTCTCGAGCTTTTTTAGCGTCAAATTCGTACTTTGGGAAAAATACCAAAAACAAAAAAAAACATGTCCTGTAATAACTGAATTTTCGCGAGGGAACTGCTATTTAAAAATACGTTGAGTAATAAAACTTTTCATAAAACCCCCCAAAAAAATTTTCTGGATCCGCCACTGGATATCCCAAACCCTTTTCGTTGTATTTAAGGAACTTTTGTAGCGCTCTGATTAAAATTAAAGGGTAGCGCAGGTAGAACTGGAATAAACAATAATTAATTCCATATATACATATCTACGTATAATATATATTTGAAAACTATTTGTTTTTCTATACGTGGACGTTTTCGAAAGCAAAAAATTATAGAAAACGATTTTTACGTTCAAAACTACAAAAATACAAGCATATACATATTTAACATATTATTCATAAATCCTCAACAACACTTGGCAATAAACCACAAAACCTCTATTTATCCAATTTGCAAACAATATGGTAAGTACTATGTGCTCGTTACGCAGCACACTTTACGGTTTGACGGTTTGGCTGCAATCCTTTAGTGCTTTATACATACATATGTGTTAATGCATATCTTCAGTGTTATTTATTTAAAGATCTACTAAGCACAAAGCTATAAACTAGCTTACTACAAGAACTGCAACTGCTAGTCGAACTACTCCGCGACTGTCTGTTCTCGATTCAAGTCTATACTAAAGGGTGATTTTTTAAGAGCTTGATAACTTTTTTTTTAAAAAAAACGAATAAAATTTGCAAAATCTCATCGGTTCTTTATTTGAAACGTTAGATTGGTTCATGACATTTACTTTTTGAAGATAATTTCATTTAAATGTTGACCGCGGCTGCGTCTTAGGTGGTCCATTCGGAAAGTCCAATTTTGGGCAACTTTTTCGAGCATTTCGGCCGGAATAGCCCGAATTTCTTCGGAAATGTTGTCTTCCAAAGCTGGAATAGTTGCTGGCTTATTTCTGTAGACTTTAGACTTGACGTAGCCCCACAAAAAATAGTCTAAAGGCGTTAAATCGCATGATCTTGGTGGCCAACTTACGGGTCCATTTCTTGAGATGAATTGTTCTCCGAAGTTTTCCCTCAAAATGGCCATAGAATCGCGAGCTGTGTGGCATGTAGCGCCATCTTGTTGAAACCACATGTCAACCAAGTTCAGTTCTTCCATTTTTGGCAACAAAAAGTTTGTTAGCATCGAACGATAGCGATCGCCATTCACCGTAACGTTGCGTCCAACAGCATCTTTGAAAAAATACGGTCCAATGATTCCACCAGCGTACAAACCACACCAAACAGTGCATTTTTCGGGATGCATGGGCAGTTCTTGAACGGCTTCTGGTTGCTCTTCACCCCAAATGCGGCAATTTTGCTTATTTACGTAGCCATTCAACCAGAAATGAGCCTCATCGCTGAACAAAATTTGTCGATAAAAAAATTTCGAACCGAACACTGATTTTGGTAATAAAATTCAATGATTTGCAAGCGTTGCTCGTTAGTAAGTCTATTCATGATGAAATGTCAAAGCATACTGAGCATCTTTCTCTTTGACACCATGTCTGAAATCCCACGTGATCTGTCAAATACTAATGCATGAAAATCCTAACCTCAAAAAAATCACCCGTTAGTTCAAAATGGACAGAAACATATGCAGTTCATTCTAGAGTATAATACATTTTATAGAAATATAATTTATGAGATCTAATTTCAGCCAAAATTTGATTAAAACCCAGAAATATTTTTAGTTAAATTAATTTTACGAATTTAAATTCGCATAAATATGATATTTAGTGCAATTTATTCAGTTTCTACTTTAGTCTAGTTTCAAGACTACAACTAGGGTCTAGTAATTTGCAGACTTCGTACTTCGATTTCATTTTTATACTCTCGCAACAAAAGTTGTTAAGAGAGTATAATAGTCCTAAAACTAAACGAGTTAGATATAGGGTTATATATACCAAAGTGATCAAGGTGACGAGTAAAGTTCAAATCCGGATGTCTGTCCGTCCGTGCAAGCTATAACTTGAGTAAAAATTGAGATATCTTAATAAAACTTGGAACATGTGCTTCTTGGCACCATAAGAAGGTTAAGTTCAAATCGGAACCATAAGAAGGTTAAGTTTCAAACGGAATCGGACCACTGCCACGCCCACAAAATGGCGATTACCGAAAACACTTAAAGAGCTATAACTAAGCCATAAATTAAGTTTTGAAAATTAAGTTTGGTACAAAGGATTGTTCTAGGAAGTGGCATATTTGGATGTAATTTTTTTGGGGAAGGTGGCGTGGCCCCGCCCCCATTAAGTTTTTTGTATATATCTCTTAAACTACTAAAGCTATACCAACGAAACTTTCAGGAGTCGTTTTTTTCAGGCATTTGGAAAAAATGGAGGAAATCGGACTATAACCACGCCCACCTCCCATACCAAGGTTACGTTGAAAACTACTAAAAATGCTTTAATTTGTTAAGGAAAACCACCAGAAACCTTAAATTTCATTACAAAGAAGGTACAGAAGAGCTGTACTCAAAATGGTATACAAAATTTTAAATGGGCGTGGTTCCGCCCACTCACGGGTCAAAAACAATATCTCCGAAACTACTCGACCAATTTCAATGCAATTCGGTTTGTAATATTTTCCTTGCATCCCAATGATATGTTGTGAAAATATGCCAAATCGGTTCACAACCACGCCTACTTCCTATATACAAGAACTTTGAAGTCGATCTGAACCGTTAACTTTACAATATATAAAGTAAGCACTAGTGAAGATATCGGAACGGAACTTTACACAAATACTATGTTTATAGTGTGGCATCGCCCTTCTAAAAATCAGACCATAAGTATTTAAGGCCCCATGTATCGAATTTGAGGACCTCTGAGCTTCGAATAATTTTTTTTACCGAAAATATAGGTGTCTCACTCAGATATTTTGAAGAAATTCAGAGGGAATATTTTTCTTCTAATAATATGTATCCGTGCAATGAGTGAAATCGGGTCATAACTTCCCTTAGCTCCCATATACCTAAGGTTCGGGGTTTGAAACTTTCAATAGATTTATATCATATATACATATATGCCGAATCTGGCAGTCAAATTGTGGTTATATTAATAAAATTAAATAAATAATTTGCGAGAGTATAAAATGTTCGGTTACACCCGAACTTGGCCCTTCCTTACTTGTTTGAAGTGATTTTTTACCAGCATTTTTGCTGACTGGGATTATGCTTTAAAGCAGGCTAAATTACTCTTGAATAGGTACATACATATATACAAGGACTGCCTTCACTGCTGTATACACACATACATATGTATGTAAAATTGTGAAATAAATTTGAACGAACCGTTTTACTCTGTTAATTCATATAATTTTGCATAGTTTTCATGACATGCGAGTCTGATGATTTACTGCAATTGCTGCATGCCCAGCATAGTTCCTTTCATTTATACCCCAATGTTCTTATATGTATATATATGTATGTATGTGGCGTTAACGGTTGCTTGTGTGGACGAGGCATGTTTGAAATTTTATACAATTTTCCAATAAATGCCACCTTAAATTTTCCAAAAAAATATTTTCAAATTCATTGCATTATTAACATAGATACTTACTTAATATGTAGTTCTAAGTGAATTTATGTATGTGTGATTAGAGAAGTTTTAGAATTCCATAAAAGCATTCATGAACTAATGTAATTTTTTTTTCATGAAATGTATGTACATATGTATATTTAATATTAGCTAGATGCCTCAAGTTTTAGCAAGACTTCAACTTTTAGAATTAGAATTTACTGAGTACTTTAGTATTTTGGTGATATTTCAAACCAAATTTTTTTGTAACATTTTCTAAAAAAAATTTCTTTAGAAGTTTTCTTAGAATCATAGCTATCGCCCAACCTTCACACATGTCGACTACCCCACCCTAATACGTAAATATATGTATTTATACCAGGGCCAATAGAATTGAATCGATAGTATTGTAGTTAGACCTAAGCTGCTCTTGAGGTATAACATTTTGAGTAACGCAATTGCTCGTCCAATATAACGAATCTAATATTGTCCACCTTATTCGAACTGTTAATTCAAGGAGGTTAGATGTATATAATATTATCCGTTCCAGTAGCAATAGTAAACTCAAAAGGCAATTTCTGTAACGAAGTTTCAGAATCCTAATAGCGTTCTGATCCATCGGTTGAATTAATGGTGTTAATGGTGGCATAAAATTGTGCATTCAGTTCGTTGTCAGGTGGCTTTTTGGATCACTATCCAAGATAAGTAGC
Organism: Zeugodacus tau; assembly: GCA_031772095.1. Lineage (NCBI taxonomy): Eukaryota > Metazoa > Arthropoda > Insecta > Diptera > Tephritidae > Zeugodacus > Zeugodacus tau. Next base: position 46,459,902 of record CM062652.1, read on the forward strand.
GCTTTCTTTGGAAGGTTCTGTTCATCAAAAATTCCATAATTAAAACACATTTTTCGAAAAATTTTTAAATAATTATTTCGTTCTTTTTTCATACGTGAGGGGCATAGTGATCGAAAAATCATTTTTAAAGATGAAAGTATTCATTCAAGGTGACTTTAAGTTCATATAGATTACGGATAGTAATTTATTCTGGGATTTTCCAATTACTAAACCCAATAATTTCTTGTTTCCCAAAGCCTTGGCGGACGGTAAAAGTGTTAACCTTTTTTGAGTTCTTTCTTTCTGAAGCAAACTTTTTTTCAGGTAGAACATACAGAGGTAGTCAAAATTATTTACACATCGGACGTTTTTTTACAAGTTTCACACAAAAAGCTTTCGCTTGTTGTTGTTGTTGTCGCAGGGTAACAAAATGAGCGAATGAAGTCGGTTTGGCAAGAATAGCTAGAAATATGGCGGAGAAATACGCAAATGAACTGAAGACTCGCAGTAGTCAAAAGTATTTACACACATTTTTTTTTGCGTCAAAAGTATTTACACACGGCGATTTAGCCTTTATCCTTGGATTTGGTTTGAGCAAGAGTAGTAATTGGATTCTATTGCATTCTTAACAACCTAACTCAGCCTTAAGATATAAAAATTGGTAAATAAAATATCGAAAACAAAGAAATTATCGATTATAACTAGATTAGAGACTGTTACTAAGTTTAAGACTTGGGTTTCGGCTTCGGAGTTTGTAAAACTTTATAGAATTTGAAGGAATACTGTTTATAATGTTATTAAAAAAAGGACACGAAATATTACAAGGGCAATTTAAAGATAACTGGGCGGAAACCTGTGATAACTTAAAGAGAATGCAGAAGATTAGTGGGAACTGTCATACAAAATTCCACAATTAGTCCTATTAATATTGCAGTAGGATCGAATCAGCATATTGCATGACCAGACAATGATGCTACACTGTTAAAGACATTTAAAAATAGTAACATAAATACCTACGTTGTGCATAAAGTTGACCACTCCCGAAACCAAAAAAGCTTTATTTCCGAAACCAAAAATGCGATATGCCTCTCATTTGCCTTAAAATGCATCTTAAAGCCTGTCGTGCGCAGATAAGGCTGAAATTTAGTTCCAGGGCTTCTTTAGTAAACGCTTTATGCATTTACCACGTGAGAAGAAGAATAATGTAGTTTAGATGCTAAATAAAGTCGGGAGTGACATTATGATTTTTTGAATTTTTTTTGGAAATTATCCTTATTTCTGTTTTGGAGAATTGGTACTAATTTAGGGACCCTAAATCATTCGGATATATCAGAATTCACATGACCATGCCATTTTAGTGGTCCGTCGGTCTTTTCCAACTATTAAGTACATTTTACAACAGGACAATGCTCCATTTCTTAAAGGATCTTTACCTACAAAAGTTTTAAATGAAGCAAATCAAGTTGACCGCACAGTCCTGACCAAAACTTTAGTCAAAATGTTTGGTATTTCGTTAAATATCAGAGGACAATTGATATAATAACCGAAAACGCCGAAATTACCGACATTTGGTCTAAATTAACTGTTAACTTAGCGCACAATTGTGTTGAAACGATTCGGACCATAAAGCAGGCTGTTATTGATGCCAATGGTAAAGTAACCAATTATAAATTTATCGCCTTAGAATAGGAACTTATACTGAACATTAAAATTTTAAAGTTATCTTTAAACAAGAACAGGATAATAGAGTTCAAGTTGTGTGTAAATACTTTTGACGCAAAAAAAAATGTGTGTAAATACTTTTGACTACTGCGAGCCTGTAGTTCATTTGCTTATATCTCCGCCATATTTCTAGCTATTCTAGCCAAACTGACTTCATTCGCTCAGGAATAGATCAAGGTTTACAACAACATATCATTTTGTTACCCTGCGACAACAACAACAACAAGCGAAAGCTTTTTGTGTGAAACTTGGAAAAAAACGGCCGATGTGTAAATAATTTTGACTACCTCTGTATATTTTTTCAGGACACAATTTCCGAAAATATTATGTATCTTAAGTTTGAAAGTTCGAAGTTGAATTATAATTAGAATATCATTTTTCGAAGGATTATTTTTTATTCATAAGAGATTAGGTTAGGTTATATGGTTGTTCCCCAGAGGGAAACATACTACACCCCCTTCATTAAATATTAAGGGGGTCATCCCATTTGATGGGCTCTAAAACAAACAAAACAAGAAAGGAAAGTCTAAGTCTAAGGGTGTAACCGAACATTTTATACTCTCGCAATTTATTGAAGAAATTTTATTTACATAACACTCAAATTTACCCATAAATTCGGCATAAAGTTTAATAGAATAACGAAAATCGTCATATATAAATATGAGGGCTGAGGTAATTCCTAAACCGATTTCATTCAATTTCATCAGCAAGGTACACTATATCCAGTACTATACGCTCACTTAATTTTGCTAAGATATATCACATATTAACCAATACATATATGCGGAATAAAGCCCACCGTGCTTTTGAAAAACCTGTAATTAGGTATATGGTTGCTAGGAGATGTTGTGACCCGATTTAAATAATTTTTGGAACAGAGACACACTATTGGAAGAAAACAATTTCCTCTGAATTACATTGAATTATCTGAGAGATTTATCGGTTAAAATTTAACCTAAGGCCCTGAGTTCAACATGTTCGATATCTGGGGGTTTGAAAAGTTATAGCCCGTTTTCGAAAATTTTTTCACAAGTGATGCCACAGATCATATACAGTATTTGTGTAAAGTTTAATTTCGCTATCTTCATTGGTTCCTAATGTATATATTATAAAGTGAAGGATTCAGGTGGAATTCAAAATTGAGTTATAAGGAAAGTAGTCGTGGTTGTGAACCGATTTCGATCATTTTTTAACCGTGTTGTCAGGGTGTCAAGAAAATATTATATACCAATTCTTATTGAAATCTGTCGAGTAGTTCCTGAGATATGGTTTTTGACCCATAAGTGGGCGATGCCACGCCCATTTTTCATTTTGTAAAAAAATTCTGAGTGCAACATCCTTCTGCAATTTCTTCTGTAAAATTTAGTGTTTCCGACGTTTTTCGTTAGTTAGTTAACCCACTTTTAGTAATTTTCAACCTAACTTTCGTATGCGAGGTGGGCGTGGTTATTATCCGATTTCTTTCATTTTTGGACTGTATAAGGAAATGGCTAAAAGAAACGACTGCAGAAAGTTTGGCTTATATAGCTTAATTGATTTGCGAGTTATATACAAAAAACCAATTTGGGGGCGTGGTCACGCCCACTTTTCAAAAACAATTACATCCAAATACGTCCTTCTCTAATGTGATCCTATGTTGCAAATTTTATTTTCATAACTTTATTTATGGCTTAGTTATGACACTGTATAGGTTTTCGGTTTCCGCCATTTTGTGGGCGTGGCAGTGGACCGATTTTGCCCATTTTCGAAAGCAACCTCCTCAGGGGGCCAAGGAATATGTGTTCCAAATTTCATTAAGATATCTTAATTTTTACTCAAGTTATCGCTTGCACGGACAGACGGACGGATAGACATCCGGATTTCAAGTGCACTCGTCATCCTGATCATTGATATATATATAACCCTATATCTAGCTCTTTTATTTCTTGGTGACACAAACAACCGTTATGTGAACAAAACTATTATACTCTGTGCAACATGTTGCGAGAGTATAAAAATTATCATAAATTGCTTAGATAACATGTCTAGAATACGGTAGTAAAATGATTTTCAGAAATTCGAAGTCATTTTAAAGATACAGGGATTAAGAGACGGAGCTGTCCGAAGCAACTTACAGCTGGAAACTCTCTTAACAAAACCGTGTTTTTTTAAATTTCCTTTAACAATCTCAAAAACGGCTTGACTGAATGACTTAAAATTTCTGTGGGTGAGACAGTGCCTAACCTTGGTTACTGCGGCCCGGAGCAAAATATCTACCGCTGCAATAGTCGGGGGTTGGAAAATAAAATTGTAAACTCCTCCATCTACCTTCCTCACCAACTTAAACCCATTCGCGATGACGCTCACTGTACCTCTTCTTCAACGACTTCTTCCCAATCCTTCTTGCTGGATATTAAGAAAGACATCTTAATGAACTATTAACGAAATAAAACAAAACAAATAATTTGAAACAAGAAATAGCTTCACTTTAAAAATTAGAAGTATATTTTTTATCAAAACCGTATTTTTATCCAAATATTAGTCCCCGGAACAAATTTAAGTATATTTTGCTGCTAAATTGAATTCAACCAATTACAACCTTGGTACCAAAGAGCAAACTGCAAATGCTTTTCAGTGCTTGGAAATTAAAAATTTAATAAATACATTTAGTCCAGTATCAAAGATTCAACAAACAAATTACAACATGTTTGGCACTAATCCTGAAAAATAAATTTAGTTATATGCCCATGTTATAATTAAAACATTGCAGATGACCAAGTAATGATTTTCAACACTTATTATTGAAAGTAGGCATAAAATCAGGCAGCAGGCAGACGGGTGGAAACACGAAGTAAACGAGAGGCTTAGTGAAAAATGAATTGATGAAATTTTGCGGCGTAGACATAAAATGAAATTGTTTGGAGAATTAGGTAAATGCAACACTACGATTATAATGGATAAATTAGTGATTTCACAGGCGAAATTAGCAACGCTGTGCTTTTCATTTAAAACGTGTGTTATTGCGTGCAAAAACATACCCGGCAATGTCACGAATGTCGATTGCCGCAGCTTAATCGGTAGTGAGAGTAGTCGCTATTGATTCAGGACAGTTCAAGATGAAGGCGCTACGAAGGTAGTGCAGAAATATATCTTAAGTTAAATTTTTTAGTATTTATTCGTGCTAAGATCGATCAGCTATCAATTGTACCCGTGAGTATGAGTATGAGTCTCTTACCCAAAATTTCATGAAGGATATAATACATTTTTGATGGTCGACTGAAGACTTGTCCTGAACACAAGGCATAGCTGTCTCATTTATGCGAAAGTAGTTCCGTACACTACAGGGTACAAATTCAACTACTCACACATACGTATATATGTATCTATATGTGCAATGAATGTAAGGTTATAGTGCAATCGTTTGCAAATGATTTTACCATCCAATTGGGTATTTTCAAAAATCTATTTGAAATTATTTGGCAAGTCAATGAACATGTCAGATAACCGCAAAATTGTTGCAGCATTAAGAGCTAATAATGACATAAATAAATTGGGTTGCTGCCGATGAACTTTCGGCAAGCTTACTGTATTTAAAAACACAAATAATATTTACATTTGTATTTGTTGTGTTGGAAAGCTACGCATGCAGAACACTCTGCATTGAAAGTACCTGGCCTCTTTCTACTTACATACACAGGTGTACACACTATGAACAGGCATCCTTACTTGAAATAATATTCTTTGCAAAATATTCAATAAATGTATTAAATAATAAATCGGTATTTAGACAAATTAAATATTTATTCTTCTTAATTTCTTAGAGGAAAAATTGTATAAAAAAACAATCGGACCAGACCAAACCATTCTTTTGGACCGCATTTGGGGATTGCCAACTTTAAATTTTCCATTTATTTTTTTTTGTTTGGCCATAGGAATCTTTTAAAAGGTATAAATCACCAGGAGTGGATAGTATTTTTCCAGCGCTACTCAAACATGGTTGGTAGGAAGGATGGACTATATTTTGGCAGAATCTTATAGGCCAATCAGACTTACCGAATTCCTGCTGAAAGGGATGGAGAAGACTGTGGACAACTACATCAGTACTGTGGCATTAAAACATTACCCACTATATACAAGTCAACACGCCTAGAGAGTAGAGGTAGATCAACGGACACTGCTCTGCATAGCTTGGTAACGCAGGTTGAGGATGAATTTGAGAATGTGGAGGCGGTATTGTACGCCTTTCTATATTTAGAGGATGCGTTTGATAACACCCCCCATACAGGTGTTACCAGAGCGCTAAACAGGAGGCGGATCGATCAAACGATCATAGGATGGGTGAATGCAGTTCTAGGCACAAGAATTGCGGAAAAAAAGATAAACTCCCCCAAGGTGATGGACTGTCACCCCTTTTATGGAGTCTAGTCGTGGACGTGCTTTTGAAGGAACTAACAGGGGATGTCATACGGTGTCAAGGATATTCGAGAGCACACATAGAGACATTGATAGGCCTATAACCACTTATGGAGCGGTGGCTGGGGCATCAACCTGAACCTCACCCCACTTCATATACTGCTAGGTACTATGGTCAATAACACATTACTGGCTTTGACAAGACCAGGACTAGGAAACAACAGAGGTTGGCAGAAGCGTCCAACAATTGGGGATCAACGGCGGGAAACTGCCAATGGCACTCCTTCCTATCTCGAGTAATTGATAAGCATAAGGGTCTAAGACAGCAGACGGTACGCATCAAGTTGTCGTTGCCCATGTGACGATTTTCTAGCTAGCTTTCATGCTGAGGTCTATGCCATTAGCAAGTGTGGTGATGTCGTATAGGACAGAAACTACCAGGGTAAACGTATAGCCATCATCTAAGGTGCCATCTGTACAAACTAGGTATCTGCTCGTCAGATCACTGTTAATTCCTTGATCTAGTAGCTGAGACACCTAACCATCTACTTCTCGAATGTCCGACGATCGCGAGAAAAAAGGAGTCAGGTAATGGGGGCTCTGTATCAAAGAAACAAGGTTATGGAGAAGTGCAAATGGCGAGGAGACCATAAGTAGCTTGACATCATTAGTGAAATTGTTTGAGTACTAAATTATAAAATAATATTTGTGTGCAAATATAACTTAATTTACCGTCGATAACACGAGAAATATATATATTATGTAGTAATTTTGTTGGATTCTATTACGAAACACACATTTTCACGTACGTAAATTCGGTTCTTCACAATTTGGGACATCCAAAACCCGTGCGGCCATCTATTTTGAGTTTAATTGCTAAATCAACACAATTTTCACTTGGACATAAAATTTCTTTTATCATCGTTTTACATAATGTTCCACGTAAATCACTCAACTCGTACACTCGCACCACCACACTTGTGCACACTAATTCACGCACGAAGGGGTTACTAGGCGTATGAACTAGAGGCCAGAATAACCGCAATGTGATTAATTGTGATAATCTCAGACAAGCCAGGATGGAACTGCAAAAAATTCACTTTATAAAACTGAACAACACAAAGGCCACGACGACTGGCAACTGACACACAAGTCATGGCGTCCACGCAGCCCATAGAGCGCTACAATACACGCAAAAGCCATGCATTTGAACAGTTCCATGGTCCATGTGTGAGGTGCTCTGCGAAGACTATACCAATGTGAAATCTGGTGTATCACACTCTTTTCGTCACCATTTTTTCGAGCTTATTCTGACTGATGTTCAACGCACCGACAGTAAAATCTCGATGCTACCCTTCACACTCCATCTCCATGGCATTGTTACACAGCCATGTGAGAGTCCACATACTATTCAGCTATGCTGACTAGCCAACCGAGTTTCGGATATTTGGTCACCAAAAAAACCGCCGCGCCAGCCTGTGGACCAGCGTATGTACGTTCGGACGGCTTAGCAGCACAGTGGGGTACGAGATCTGTAGAGCGGCTACAGCAAAATGTCGAGTGAATCTGCACTTTTTGTGCATTCGCAATGTGGGTTTATTTTATTTCTGCCGCTGTTTATCATTTTTTATTGCAGTTGTAAATTTGTTTTTATGCCACGCAGCGCATTCTTCACACCAGCATGTTTCACCCCGCTGCGCGAGAGGAAACGAAAAACTTGGATAAAATTTTGCAGTTGGAAGTTGGACGGACATGTACCTCTACATGCACAGCCATGTACACAGCCACTAGTTCGGACACGGGTTAATAAATAAGTGACAATTTTTATTTGCAGTTAGCACTCAAAGGGCAGTAAAATAGCTACATAGAATTCATTGGAGTGTAATAAGTTCGTTTTTCCGAAATCAGGTCTATCGTGGTTTACCAAAGCGAAATTAGTACGACTTAAAATAATCGCATAATTTAACACGACTACTTTCATTTGGTTGCGCACTAATGTTAATATATTGTTTTAACACATGAGGAGAAATGCACTCAGATTGGTAGAAAAATTGGTAAATGGTCGTGGCATTTTTGGGTCAAATTATAATATTACTGTGTCGATGTCTGCTTTCCAAATAACATAATTTTATATTTCATGCGATTCTTTCACTTTACAGCATATAGATCTTGTACCAAAGAAGATACTAATCTCTCGCATAGAAATCGGACAGGGTCCCAAGTACCTAATATCAGAACCTGTAAACTATGTAAGTGAAATTCCCAGTGGTGCTGCCAGGTCTTTCTCCACCTGATTTTTCCACCGGAGTGTAGGTCTTCCAATTCCTCGGCTTCCACCAGCGGGTTCTGCATCGAACACTTTCAAAGCTGGAGCGCTTTCGTCCATTCGAACAACACGACCTAGCCAGCGTAGCCGCTGTCTTTTTATTCGCTGAACTATGTCAATAACGTCGAATAACTCACCCTGCTCATCGTTCCATCGTCTGTGGTATTCGCCGTTACCAATTTTTAAGGGACCGTAAATCTTCCGCAAAACCTTTCCCTAGAAAACTCCTAGTGCCGTCTCATACAACAGGACGGGAATAATGAAGAAATTGTAGAGTTTGGTTTTGGTTCATCGAAGGAGGACTTTACTTTACTCAGCTCAAAGTAGCACCTGTTGGCAAGAGTGAATCTGCGTTGAATTTCTAGGTTGACATTGTTATTGCTGTTAATGCTGGTTCCAAGATAGACGAAATTATCGACAACTTCAAAGTTATGACTGTCAACAGTGAAGTGAGAACCAAGGCGTGAATGCGCTGACTCTTTGTTTGATGACAGGAGACATTTCGTATTGTTCTAATAAGGTCCAATTTATTCGTCCGTCCGAAATGAACATCCTTTATTATAGGAACCTTGCTCCGAATGTCGTATTCTAACTAATATTTTGCTATCACACAAGCCTTTAAACACTTCGACCAGTTATCAAAAGCAGCACTTACTGTTTCGGTTGGTATCGAACCAAAGTTTTTTTGAGACCATCCTATGGATTAAAATCTGGACTTCCAGACGGTAAATGTTTTGCAACTATGAAACCAAGATTATTGTTTTTAAGCCACTGATAGGTGGTTTTTTGCCAGTGTGCTGGAGCACAAACTTGCTGGAAGATCCAATGCTCTCCATCGAAGATACTTTGCTTAACTACTTAACCACGCATTCTAAAATGTCCAGCCACGGTTTTAACCCTTTTTTTCAGATAATTGAAGAGGTGTCAAGCCTTCACTGGAGGCTCCACACGAAACCATTACAACAGCAGGCTGGTAACCACGCAGAACCCTTGAAATAACGCCTTTTGTGTCTTTCACTACGTCAACAGTGAAGCATTATTCATCTGTAAAAAGAATACCACATAAAAATACGGATGAGAAACTCCCCTTTTGATTCGGCTATAATCGGTTCCCATGCCAAAGGATACTCTCATGACTGTTGACCTCGTGCCACTGAGGAAGTCGTTTTTCAGGAAATAAAGGTGGCCTTTCATATGTAGGTAATCTCGAATAAGTCTTGACATTGATCGGGTCGTTTATCCATTTCCTTTAACACAATTTTCCGTTTTCTAAAGAGATTTCCTCGAATGCGATTGCGAACAGGAAGACCTCCACTCCGTAGGAAGGACCAGGACCTGTCTTCACTTGGTATTACCAATTGGCTATAACCGCGTAAGCGATGTCTACGTCAGTCAATAAAAAGAAGAAGATACTGAATACAAATTATAGAAAAACAATTAACGGCACTTTTTTACCGAACTTTGTAACAAATTTGTGGCAAGACTATGTACATGGATCAAAAGTCTGTGGCTTGAAATCACTATCTTAACACTATACTGTGAAAGTTCCATGATATTTTATTTTAAGAACTTGTATGCTATCGGTCCTATTGGTCTCGTAGTCACACACCTCTGCTATTTCTATATATAAAATATCTCGAAAATTGTAAAGCAATCCATAATTAATATGACTGTGCGTTATTGGATAGATTGGACGTCGATGCTCAATACACATTTCGCCTAACTTCGAGCTTCTACCAACGATTTTTTCACAAAAAATATTTAAAAAAATAAAAGAAACTCCTTTATGATTTGGATATTCTTCAACCAAGATTTTTTATCTTGAAACTTCTGAAAGTTCTAAAGAGTATTCCACTTCCATATTCCCCTTTGACGGAACACTAGTTTTTTTTAATTCTATATTTTTTAATTTTTTTTTAGTTTTCTGTTACACATTCTCCACACAGAATTCGAAATGAACGCGGAAAGCCTAAACAGGCGAATCAGATATTATTATGGAACTGGTTGTATGCATTGAAGGACGCTAATGACTTCAATTTCAATACACCAACAGAGCGCCGTGCAATGAAATTGTTTTTGGCAAGTGGCAGCGAGCGTGGTACACTCGCCTATTTTCATATTTTTTTTCGTTTATATCCGCAGTGGAAGGTAATAAACTAAAAATGTCAAATAGTCACAAATAGTTGAAAAACACAACATGGCAGTACATGAAAAAAACATGGCAGGACACACGCCAAACACATTGGGCACGCACAACGTCGTTCTCTCATGAATGTGCCGTACTGACTTTCCGACATAGGCTTACACACACAAACACACACATACAGCGAATGTGTGATGGTCAAATTGACTGACCAGGTGTAGCCGCGTGACCATATGCCTAGAACGGAGCGATGTGATCACCACATTCTGCAAGTGTAGCTGACCAATTTTAATTATGGCCGCATTGGCCATTTGCCGAAACTCGACTTCATCGCACCGTTATTGAGCATGAATGTGGAACGTTACGGGGAAAAACGCTGGCAAATAACCTGCGCGTTCACAAGAGTAAATCAAGTCCTCGCGTCGCTAAAGCACTGCAAAATACCAACAGCGTGATGCACAAGGAGTCGGAAAACTTAACAAACATCAAGTTGGCTCCAAAAATGAATGCAAGCCAATTGCGAATGGCTTTGGTTTGCAGCAAATTACATAAATTAACATTTGTGGGAGGTAGGCCGCACGTTACCCACACACCATATAGCGTGTGTAATTGTTCATGCCGCAGTTAACATTTGCAGTTGTCAACCGAGGGCGTAGGCAAGTAGAGGCGGCTAGCTAAACTCTCGAAAGGGTGGGGTTTTAGCGCCAGAATCCGCTAAACTTTTGTAAGTGTGGACTTAAATAGCATGTTAAGAGCGTTGATATTGATAGTATGGCAGGAAGAAGTTCAATAGTTGTATCTATCCACGATATCAAAGATAAACCCGTTCAAGTTAACCTGAGATATCTGAGGTTATGGACCTGGCATCCACATCAATATACACTTACAGCATTTTCTTATGCTTTTTTTTAGTTTCTGGTTCCACAAGCAGTCTAGAAGCTCTCCTCACAAAGACAAAACCGAGACTTATATAGACTTTGATTACTAACTTTTCACAATTTTGTCCATTTTCGTACAAACCCCTTTGAGAACAACTTTCTGGCAATACCACTGTTTACAAAAACGTGTACTCACAATAGTATTTATACAAAGGTAATTCTGTTGACACCCTCCCCCATTTGCCGGCGCTCGTGAAAACGCAAAGGTAGTTTATTGCCAAGGTTGGCTGGCGCTGCGGGAAGTGTTTGGTAGGCGGTTTGGTGGTATTGCCCGAAGTTTGTGACTCCCCTGTCGCGTTTGTTGATTTTGATTTGTTTTACCAAGCGCAATTTTGGCGGTGCTTTTTTTGTACAATTTAATAGCCCCTTGGGAAGTATGAAAGTACTGAAATTTACACCGGTTTCTTAGCGCACTTAGACGTACACTATTGTCTATCACAATTTAAATTTGTCGATTGGTAGTACATATGTGTTATATAATAGATATGTACCCAGTAGATATATTACAAAAGGTGGACCAATTGTTGTGCTTTTTATACCCTGAACAGGATATATTAAGTTTGTCACGAAGTTTGTAACACCCAGAAGGAAGCGTCGGAGGCCCTATAAAGTATATATATAAATGATCAGTATGTTGAACTGAGTCGATTTAGCCATGTCCGTCCGTCCGTCTGTCAGTATATATACGAACTAGGCCTTCAGTTTTTATACTCTCGCAACAAAGTTGCTAGCAACAAAGTTGCTAGAGAGTATTATAGTTTTGTTCACATAACGGTTGTTTGTAACACCCAAAACTAAACGAGTTAGATATAGGGTTATATATACCAAAGTGATCAGGGTGAAGAGTGGAGTTCAAATCCGAATGTCTGTCTGTCCGTCCGTCCGTCCGTCCGTCCGTCTGTGCAAGCTGTAACTTGAGTAAAAATTAAGATATCTTGATGAAACTTGGCACAAATATTCCTTGGGACCATAGGAAGGTTGCCTTCGAAAATGAGCAAAATCGGACCACTGCCACGCCCACAAAATGGCGAAAACCGAAAACACATAAAGTGCCATAACTAAGCCATAAATAAAGCTATGGAAATAAAATTTGGTATGAAGGATCGCACTATAAAGGGGCATATTTGGATGTAATTTTTTTGGGGAAGTGGGCGTGGCCCCGCCCCTTACTAAGTTTTTTGTACATATCTCGGAAACCCATTGAGGTATATAAACCAAACTTTCTGCAGTCGTTTTTTTTAGCCACTTCTTAATACAGTCCAAAAATGAAAGAAATCGGATGATAACCACGCCCACCTCCCATACAAAGGTTAGGTTGAAAATTACTAAAAGTGGGTTAACTCACTAACGAAAAACGTCAGAAACACTAAATTTCACATAAGAAATGGCAGATGGAAGCTGCACTCAGGTTTTTTTACAAAATGAAAAATGGGCGTGGCGTCGCCCACTTATGGGTCAAAAACCATATCTCAAGAACTACTCGACCGATTTCAATGAAACTTCTTTTGTAATAGTTTACTTACATCCCAATGATATGTTGTGAAAATAGGCCAAATCGGTTCACAACCACGCCTACTTCCTATATACCAGAACTTTGAAGAAGATCTGAATCGTTAACTTTACAATATATAAAGTAAGCACTAGTGAAGATATCGATGCAGAACTTTGCACAAATACTACCTTTATAGTGTGGCAGCCCCATTCTAAAAATCGCCGAAATCGGACCATAGGTTTTCAAGGCCCCATTAATCGAACATGAGGACCTCGGTGCTTCTAACCTAATATTATGGTTTCCAACTTTCAATGGACTTTATACAATATATATGACGAATATGTGGGTTAAATTGTATATTATATAATATAAATAAAGTTAAATAAATAAATTGCGAGAGTATAAAATGTTCGGTTACACCCGAACTTAGCCCTTCCTTACTTGTTAAGATATCGTTTTGAAATTTTGCAGATGTTATTTTATCTTCAAGAAGCTGCTCATTTGTCGGAACTGCCGATATCGGACTACTATATCATATAGCTGCCATACAAACTGAACGATCGGAATTAAGGGCTTGTATGGAAAACTTTCGCATTTTACTACGTATCTTCACGAAATTTGGTGTGAGTTATTGTTCATAGAAATAATCTAATCTCCGAAAAAATCAGATCGGTTCACTATAGCATATAGCTGTCATACAAACTGAACGATCGGAATCAATGGCTTGTTTTTATACTCTCGCAACAAATGTTGCTAAAGAGAGTATTATAGTTTTGTTCACATAACGGTTGTTTGTAACACCCAAAACTAAACGAGTTAGATATAGGGTTATATATACCAAAGTGATCAGGGTGAAGAGTGGAGTTCAAATCCGAATGTCTGTCTGTCCGTCCGTCCGTCCGTCCGTCCGTCCGTCTGTGCAAGCTGTAACTTGAGTAAAAATTGAGATATCTTGATGAAACTTGGAACATTTATTTCTTGGCACCATAGGAAGGTTGCTTTCGAAAATGAGCAAAATCGGACCACTGCCACGCCCATAAAATGGCGAAAACCGAAAACACATAAAGTGCCATAACTAAGCCATAAATTAAGCTATGGAAATAAAATTTGGTATGAAGGATCGCACTATGAAGGGGCATATGTGGATGTAATTTTTTTGGGGAAGTGGGCGTGGCCCCGCCCCCTACTAAGTTTTTTGTACATATCTCGCAACCTAATAGGGCTATATAAACCAAACTTTCTGCAGTCGTTTTTTTTAGCCACTTCCCAATACAGTCCAAAAATGAAAGAAATCAGATCATAACCACGCCCACCTCCCATACAAAAGTTAGGTTGAAAATTACTAAAAGTGGGTTAACTCACTAACGAAAAACGTCAGAAACACTAAATTTCACATAAGAAATGGCAAATGAAAGCTGCACTCAGATTTTTTTACAAAATGGAAAATGGGCGTGGCGTCGCCCACTTATGGGTCAAAAACCATATCTCAGGAACTACTCGACCGATTTCAATGAAACTTGGTTTGTAATAGTTTCCTTACCTCCCAATAATATGTTGTGAAAATGGGCCAAATCGCTTCACAACCACGCCTACTTCCTATATACCAGAACTTAGAAGATGATCTGAATCGTTTACTTTAGAATATATAAAGTAAGCACTAGTAAAGATATCGGTGCAAAACTTTGCACAAATACTGTATTTATAGTGTGGCAGCCCATTTCTAAAAATCGCCGAAATCGGACCATAGGTTTTCAAGGCCCCATATATTGAACATGAGGACCTCGGTGCTTCTAACCTAATATTAGGGTTTCCAACTTTCAATGGACTTTATACAATATATATGACGAATATGTGGGTCAAATTGTGTATTATATAATATTAATTAAGTTAAATAAATAAATTGCGAGAGTATAAAATGTTCGGTTACACACGAACTTAGCCCTTCCTTACTTGTTTTTTCTTACTTTTTCTTACGTCTTTAGATTTGCTTAAACACATAGTTACTGAAAGAAAGGCACCTGTGAAGGGTATATTAGCTTCGATACAGCCGAAGTTAACGTTTTTTATATGTGTTTTATATCTTGAAAACTAAACTTTTATATCTTAAAAATTCATTAGTCATTCGGGGGACTGCAACCGAATGACTAATGAATTTTTTTTAATATTTTAACGGCAGAAGTACTTTCAAAGGCTCGACACTGATTTAACTTGCGCTGAACTACGTATCTGGATATATTATGATATCTAACGAAAAAAGAAAGAATAGAAAACAGTAACTACCACGACTATCTCCCACATAACGATCTTATTTAAAATTCAAATCAATGCAGAGAGTGTCGATGATAATGCTTTCGACTGACATTACATACAATTTAGTAATACCACTATGTCTAAATGAGCCTCAGTCTCTTGCATGATATACCGCCATTACACCACATTTTAATCCGCCACACTTGATAACACATGCAACTCAAACGCACAACACTGACATAACAAGTTCACCACACTCTCCCTATTCTCCACATCACCACATTACCACTTAACGTCCACTACATCACGCCTACACTACACATGATACCATTCATGGAACTCGATTTCTTTTGCATGGCCACCACGGACACGCTTGCAGAAGTCCAGACGCTGAACCCAATTTTCGACAGTTTTCAAGCTAAAATCGGCCAATACTGCTGCAATTTCACATCGATATACGTACGAAGTTCATCAATCGTGTCTGGCTTGTTACCAAAGTCCATAGACTTGACGTAGCGCCACAGGAAATAGTCTAACGGCGTCAAATCGCACGACTGAGGGAGCCAACTGGCCATTTCGTGAGATAACACGTTCACCAAACTTGGTTTTCAATAAATCGACTATGACGGCTTGGGGCGCTGTCCTGTTGGAACCACACATTGTCCAAGACCATATCATACAATTCGGGTCAAAAATATTTGGTTATCTTTCAGCGATAGCGATTCCCATTCACAGTAACGTGCCGGTCTTGATCATCACGGAAGAAGTATGACCCAATGACGTCTCCGACCCATAAACTGCATCAAACTGTAATTTTTCGGGATGCAATGGTGACTCATGGAGTACGTGTTGATTACTGCCTGACCAATAACCCATATTTTGCTTATTGACGCAGCCATTCAACCAGAAATGTGCCTCATCGCTGAAGATGATTTATCGATGAAAATTCAGATCATTTTCAAGTTGTTGCTCAGCCCTATTCACAAGCATATGACGATACTGGTGGTCAAGTGGCTTCAGTTCTTGCGTCATTTTGTGATCTTGTTAGGATGTAGGCCAAGGTCTTTGCGCAAAATTCGCCACAACGACGTCACAGAGATGCCCAACGCTTGAGAACGACATGTGAGAGACTGATTTGGGTCTTCCTCCATTGATGCGCTAGCGGCAGCAATATTGTCGATACTACTATTGTCACTACTTTGTCTCACTGGTACACGAGAACATTTTGTATTGTGCCTGTGGATTAAAATTTTTACACTAAACCCTTAATTGTTGATCTGACAGGACAATTATGAC
This sequence comes from Zeugodacus tau, assembly GCA_031772095.1. NCBI lineage: Eukaryota > Metazoa > Arthropoda > Insecta > Diptera > Tephritidae > Zeugodacus > Zeugodacus tau. Next base: position 46,476,440 of record CM062652.1, read on the forward strand.
AACCATAAATTGGATGTAGCACTCTTAAAGTTGAGGTCACTGACTCCGAATTTCGATAGCAAATTTTAATAATTTCGACTCGTGATCTTACCGAAGAAAAATATCAAAAGAGCGCAAAAAATATGGCGTCGTTTGCTGTCCCTATAGGTCTCCTTTAGTAACGTCTCTATTGAAAAACCCTTTATTATGTGAGACTTTTTAGGGATATTAAATGGTTATTAGTGAATTAAGTCTATATAGATTTTTTTCTAGAAATGATTTTAGAGGAAAGTAACACCCATAAGCAAATTATAATGATTTCTGTCAAGTATTTGTATTTTAAAAGAGACATTGGTTGACTTTGTATGATAAAGGTAGGTGTTTTTAGATTTCTTTAATAAGAAAACAAACTCATGGATCTTTTAAATTAATCTGACATGTTCTTCGCATTTTGTAGCACTTGATTTGGATTTGTTTCTCTACCAAATATACCTTTGGGAGCTTGCTTAATTTTAAAAACGTCGGACAAAAGCAATAATGCCATTTTTATACTCTCGCAACAAAAGTTGCTAAGTGAATGAAACTTAATGAAACTTGGAACACATGTTCCTTGGGACCGTGAGAGGGTTGCTTTCGAAAATGAGCAAAATCGGAAACACATAAAGTGCCTTAACTAAGCCATAAATAAAGCTATGGAAATAAAATTTGGTATGACGGATCGCACTATGAAGGGGCATATTTGGATGTAATTTTTTTGGGGAAGTGGGCGTGGCCCCGCCCCCTACTAAGTTTTTTCTACATATCTCGCAAACCAATAAAGCTATATAAACCAAACTTTCTGCAGTCGTTTTTTTTTTAGCCACTTCCTAATACAGTCCAAAAATGAAAGAAATCGGATCATAACCACGCCCACCTCCCATACAAAAGTTAAGTTGAAAATTACTAAAAGTGGGTTAACTCACTAACGAAAAACGTCAGAAACACTAAATTTCACATAAGAAATGGCAGATGAAAGCTGCACTCAGATTTTTTTACAAAATGAAAAATGGGCGTGGCGTCGCCCACTTATGGGTCAAAAACCATATCTCAGGAACTATTCGACCGATTCGAATGAAATTCCGTATATAATATTTTCTTGACACCCTGATAACACGGACAAAAAATGGTCACAACCACGACTACTTTCCTTATAACTCAATTTTTAATTCCATCTTATTCCTTCACTTTATAATATATACATTAGGAACCAATGAAGATAGCAAAATAAAACTTTACACAAATACTGTATATGATCTGTGGCATCACTTGTGATAAAATTGTCGAAATCGGACTATAACTTTTCAATGTCCCGGATATCGAATATGAAGAGTTGTGTGACCCATAGTAATTTTTCACCGTAAATCTCTCTTAATTCAGAGGAAATATTTTTCTTCTAATAGTGTGTCTCTGTACCAGAAATGGTTAAAATCGGGTCATAACTTCCCCTAGCTCTCATATAGCTAATTATAGGATTTTCAAATTGGGTCAAATTGTGTTTTATCTTAATAAAAATATAGCAATAAATTGCGAGAGTATAAAATGTTCGGTTGCACCCGAACTTAGCCTTTCCTTACTTGTTATTTTTAAAATCATTTATATTTGTATATTTCTATATTTTGCAGTTGAATGCTCAACCAAACATCTGCTAAGCTTTTGAGCTTAAATGCATAAAACACATAAATAAATCTCAAGTAAATGCGTGTTGAAGGCACAACACCTACATTTTTTGTCACCGAAATAATTTGTATTGCTATGTAAATTATGGAAAAATTTGCGCATAAATTCAGTATTTCATGCGTTTATTTAAATAAGAAACATTTCAAATATTCTGAGCAAACATATAAAGAAAATATTTGTAAATTCATATATATGTTTATATATGTAAATCATACGCCAGCAGTATGTTGGTTACAATAACAAGAAAACAATCCAGTGGTTCAGCAATGACATCAACTGATTTCATTAAATATCATTGGCAATGGACACGGACATACACATTAGGTGCAGAACATTTAGAAACCTCAATTTCGGTGCACCACTGCGTATACGTAATAACAATAATAGCAGCAAAAACAACTGTGGCACCACCACAGTAATGCAAAAACATGTTGTTGGAGAGAAACACAAAAAAAAAACAACGAAGAACGCTTACCTTTTACGTACTGCAAACACATGATGCAGCAATTTGGGAAATGTTTTCTCTATTTGCTTGTACACTATGCTTGTACACTTTAACATACTTTCCGAGTTGCTCTGCCGAGTTTTGGCAGTGCGGGCCACGTAATGGTCGACTGGGCGATACTATTGCGAATGCTCAAGAGCCAATGCAGCAAATGCGTTTACGTTACGACTATTGTGTGTGTGTGTGTGTGTGTAAATTGAATATTTTTCCGGCATTACTGTATAGTCGCAGCTCTTTACATTTGTCTGCGCAACAACAACAAATGTACACACAATTTCGTGCATTTCTTTCACTTCATAGTTGTCAGAAATCAGAGGAGATACATACCATAGAAAGCTAGAAAAATGAATAAGAAAAACATTTCGTTGTGTCATACGAAAGACATGTACGTACAAAGACACACACACACACACACACAAAGACGTGGAAGACCGCACGTTATATACCCAGCAGATTTAAAAGCGAGATCTCCTGAAAGGAGGAATGAAGGAGTCCTCCTATTGACCTCTTTTAGGAGCAGTAAGGGAGATTTTTTAATTTTGTTCTTATATTGTGTTTTTTTATATTTTATTTTAGTGTTGACCTCCTTTTGTCATCTTTTAGGAGCAAAAAAGGAGATTTTATACTTCTATTGTGATTTTTTTTAATTCATTTTAGAATCGATCTCCTTTTGTCCTCCTTTAGGAGCAATAAAGGAGATTTTTTAATTTTTCGTAGCTTAAAAATCGTACTTTTGATTCAAAAATTACAATTTAACGGGAAATAATAACTGTTAATTTTTGTCTTCAAGCAATTGTTCATTTCAACTGTGTTTTTTAAAGCGTGCAGACGTAAGTGTTTTATATCTATTGAGTATTAAATATTTTAAATTGATAATTAAATGTACTCTAAAAGGCATTTAAAACGCCTAGTGAATAAAAAATTAAATAATTTATATAAAAAACAAAGTAATAATACACAAAATGAAAATTATGTGGAATGAAAGAAACATGGAGCAAAGAATACGGAAGCTAGAGGAAATATCTGCGCAGAACACTATACTCCTGGAGCGGATTATTGACATATTTCCACCGATGAAGATTGAATTACAGAATCCTTGCTTTTGAATAAGCCTGAGGAAGAAATTGTGAGTATGATAAGATGTTACTAATGATGTTTGATAAGATGTTACTAAACAATTTGAGTTTATTATAGGTGGCGTATCTGAAGCAAAAATTTTCAAAGAGACCTCTATCAAAAATTTTGGATGATGTGATTGCGGAGTCCCTGCTCTTAAAAGTGAATTGGGATGGAGCCAAAAAAAAAGTTGCATTAAAGAATTATACACTTTTCAATAAATTTCTTTACGGTAATACATAATTTCAATTCAATTCATCTATTTTTTTAACAAGTTTAATTTTTAGAGGCCTTAAAAGATGATTACTCATACCCTGATTTTGAGGCAAAGATCTTATATATAAAAAAAAATAATAGATTTCATGTACATTCATTTAATTAAAAAACTTTAATAAAAATATAAAATTATAAAAATTTGTTTTTGTTAAAATAATTGCAGGTTGAAAATAATATAGGATTTATCCTAGAGATCTCCTATAGTAGTAATCATAGAGATCTCCTTTGAGATTAATCATAGAGATATCCCATAGTAGTAATCGTAGAGATCTCCTATATCAGTAATCATAGAGATCTGCAATGTTGCATGCAATGTTAAAAACGAGTATACAATTTTACGTGTATTTACACACGAGTATTAGGAGTAATAGGGAAAAAGGATATCTCCTAAAGGATTAATCCAGGAGGTCTCAAACCATCATCCTAAAATCTGCTGGGATAAGTTGGCCAATATGTGTATGTGTGTGTGTGTGTGTTTGCGTGCGAAAAATGCTAAAAAGTATGAAAATGTGACGTCACTATAGCTGGAGATGCGATGCGCCAATGAAAGAGGTAATTTAATTTATGTTGCAGTAAAATTGAAAAGCCCCTTGGGAATGTATCCTGCCACTTGCCATGCACATACGCATAGCCACGTACATACATATATATATACATATATACTCATATATGTATGTGTGAGTTTGCCAGCGATTCATTCATTCATTCATGCCGAAATACACGAGGCGGAAAGTGCAACAATGCAGAGACAGTGCAGACATTACGTCAACGAAAGCAGCCTAAAAGGCATAAACACAAACAAGCAAAAAAGTAGCATTATATATTGGCAATTTTTGCTGAAGCCAAAATCCAAAGGGGTACCGCTTCCACAACGGATGTGGCACATTAGTTGCGGGGCGCTACGAGCGGTGGTACGCGCCATGCCTCGAGACTCTTAGGCTATCGTGACACAAAAGCCTCGGTTGCACAACAACGCCTTACAGTTAAATTTCGGCCTTTCACCTGTTATGCGACACTCGACAGTCGCAAAAACACCGGAAAATACGACGCCCGAATGGTGGCGATGGCGTGTTGCAAATAGTTGGGGGCAGGCGGCGTGCTATTGACGACAACCATTACTGGGCGTGCATCCAATCATTGGCAAACAAATAGCACAAAATAGAACAATGCAATGAAATTGACACAGTTGTTGTTGGCGTTGCAACACGTCTGGAGTGGCATCAACTAACGATCTTTGTATGTACACACAATGCGCCACACCGTAACAATGCATATCGCATCGTATGCTTCGCATCGGAAGGCAAATGGCTCTTGGCAGTTGACTCTTGGCTGCTGATTGTTGAGTTGATTGTTCGTGTCGGTGTCGGTGTCGTTGTCGTTGTCGTTGAGGGGCCAGCTGCGTGGCAGCTTATCTTGGTCTAACAAATCATCGATATTAAAGGATACGGCTGCGTACGCTATGTGTCGCGATTGCTCATGTGGCGCCGCGCAGCAAAGCAACAGAACAAATTAACGTGTTGCATATTTCACACTTCTAGTCTTAACAGACAAATACATACAGACATGCGTTTGCTGCGTGTGTCCTTTCTATTGTGACTTAGTTATAGAACGATTTTACTGTGCTTCCCGAAATGTGTCATGGCAATTTTGCGTACAGCAGAATGTTTCCCAGTTGAGTTCACAGAAGAACATATTAAAGGAACAATTTGATATTTTTCTAAAGAATCGTAATTGAATTGTACAACGGAAAAGTAGATTGCATACAACAAATTGTATAAAAGAAGGGCATGGTAATAAAAGTTACGTGATACTGTCTCTTTGGGGATACAGAGACCACATTACCTGACTTCCTCGCGGTCGTCGGACAGTCAAGGAGTAGATACTCAGGTGTCTCCGCTACTAGATCACAGAATCGGCACTAATCCGACGAGTAGATACCTAGTTTGTGCAGATGGCAACTTAGACTGCAGTGACCAGTGTAGAATGCCACTAGTAGTCTCAGTTTGTTTCTAGAGAGCGCTCAGTTTGTTTCCGTTTCTAGCCTATCCCCCGAGAAACAGTTTGGAGGGACGAAGCAAAGTCAGGCAGCCCATTCCTCTTCTTGTAGACGACTTCTAAGAACATGCCGACCAACTGCAATGTAGGGCTGCGTCCCTACCGGCCTGGTAGCCGCGCCCTTTTTGCCAGCTGGTCCGCAAGTTCGTTCATTATACACCTTTATGGCCTGGTACCCAGCTCAAGGTTATACTGTTGTTGTTACAAGCACTGATAGCTTTTTCAATGCAATCCAGAACCAGCCCCGAATCTATTTCAAAAGATGATATTACCTGGAGAGCCACTTAACTGTCACTGATGATATGCGTTTACTCTGGTAATTCCTATCCAATATGACCTTTGCACCTTTACTAATGGCGTAGATCACATCTTGAAATATGCTGCGAAATCTTACCATTGGAGAATTTGAGGCGTGGTCCCGTTAACCCTGTACCTATACCATCTGCTCCGTGTACCATTGTTGGGTGCTTTTGCTTATGGATTCTTTGAGGAATCGCCACATTCCCTCTTATTTCTCAAAACTGTTCCGTATCGTATCTCAAAGTGTACCCTTTTGATAGCATCGTCCCTTGGAAGGAGAGCCATTGGAAGTTTTCCCCCAATGATCCCTGTTGTTTCCTAGTCCTGGTCTCGTCAAGGCCAGTAATGTCTTATTGGCCATAGTCCCTGTCAACATATGAAGTGGGGTGTGGTTCAGGATTGCCTCCAATGCTTGCAGTACTTTTAGCACCAACCGCTGCTACTTGGTCAACTGTTCCTCTACTGTTGCCAGGGAGATCTTTGATGTCCAAGCAACCGCTCCATATGTTGTTATAGGCCTAACAATCATGGTGTGCATCCATCGCAGTATATACGAGTTGCATTCCCAGGTTTTCCCTGCTAGGCGTTTGTAAATCATAAACGCTTTGGTGGCTTTCTCAACTGGAGAGTACACATGCTTCTTCCACCTCCGTTTTGAATCTAGTAGTAATCGAAGATATTTTCGTTTCTCTACCCTAGCTATCGTTCGTCGTTAAGACTGGGAGCGCTCTTCCTCATGTGAAGGGGTTAATGGCAGTTTTGGACAAGTTGATACTAAGTTCAACTTTAACACACCATTCGCTAGCTAGAGTTAGTCCCTTTAGACGATGTCTCTCGATTTTATCTCTGGCTAGAATTAAAAAGTCAACCGCATATCCCGGACACCGTATGCCATTCCCTCTTAGCTCCTCCAAAAGCTCGTCCATGACTAGACGAGTCCATAAAAGCGGCGATAGTGCACCGTCATTCCGTATAACCCTAGCTTTCTTCACTCATAGTTCTTATAGCGAAGTTTTTGATAACGTACATTCAAACTACCCACACTAGAACATGCTGTGTTATCGATCACTCTCATTGGTCTAACATTCTTATGATTGGCATTTTCGAAGTGAACACAAACTCTCTCCTACATGTCTCGCCTGTGAGATCCTGAGGATTTCTTATTCTTGTTGAATTGTACTAATATTGGAGGTGTAGTCAATCATGGCTGAGGCCATTGTGATAGCAAGCCTGTCATTCGGCAAATTCCTTCATCAATTCGGTAATTTACTGTATCAAATGACTTCCGAGATATGCACAGGTGCGCCAAATATTTATTTCCTTCATTGTTCTGATGTCTCTTATCGCGTTAAAATGGGAAGTGTTTGTGTGGAGCAGGCACCAAAAGTAAGATGGAACACACAGGTGCTTGCACACAGACCATTTTATTTACCATTTAACACGAATTAAAGCGCCTGGCATATCGATAAACACACTTACATGTTTTTGTTGTTCCACGTGGCGGACAGATGAGCGGCGGCATTGTGCATAGTGAAACAATTGTCGGCGGCGATAAGCACCTTGGACACGCTTCGTATGCTTGACCTTATTGTTCGCAATGCATTTTTAAAACGCTTGCCATAAGCGACGTGCCATATGGTGCATGGCGCATGCATCAGTGCGTCTCTTCAACAGCTCGTTTGGAATTTTTACGTAACAATAACTCAACGTGCTGCAGCGTCAATTCGCTGATTCGTTCTATGTGCGGCTTTGAGCCTTTGTGGCCACAAAACTCAAAAGGACACTGGCTAGAGGCAACGCAGCGTTCGTAATACTCGGCCTCGGCCGTCAGGTTATTCCTTTGCACAAACGTAACCGCAGAAGAAAAATGGAAAACCCATCCACGCATTGTGGCAAGCCACATGGGCAGCAGTGGCTATGACACGCTACTACCTCGTTGAATCGTTGTGGCCATTGCTGCAGATAAATCTCATAAAATAATCACACGTGTAACTGTAAGCGCTGTAAAATTGCAGTGAATACCGTATGCCGCACGCCACACATCACGCCTCATGCCATGCGTCCAGCGCCCCGCGCCACATGACGCCTGCCGTGTTGAGCGTTCGGGCTGAGCGCTTGATGTTGCTGTTGTTGTTGCTGTTGGTGCTAAAAGGGCAGTGGGAATTTTACTTAAGGCGGCCGCAAATGCCACGAAAAGCTCCATCTGCCACTGATATTTGAAACGTTATCGTCATTGTTGTTGTTTTGCTTGGTAGCCGTTATATGGTGCTATTTTATTTCAACGTAAGGACCTTTTACCCCAAACAGCGTGCCGCAGCTGAGTAAGCCTTTCGACCAACACTGTTTTTGACTTTAGTGGCCCACCATATGTGCCGTGTTTACCTTGCTCCTCTGGTCGTCATCTGCTACGGTGAATGCTGCCACGGTAAATGAAAGGCAATGCGGCATGTGCCTCTGTTACCACTTTGGTTGTACGGCTCTTCTGTTTCAATCTTTCGCCACTGGGGAATCGGAATTTGTTTTACACTGCGGCATTTGCGCTGGTTTGGACAACACAAGAGAAACCACTCGCAACCAAAAGAGTAAATGCAACGAAATCGGGCACTTATCAGTACGACCGTACTGTATGTATGTAAAAGGCCTCTGTCTTGCCGATCTCGACAAGTTTTCGATGAAAATATATACGAATAAAGGATCCGTTATTATAATGGATTTCATTTTAAGTGATTATGAATTGATTGTGATGCAATTTATAGATATATCTTTTCTATTATGCATTTCTAGTTGTTAGAACATAAATATAGTCGTGTGGTATATCTTTAGAGTGTGCGCTTTGCCACTTCTTTACAAAATAATATAGATAATTACTAAGAACCAGTCTTGAAGAAAAATTTAAACTAATAGCACGGCTATTGAAAGACTAAAAAGATTAAACGATCGGAAGATTAAACAATCGTTCCCTGACGTGTGTGAGGAGTTCCGAAAGCCATCCCAAAAGAAGACATCGTCTTGGATAACCGACTATACTATCGTTATTATAGAGAATAGATGCAAAGTCGAAGCCGTGAGAAACTTTCGTCAACGAACGAACCAGTCTTAAAGGAAATTTTGAGCTATTATCTCGTCTATTGCGTCACTTTTGGCTGAACCTATTTGTCTTAAATATTGTTTGGAGGAAGCTTAGGACTGGGAGAAAGATATCGGATCGATATTTACCGCCCAAAATCAAAATATTTGACTACGAAATTCGAAAAAAGGATTTTTTAAAAACTTAAAGATGTAGTTACAGCATGCAGTACCCGCCGGAGGAAGCCGAGGAAGAGGAAGGCCTCCACTCCATTGGAGGGACCAGGTGGAGAGCGACCTGGTTACACTTGGGATCTCCAACTGGCGCCGAACTGCGAAGGAAAGAGAGGAGTGGCGCACTATCGTCGATTAGGCTATAACCGGCTAAACGGTTGCAACGCCAATCACATACACATGTAGTTACTAAAATATCCAAAATATGGATATAATCTACATGTTAATTTAACGGCTTTTTGGTCAAGCTTATATAACAAATATCATGCTTTAATTCTATTCCTTTCTTTCCAGAAAAAATTATGTTTATATATATATTATATACATTATGTCGTATAGTGTAATTAAGGGTTGAGTGAGCAAGTAATTATGGCGGCTAAGTGTAAAGATGTAGATCGCTTAAGCTACATAATTCAGAATGAGATCGTGCACCAATTCATTCAAATCGATGATATTCCAAGTATAGTTCGAGGCTAAAGAAGTTTTCATTGCGAAGATCCCGATGATCCCAACCGATATACCATTTGAGTTTAACGACCTCAATTTCCGATCCGTCTTGCATTCGCTATGACCATTAACTACTGGCAAGGCCAATCCTTGAAAGTTTGTGGTCTGACTCTAGAGAATTTATGTTTTTCCCATGGTCAATTATATGTGGTGCGGGTCGGAAGACCTACTGCGTTATTTGTTCTTGCGCCTGATTATAAATCGAAAAATGTCGTCCATTCCAAGGTGCTTCACTGAAGAGTTCAACCCATGTATCAAAACACATAGCTAATAAAAAATTATTAAAATACTTGACCTCATCAAAACTCATAAAAAATCTGCTCATTTATTACCTCTAAAGCGGAAGAAAGTTCGCTGCCGGGTCACAATATTACAAAGTCTCAAAAACATAATATTTGCCAATACATAGGAATTTAGCTATTTATGTTAAGCTTGTTTATCTATCTTGTTTGTACTTAAATACATCATACAGCATGGAAGACAAATATAAATTAAATGTGAAGTAAATCGGAAATGATATACTATGCAGTGTTAGCGGGGGGTTGTCGCAGTATTAAGAATACTCAAAGATATGTTACTTTGTTACACTCATATGTAATACTTCGAGTTGCCATACTGTTACGACTGAAAACATATTTATTAAATTTGTATTTGAATCGCTTCTGAAAAACTGAAAAAGCAAAAATTGAAAAACAACAAAAACAACAAAAACACTTTCATATACAGATATGACAATCAACGCAAGGAACATATAGGTAGTGCGAAGATAGTCCACAAATCTCATTTTACGTTTGTTGCTAAATTATTGGCCATGTGGCAGATTTGGAATTATTTGCAAAATTGTATGATGCCTATGAATAAGACATTCGTTATTATTGCCTCCTCTAGAATTGATATCTTGTCGCGATGAGGCGGCTCAGTAGGTGCAGTGATCCAGAGAACTATGACGGCGATAGCCTAAGTACCGGTAAGATCGAAAGGAATTAGTCGTCTATTGATTGGTGACGCAGTCTTCCCATATAAGAATCAATATAAAACAAGTAGGTATTGCCCAAGCCAACACACAGAAACCCAGATCCATCAACATGTAGAACATGCAGAACTTGTCATCAAAGTCTTTTAGAAGTCCGCACATTTCGAAGCGCCGATGTTAGCTTAGATAATTTTCTTGAAAATGCGAAAATTAGAATGCCAGCGCTTCGACTTTAGCTACCTCAAAAGTCGAATACGTAAATGATGTAAATGATCTTTGGCGGAAGATTAAACAATCGTTCCTTGACGTGTGTAAGGAGTTCTGAAATCCCAAAAGAAGAAATCATCTTGGATAAGCGACTCTACCATCGCCATTAAAGAGCCTAGACGCAAAACTGAAGCCCTAAGTGACTTTCGACAACTCCTACCTGCGCAGAATTATGAAAATTTGTTGGCTCCGCACCATTTCAAACCAAGATCTGCATAAGTTGATCAACGAATTTACCATCGAGATGAACATTCAACGAAGACGTTTTGACTGGATTAGCCACACTATAGGTAAGGATGCTGACGAAATTTGTCGAAGTGTTCTCAGTTTTAATTCGCAAGCGTAGAGAAGCTGCGGGAGACCGAAAACAACTGGCGCCAATGATTAATGAAAAAATATCAATTTTTTTTTAATAAAAAAAATTATGAAAGAAATTTCGTTATGAAAAATTTCGAACTTGGACCCATCTGTAAATACAACCATTTTTCAAAAATCCCTTCCTTTCTCTTTAAGTTCATTACCAATTCTAAACGAAGTTTGAACGTTTTTTCGAAAATAAATGGCTTCTTATGTGGTGATCTACTGCGGAACACGGTATCGGTTAAGGTTTTCCCAAATGTTTGTTTTTTTTACTATAAGTACTTTCAGTATAAGTACTTACTGAAAAGTAACGACACTACGCCACTCGAAGACTAGCCTAAAATTAAATGGGCTCGGGAGCAACGTACGAGTATCTAAGCAATGACACATTGTAAAAGCGTAAAATTTTCAAATTTACTGTTAGTCATTAATAAAAATATAAATATCGAATTGAAGTTTCCGCAGTGTTATCATTCATTTTCAGTTTCTCAATATCAATATTTTTACTATTATTTGACGGTCATTGCCTATTGCAGTGCATGATATTTGCACTCTTTTTAATATATACGTATAAGCTCTCAAATTTTTATCATTGGTGTACTTTATCTTCCCTTAACAAAGAACTATTACAGCACTCTTGCCTTGGCGCACTTGAAGCTTGTGGCCAATTTACTCCGACAATGCGTCAGCAATGCCACTTGATTTATGCGATGACTTCATTGCGGTGATTTTCGCCAAATAATCGCCGAATAAGGATAATAACAAAAACAAACAACAACCAACCATAAATGCACAAAAATACAAAAATAACTTTACGAAAACATACCCCACCCACGGCAAGCCATGGAAGTATATGTATTAGGTACATATGTATCAAACTTATTAAATGGTACAATTATAATCACATACTTAAATACATATATAGACATGTGTTATATGAGTGTTTAAAGAACACCGTTCAATTATAAAGGATATAAGTTCCATCAAAAATACATAAACATCGTCCGACCTTAATGGAATCCCTTTGCTATATAGATATGTATACTACTAGAGGTGTAGGTAAGGAAGGAAGGTGTTGAAAAAAACCAAGTGAAGGGCAATTGCCTCAAGCATTAGCATTTTAATTTGGCGCCCACAAGAGATACGACGAAACGATCTACACGCTATATCAGACTACCAATCTTTATGTCAACTATTAAGTAAATAAATATTATTCAATAAGAGCGCTTCAAAATCTCAATTCTTTATTACTGTGAAAGTGCCATTATGTATGGAACTCGATTTCTTTTGAATGGCCACCAAGGGCTCGCTACAGAAGTCCAAGCGCTTAACCCAATTTTCGACGGTTTTCAAGCATTAATCGGAGGATAGTGCTGCAATTTCACGTTCGAAATACGTACGACTTGTTGGTATAGACCATAGACTTGACGTAGTCCCACAGGAAATAGTCTATATATTGGGTTATCATTAAGCGGTAGCGATTTCGATTTGATCATCACGGAAGAAGTACGGCCCAATGACGTCGTCGGCCCATAAACCGCACCAAACCATAATTTTTTCGGGACGCAATGGTGATTCATGGGGAACGTGCGGATTGCTGCCTGACCAATAACGCATATTTAGATCATTAACGAAGCCATTCAGCCAGATATAAGCCTCATCGCTGAAGATGATTTTTCGATGAAAATCCGGATCTTTTTCAAGTTGTTGCTCAGCCCAATTCGCCACAACAACGTCACAGAGATGCCCAACATTTGAGAACGACGCGGGAGAGACTCTTACGTCTTATTCAATTGATGCGCTAACGGCAGCAATATTCTCGACACTACGGTCACTTCTTTGTCTCACTGCACCGGAACATTTTGTACTGTTTTTTCCACTAGACGCTCAATTGTTAAACTGACGGGACGATTATGACAACTATAAATTGGACGTAACGCTCTTAAAGTTGGGGCCACTGACTCCGAAGTTCGGTAGTAAATTTTAATAATTTCGACTCGTTGTTGGATCGTATATCTTTCCATGACGAAATGTTAAACCTTACTGAACAGAGATGTGAAAAGAGCGGAAAAAATATGGCGTTGTTTGCTGTCTCTATCAGTCTACTTTTGTAGCGTCCCTATTGAAAACCCCTTTATATAGTCATATACATATGAATACAGCGCAAAACGAAATGTCGGATTTCATCAGATGGATGTTGTTCAACAATATTAATCCCTTATCGTAGATATTGAGAACCATTGAAAGCGCTTGATTACAAGAGCCTCAGCAAAATTAGGTCTTACTTCCTGAGCAATCGTTTTACAACAACAACAATGTATTTTGGTTTTTAAACGGGACGTCCTCAGGCGTCCATTCCAAGGTGTCGACGAAGAATTGTGTTCCAACATGACAACACCGGGTCATACTCTACTAAAAAGAAGCTTGTAAAGATCGACCATCCCAGTTTTTTAAGACAAATGGACAAAGATTTCAATGAGAGTGAAGAATGTAAAAATATCTGCATATTTGACCTGGAAAGGATCATTCTAGCTGTGCTAAATAAAGCAATCAATTTGATTCAAATATAATGGATTTATTTTTACGAGACCTAATATGTTGCTATATACTAAATGCGATATGCTAGTTTCAATGAATATTCTATATATATATTGGCTATATTTTGAACCAAAAAGTGTTTAGCACCTTCATTTTCAAATACAATTTCCGTTTATGTTTAGCGTCAAATATGTATATTCAAGTAGAATACTTCTGATTTGAGGGATGGGCAGGTGCAGATAAAAAACTGAAGAAATGGCGTGTCTGCAAATTGCAAACATATCCTACTCGGAAATGGCAAAAACTTAAATAGCGGCGCTTTCAATCTTTAGCGTCTAAAGAAATAAAAACTTTGTTGAAAATAACTGCCTGCTTGGCAGGCTGACTGACGGAATGACGAACTACCTGTCATGCGCGCCGCTAACTAAGTGGGGTAACTACTCGAATGGGTAAAACAAACGGAACGCTTTCGGAAATATGAAAATTAAAAGAAAAACGAACAAAGCGAACACATCTCAAATGGCCCACAAGCAGGTGTAAAAATCACACACACCAAACAAATGTCAAAACACATTGGGTATACAGTATTTAGAGCTTAAAATGAGACTGGAGATAAGTAATAATTTCGATGACCCAAACCTAACCTAAAAGTAAGCGAGAATATATTTCCCTGTTTCAATATTTCTTAAGCCTTTAACCGTATGCAAGGAAATCGAATATATTCAAAAGCTACCAAAAAAGCTACCATTTATTTCGTGAAAATTCTATAAGCTTTGCTATTCATATAACAGATAAAAGTTAAGGGAAAAGAAAATGAACACGCTCGTATTAAGCTTAAACTTGAACTTTTTATGTTTAATAAATTTCCAAGCAATGTTATTAATTAATTATATTTGTTATCATTAATTTTTGTTAAACAATTTAAATAAAAATATTGGAAAAATATTACAAACTCTTTACCCCAAATGGGACTCGAACCCACAATCTTCGGCTTAGGAGGCCGACGCCTTATCCATTAGGCCACTGGGGCGAACAAATTTATTACACAATATTCTCAAGCTCAAACGTGTAAAGCTTGGAATATCGTTTCTAGTTATGGTTCTGAATCGTATGAATACGATGTGTACCAAGAATGATAGAAGACAAGATTACGACAGGCTGAGCGTTCACGACCACCGAATGGGAATAGGCAACAGAAGAATTGTCAAATGGAAAACGGAAATGTGAAACATAGTGAACCAAATTGAATAATGTGCAGATAAAATATCAAAATGAACGTAATTCTTAAAATCTTCATTTATAAAATGATCTAATATAATCATGCATATTTATAATTAAAATTATATGTTTTGTTACAAAAAGTTCGCCATTTTGCCAACTTTTTTGTTGGTTGGAAAAGTGAGAAAAAAATCTTTATAGACGACTTTTTTGTACTATTGTTGTTTAATTCCGCCATTGCGGACTTCTTTTTCAAATTAATACATTTTTCACTAAAACTTTTAAATAATAATTAAGCACAAGCCTTGACTTCAGCTCTTTGTTTTGGTTTTATTGTTTTGTACCACCGTGCAATTTTGTTTTGCTCGCGTGTTCGTGGTCGTGAAACTTGTCACTCAACAGGAACTCAAAACTCAAAATAACTAACTGTAAACGCCTGTCGTAATCTTGTCTTCTATCATTCTTGATGTGTACTTACGTTCTTTCTCACCTACTGCCATTGTAAACTTGACTAAGTAGACGGTAGATGTCGCACCACTCATACAAAAATGGTGTGTGTCCGCGTTATTAAAATCTGCCTAAAATAAAGTCGGATATAAAACACAAATTAAAAAATAAACTGATTTGTAATTCATTTTGCAACAACAATTAAGTAGTAAAACTTAAGTGTTAAACAACAATTACTAAGCCTTTGGAATTACCATAATTTTCATATATTTATTAGTGAACTCAATTAACTTCGCAAATGTATGGCAATATCGAGAAATAGCAATATCGCAAAGCAGCTGTTCATTTTTACAAGCATTTTATTTCACGACATTCTTGCAAATATGCGAGTGCATTTTCAGTGGCAATCGTGGCAACTTTACGCAATTCACAATCAGCTGATAATTCAAAGCGTTTATTTTCTTTAAAATATAAGATTAAAAGATAATTTGAGTTAATATTAAAATATTTATGTGTTATTAACTCATTTTACATTTTACGATTTTGTTTCAGAGGTTTCAGCACAAATATTTTTTGATAAAATATCAGTGGCTATATTGCCACAGAGCGCTCATTTGCCATTTTTATATCATTGCGACGTAAAATTAGTACCACTATTATTTTACGCAATATGGCAACCATTGATTGAATTTTCAATTTGACAGCTGTGACAGACCAAATGTTGTCTCTTTCCAAAAATTCAACAGGGAAACGTATATTATACGTTCTCTGAATTCAAAACAATTGAGATTGAAAAATAATTTCTAAAGTGTAAGTTTGTTTGAAAAATTTTCAAAAAGTGTTTTAGTTTTATATACTAGTATGACTTGTAGTAAATCTTAGCTCGAACTTAGCAAATAAATGAGTATAACTGCAGTAACTAGTCAATGCCAACAAATAATATCTATGACATCTAGTAAAACCCGATTTTGACTACAAAAGTGAACACAACGTGCAGGCGGGAACATATTTATATACTTACAACATTAAACAGCTGGATAATGTTGTGTATAACGTGCAGTGCGAATACAAAAAAATACAAGTGTCCAAAATGTTTGGAACCATAGTAAGCATTAATTATACAAATCATATATTTATCTGTATAAACATTATATTTATATCGTTTTTGTCTATAAAGCTGCTCACTTTCCTGCTACAAGGAACATCAAACGGCGCAATGTGTACCCAAGCAAAATCAAGAAGTATTAGCTGAACAAGAGCACATTTTAGAGCCTACTCTACATGAACCTTTCAGCACTGAAGACACCGTACCACGTAATAAACTGGAACTTTTAAGTAATATATTGAAAAATATTAGAATTTTTACTTATATTAACATGCATAACTTTTATTTCATTAGAGAACTGCAAAGCCTTGCAAGATTTGCTTTATAATTCACATCTGCGAAATTTACTTACTGAAATAGACGTGGCGCCCGATGCTTGGAAGGCAATGAAAGCAGCAATGCAAGAACCACTTTTTTTGGAATTCGCAGATGAATGTTTAAAAATTGTCGAACCGCAAGCTGATTTTGAATAAACATATGTATTTTATTTATTAATTTTACAATATTATTTATTTATTAGCTTTACGATATTATTTATTTATTAATTTTACAATATTATTTATTTATTAATTTTACAATATTTTTTATTTATAATTTTACTATATTATTTATTTATTAGTTTTACAATATTATTTATTTATTAATTTTACAATATTATTTATTTTTAATCTTTTATTAATTTTTATTTATTAATTTTTTTATATATATTTTATATTTATGCGATATTCGAGTTTATTTATAAGTCCTCATAGTCTCTTGTGTATTGTGGCCGCTCTTGCCAATGTATAACGTAATCGAATATTTCCGGTGGTGCTTCGCATTGGTCCAATTCAACAGCCAAGCCAAAGTAACGTTGACGTAGTAGATATGCCGCTGATTTTGGTTGACGTTGACGCGTAAATACTCCCTTCTTATTACCGCCAACGCGTGTATATGCTGTATATAAATAGGTTACAATAATTTACATATAATAAGTGTTTCTAACATACTTTGTGCCGTTTTGAAATCTGCAAAATTCCATAAGAATTCACCGATAAACCATTTTTGAGATCTCAAGTTGTCAAACGCTTTGAAGTGTTTGCTAAGCAGTGAACGCTGATAATCCTCGGACCAAATATATGCTGGCAGCTGATGGTATTAGAATTGTGAATTATAAATTATGTTTGTCTTGCTAAATTCATTATTCAAATTATGAATAGTTTTATACGTAACTTACAAAATGTAATCCCTCATAAGTATCGGCACCGTATTCAGTCATTATAACGGTTTTGTTGTGCATTTCATGCCACAGTGTCGCTTCCTCCACCACATGTTTGGTTATCATATCCAATTGCCCGGCGTTTTGATACCATGCATTATATCTATTAAAACTTATTACATCCAGATATTTTCCCTATTTTTTGAAAAATCCATAAATTACTTTGTACGCAAAGTACGTTTTGAACATTCTGCTTACCACTTTGTCTTTTTTCGCCTCATAGTTTAAAGCGGCCGTGATAGGTCGCGTAGGATCCAATAATTTGGTGTAATTCGATAGTATTCTATAAATAATGAGTTTAATATTACGGTAAAAAATTGAGTTCTAAGATATTTACTTAAAATATTTATCCGCCTGTGGATTAGTGGAACGGGGCTCATTTGCTATAGACCACATAATTACGCTGGCATGATTGCGATCACGATGTATTAGCTGTTCCAATGAGGATTTGTGATTACGTAATAATAATGGTTCAAAAATGCTGAAATATTAAATACAAATATTTGTATTAAAATTCGTTATCAGGGTCAATTTGAAATAATTACTCTGCATTAACGCCTGAGCATTCATTGATGAGCATAATGCCAAACTCATCAGCAAATTGCATCGATTCCTCCGAGTAAGGATAATGTGAGGTACGATAAGCATTCGCGCCAATCCATTTGATCAAATTAAAATCCCGCGTCAGTAAGGCATAATCAAAACCTTTGCCACGAATCTAAAAGCATATTATGTAGATTATTAATTTATTTTTTTTTTTTCAATTTTCTATCTTACATCAGAATCCTCGTGTCGTCCGAAGCCACGTAAATATATAGGTGCATCATTTAAGAGAAAAGTTGAATTATTCCATTTCAATGTGCGTATGCCGATTTTCATACGATATACATCGAGCAGTGATTCATCAACTGCGTGCAAATATAATTCCATAGTGTACAAATAGCCGGGTTCGGGACTCATCAAATACGGCCACCAAGGCATAACGTCCTTTACTACAATCGTGCCATTCAACGTTGCTTTCGAAACACTATGCGCTGCTATTTCACCATCTTTGTTGCGCAGTTGCACATGTACATAAAGTGGTTCAATAGGTGGATCATAAACTACAGCCTTTTCTTTTCTTTCTATGCCATTAACGGTTACTTCATAATGTACCAGACCTGCACAGTATGGATGTAATATTATTATTATTTTTTTGTTTTAATAGCATCCATTTACATTATGTAATGCTTACCTACATGGTGCTCAATCAAATCGGTTGAGATCTTAATGTCTTCAATGTAAACAGCAGGTGTGGTATAAAGATGCACAGTACGGTGTATGCCAGCATAATTGAAGAAATCGAAGGTATATCGTTGTATCATCTCCTTACCATTATCACTAAATTTTTTTTTATAAATTATTGTTTTAAGCTTAATAAGCTTAATAGCCGCATTATATACCTTTCCTCCTCAACTATCGAGCCCTGGGGAATTGTTGAATTCACAAGCGTATTGTCACACAGTAATGTTAACCTGTTTTCTGCGCCAAACTTCACTTGACCTGTTATTTCTGACTCGAACGGCAAGTGTCCAATAGAATGTGACATTACTTTTTCGCCATTTATCCACTAATAAAAATAATGCAAACAAGAAAAAACGTTAACTTGCTGTACCGAAGCTAAAATACCCTTCACAGGTGCATTTCTTTTAGTAACTATGTGTTTAAGCAAATCTAAAGACGTAAGAAAAAGTAAGTAAAAAAAAGTTGTTTGCTGGAAACATTAAGGTTATTTAATAAAGAAAATAGATCCATGTCAAGTATTCCATGTCAAATTTCGTGAAGATACCACGTCAAATGCGAAAATTTTCCATACAATCCATTGATATCGATCGTTCGGTTTGTATGGCAGCTATATGATATAGTGAACCGATCTGAACAATTTCTTCGGAGATTAAATTATTTCTATGAACAATAACTCACACCAAATTTCGTGAAGATACCACGTCAAATGCGAAAATTTTCCATACAATCCATTGATATCGATCGTTCGGTTTGTATGGCAGCTATATGCTATAGTGAACCGATCTGAACAATTTTTTCGGAGATTAAATTATTTCTGTGAACAATAACTCACACCAAATTTCGTGAAGATATGTAGTAAAATGCAGAAGTTTTCCATACAAGCCCTTGATTCCGATCGTTCAGTTTGTATGGCAGCTATATGCTATAGTGAACCGATCTGAACATTTTTTTCGGAGATTAAATTATTTCTGTGAACAATATCTCACACCAAATTTCGTAAAGATATGTAATAAAATGCAGAAGTTTTCCATACAAGCCCTTGTTTCCGATCGTTAAGTTTGTATGACAGCTATATGATATAGTGGTCCGATATCGGCAGTTCCGACAAATGAGCAGCTTTTTGAAAAGAAAATAACATCTGCAAAATTTCAAAACGATATCTTAAAAATTGAAGGACTAGGTCGTATATATACAGACAGACGGACGGAAGTAAATTTTTTGCTATCTTTTCGACAATAATGTGAGTTAGGGCTTTTTTATATGACTATAAATCCGTTATTTAAGATCATAGCCCACTAATTTTTTAAGGGGAGGAGTATTTGACAGTGGTCTACCAGAATACATTAAAAACGCGATTTGGAAAAAAATGTAGATACGCCTTTTCTATATTAAGCCAACGACAATGTTGTTGTTGTTATCGCATGAATCAGAATATTAGAATACTAAACAATACTCTGATTCATTCTTTAAAGTAAAACTAATTTCATTTAAAATTCTAAACTGCTGCTCGTTAGTAACGATACGTGGCTGGCAATAAATCAAACAAAATTATCTACATATGTATAAACTACGCTCATGTTTTATAATAGCTTGGTAATTTTTGATGACAACTTACAACAATG
The DNA here is from genome assembly GCA_031772095.1 of Zeugodacus tau. Lineage (NCBI taxonomy): Eukaryota > Metazoa > Arthropoda > Insecta > Diptera > Tephritidae > Zeugodacus > Zeugodacus tau. The sequence continues at coordinate 46,497,266 of CM062652.1, forward strand.
GCTGCATAATGAACGCTTCCAAATCGTAACCAAATGCGCTGATCCATATTCCAGGAATGTGGTATAAAAAATGTCCTTTCATACCACACGGTACCAATATGATCGCGCAATTCCATCTCTGCACTAATATCATTATAACTTGAAGGCACTGGCATTGGACGTGTTGGTTTCACCTAGACACAATACACATACATATGTAACTAAAATCCTTGAATAATTGATTTGTGTTGCACAGCAATTTACCTTGTCCAAATCAGCTTTGAACCAACCATCGCGCACACCCTTCATGGGATCAGCCACGTCCGACTGCAAAAAACGCCAAATGCCATCGAGCGTACGTACTTCACGTGACTCCGATTCGCGTGGATATAGCAGACCACGAGTTGGTGGTATATCCTGCAACCATGTATAATCGAAAGGTTTACCTTTGATATCCGTTTTATTGCTAACGTTTGCTGTGAGTTCCTGCGTTTTCAAGTCCACCAGTCCATTGGTAAGATCGATACACCCACATATTGCTAGTAAAAGGTTTAAAAATGCAATGTACGTGCTCACCACAATCATGGTTCTGATTACACTAGTCTATAATTATCCGCAATTTTTATTTATGAACAGTTTAACTTGCGAATATCTGAAAAATATATTTGATTTGTTTGTCAGCTGTATACACTCTTTGTTCTTGCAGATTGCTTCACATGTAAACAAATAACAGCTGATAAGCACCTACATACACACGTATGCAAATAAAGTGTACATGGGCGTACCTTCTACCCACACTTGGCTGGCTTGATATGATGTACCAAAATTTAAAAAATTTAAATGGTTATTTGAAATTTACCAGCTAAAGCAGCGACTTTCTTGAAACCTGAAGACTGAATAAGTGAACTCATTCTAAACTTGCTACAATGCTTTCGATTTTTACTGGTTTCTGATGATTCGGCATGGATGTACATACATACATTGTTTAGAAAACAGGTATTTATATTATTTATTATTTGTTTAAGTATGTAGCTTTGTTATGCGATAATTGACGGGGGCATACACACATAACAAAATTCTGATCGAAAGAGTTGTGAAAAGAGAATATTTCGATCAAAATACTTTTCAGCCCAAGTAGTAAGAAAAGCGGACTTACTACCTATTAATTTTTATACCCTGAACAGGGTATATTAAGTTTGTCACGAAGTTTGTAAGACCCAGAAGGAAGCGTCGGAGGCCCTATAAAGTAAATGTATAAATGATCAGTATGTTGAATTGAGTCGATTTAGCTATGTCCGTCTGTGTGTCTGTATATATACGAACTAGTCCTTCAGTTTTTAAGATAACGTTTTGAAATTTTGCAAATGTCATTTTCTCTTCAACAAGCTGCTCATTTGTCGGAACTGCCGATATCGGACCACTATATCATATAGCTGCCATACAAACTGAACGATCGGAATCAAGGGCTTGTATGGAAAACTTCCGCATTTTACTACATATCTTCACGAAATTTGGTGTGAGTTATTGCTCATAGAAATAATTTAATCTCCGAAAAAATTGTTCAGATCGGTTCACTATAGCATATAGCTGCCATACAAACTGAACGATCGGAATCAAGGGCTTGCATGGAAAACTTCCGCATTTTACTACATATCTTCACGAAATTTGGTGTGAGTTATTGTTCATAGAAATAATTTAATCTCCGAAAAAATTGTTCAGATCGGTTCACTATAGCATATAGCTGCCATACAAACCGAACGATCGGAATCAGTGGCTTGTATGGAAAATTTTCGCATTTGACGTGGTATCTTCACGAAACTTGACATGGATTACTGCTTAAGGTAATAATATAATCTCCGAAGAAATTGTTCAGATCGGTTAACTATATAACCTTAATGTTTCTAGCAAACAACCCGGCTAAAAAGAATTAGTAAAATGTTTTCTTTTTTTTTACATACTTTTTCTTACGTCTTTAGATTTGCTTAAACACATAGTTACTAAAAGAAATGGACCTGTGAAGGGTATATTAGCTTCGATACAGCCGAAGTTAACGTTTTTTTTTTTGTTTGAACTGATAAATCAAAATTTGTTCGAAATATTGTGTTGTTGCTGTTGTTGTTGTAGTAGCAACATAACCCAAATAATTTTAAGGAATGCTGCCGATTTGACAGTGCTTGGCCGGAAAAAATTGGGCTCCGTTCCAGTTACGTAGAACCGACTGTTGTGGGAACAGTCAGAACAACACAACAAAATATTTTCTATAACTGTATCATAAACTAATTTGATATTGCGAATTTTTTCGAACTGACCATCCTTTCCAGTTGAAATTGTTCAGATGTGAACTATGAGGAGATATTACAACAATTAAAAAATTCTGAAATTGAGACCAAATAAAGCAAAATCTCTGCAAATTCAGTGTGTTAATTATAATTTCTCTTTATTCTCTTATAACATATAATTCTTTTATTTACTTTACGACAGTGAACCGAATATATTTTTATATTATAATTTAAGGCATTTGTGAATAATTTAAGTATACATATATACATATGTGAATATATTATGCATTGAGTTGTTATTTAGGCAATTGCGTTTCTAATTTGACTTTTTCGCTGTCAAAATGCCGTTTAAGTCTTACTGCACTGTTATAAGCCTACATATATGAAATCTTGAACGCTAGTCCAATGGTAAGGTATGAACGTTCGTCTCTCTAATTATCATCTCTAATTATGGGTAATTACAATGTACATACAATACGTCACATTCGTTTTAACATTTTATTAACCGTTAACATTAAGTATATCAAAGCTTAATAAATGCGTATAAAAATATTTGTTTAATACAAAATGATTCGTCTATATATTGTAGTATATGAAAAGTCAGCCAGTCAAAAGACAAAACTTAAAATGCTTAATTGAACTTGGTTGTGGAGCTGTTTCATTCACTACATTCACTAGCTTTTGTATACGTTAACTTCGAAACGTTTCTATAAATCCGCTGTTTCCCGTTTGCCATGCGACCCTGTTGATGTGGCATCGGTGATGTAAAGGAATAGATCTTCGGGTATATCGCAACGGTCCAATTCGCGACCGAGCGCAAAATAACGCTTGCGCAGTAGATGAGCTGTTGCCTTGGGTTGACGATTGCGTGTGAACACGCCCTTTTTATTGCCGCCCACGCGTGTTATCGCTGAAAAGAGTATTATAATTGAGTAAAACATCTAGACATTGTCAAAAATAGTTAGTATATCATACATTGTGCCGTCTTGAAGTCGGCGAAATTCCAAACAAATTCACCGATAAACCAATCATTTTTTCTCAGCTTATCGAAGGCCTTAAAATGTTTCGAGAATAACTCGTTTTGGTATTCCTCGGACCAAATGTAAGCTGGCAGCAAATGTAAGCCCTCAATTGTGTCGGCACCATATTCACCGATCATCACGGGTTTGTTGTGTTTCTTATTCCAAGTGATCGCCTCTTCGACAACATGCGTTGTTATCATATCCAATTTGCCCGGATTACTATACCAACCATTATAACGATTAAAACAGATTATATCTAAATGTTTTGCCTGGAAGAGAAAGAGAGAAAACCGTCTCACATAAGAATTTACTATTAAGGTATGTAGCGCTTACAGCTCTATCACTGGCGGAGGGAACGGCAATGGCAGCTGTCACCGGTCGGCTACTATCAAGAGAGCGTGTAAAATTGGCAACGAACCTGTAGGGATACATACATAAATAATATGTATAAGAAAAATGAATTCTTAAGTTAACTGAGTTTCTTACTGAAAATGTGAGTCCGCTTGGAATGGGCTTGTACGGGGTTCATTGGCTATCGACCACATTATTACACTTGGATGGTTTCGATCGCGGTGTATTAACTGCTCCATGGAAGATTTATGTTTGTCCAATAGCGCCTGGTTGTAGTTGCTGTAATATATTGTAAAAAGAACCACAGAATTAGACTGTTAGTTAACAAGTATTTTAGAATATATACATACTCGGTATCAACGCTGGGACATTCATCAATTATCATAATACCATTTTCATCGGCGAATTGCATCGATTCTTCTGAGTATGGATAGTGTGAGGTGCGATAGGCATTCGCTCCAATCCATTTTAACAAGTTCATATCACGTGTTAGTAAAGCGAAATCTAATCCTTTGCCACGTATCTGGTGAATAAAAATTTTAAAATTCGTTACATAAGGTCTATGGAGGTTATGAGAAAGAATGAAACGATTTCACTAGTGTTCTCATTTCTGTTGTTGTTGTAGTAACGGTTATCTATCCCTGCCGGAAAGGAAAGTATAAATCTAGTTGTCGTTGAGGTCATCTAACGGGAGGCGTGGAAACGTGCTGTTTCGACAGGGTTGGACCAAAGGGAAACGGATGTTAAATGAGTAGGGTTCGTTGCGCATGCAAAAAGGTGGTCAGTGTCATGCGGGGACTCATTGCATGCAGGTCATGTATTTTGTATGTCGGTTTTTTTTTCTCATTCCTCATCAGGGCTAGTTGCCGAAAGCCATGGTAAGAAAAGCAACCCCAGACCTTTCGGCTGCCTCCCCGCTTAACTGTTCTTAAAACACATACGTCCTTGGACCGTTCGCCAGTTCTGCTTCTTACGTAGAACATATCATCGCAAAAACGATTACATTTGGACTCCTAATGAATATAACATTCCCCCAATCAAGATGAATCCATCTCCATCTACGTCTTGAAGGTACCGACATCTCCAAATAACTTCACTTTTATGTACTCATCAATTTTGAAGCGATCGCTCAAGCTGATATGTTCTATCAACCGATCTACCCTTAAACTTGTCTTCTTCTTTGCTTCAGAACCAGTTTTTCTCTTAAGAGACCTGGTTCTATCGATTTTAATACAAACCGACCGGTTTGCCTTATTTCAAAGTCCCCTACTGTCTGAGCTACAATAATATTTTTACAAATTCGTTCTACTTTTGGCACCAAACCATGTTCGGTTTAAGGAAATATGACCACTTAGTAGTACACGGAAGCTTCCTTTTTCGTTACTTACATCTGAATCTTCATGCTTGCCAAAGCCTCGTAAGTATACTGGGCGCCCATTGATGAGGAAGGAAGTATTATTCCAAGTAAGCGTGCGTATGCCCACTTTTAGTCGGTAAACATCGAGAAGCGTGTTATCGGCAGTATGCAAAAACAATTCCATTTGATAGAGGTAACCGGGTTCGGGATGCATTAAATATGGCCACCAGGGCTTTACTTGCTTTACGTCAAGTGCGCCATTTAAATCACCATTCGATGTACCATTTGCTACAAGAACACCTTCTTTGTTACGCAATTGCACGCGAATTTGTAGCGTACTATCCGCTTCGTTCGAGGCCGTACCGCTAACTTTGGCTTTGTAATACACATGTCCCACTGCAAATATAATCATATTAAGTAATTTCTCATATATATAGTCAAAGTATGTATATAGACTCAACCTGAATTCTCTGCCAAATCGGAAGTGACCTCAACTTCTTCAATAAATGTTTTCGGTGTAGTGTACAGATGGACGGAGCGATGTATGCCCGCGTAGTTGAAGAAATCAAACGTATAGGATTGTACTATTGCAACTCCGCCATCCCTTGAAAGAAACATATATTGTCTTATTTATTGATAAGATTTGGTCGGTATACTTACTTTTTAACTTCGCTAATCTTTCCCTGCGGTACTGTGGTTTGTATGAGTGCGTTATCGCACATAACAGTTATGCGATTCTCCTCGCCGTATTTGACAAAGTTTGTTACCTCTGCTTCGAATGGCAAGTGACCCATCTCATGCTTCACAACCATTTCTCCATTAACCCACTAAAAGAATTAGCTATTACTGTTTACAAAGTCCATGATTCCAATTCCAATTTGAGATAATTACTCACCACAAATGCTTCGTAGTGTACACTACCAAAGCGTAGCCACACCCTTTGGTCTTTCGCCCACGATCGGGGCACAAAAAATTTGCGATCGTACCACACCGTGCCGACATGATCGCGAATTGCATTATCTGTGGTTATATCATTGTAGCTAGCCGGCACGGGCATGGGTATGACATCCTTCACCTTGCTCAAATCATCACTGAACCATTTGTCACGCACACCTTGTGTCGGATTCGCTTCGTCCGATGTGACAAAGTTCCATAGCCCATCTAAGGAGCGTACTTCTCGAGTTTCAGACTCACGTGGATAAAGCATGCCGCGTGTAGGAGTCACTTCTTTATTCACAATAACTAGCGCTATTGCGAAGTGTATAAGATAACCAACGACACCCATGACCAGTAAAGAAAATGCTGGAAATATAAAAAAAGATATTCATGAGTTTAGTCATGTTTAAAGACCAAACTAATGCTGTTAAAATATAATCACTTTGTTCGATATGCACAATAGGTTGTAGAAGAACACCATTTTAAGTGCGGGGAGCAGAGTTATTACCTGATTTTGTTAATTTTCAAACTCAGATGAAAAATCTAGCGCTATCACTTGTAAGGACAGACGAATTGGCTGACTGACATTCGGGTATCAAGGCATCTTACTCGTTTGGATAGGTATATGATCTACCTGATATTCACCATGCGCCAAATCTTGGAATAGACCCGAGAGAGAGGAATCGATACGCGCCATGTTTTCATCGATTTTAAAGCTGCCTTGGATAGCACGAAAAGGAGCTGCTATATGCCGCGATGTCTGAATTTGGTATCCCTGCAAAACTAATACAGCTAAGTAAACTGACGTTGAACAACACCAAAAGTACCGTAAGGGTCGGAAAGAACCTCTCCGAGAAGTTCGATACCAAACTACAGACAAGTTGACTCACTATCGTGCGACTTCTTTCGCCTGATGCTGGAGGAAATCATACGACCCGCAGAGTTAAATAGAGAAAGTAGAATCTTCTATAAGAGTGTACAGCTGCTCGCATATGCCGATGATATCGATATCATTGGAAGCAACAACCGCGACGTTAGTTCTGCTTTCTACAGGCTTGTCAAAGATGCGAAGCGTATGGACCTGGTAGTGAACGAGGACAGGACGGAATATTTCCTATCATCAAACAAACAGGCTCTCACGTCACTGTTCACAGTCATTACTTTGAAGTTGTAGATAATTTTGTCTATCTTGGAACCAGCATCAATAACACCAACACTGTCAGCCTTGATATCCAACGCAGGATTACTTTTGCCAACAGGTGCTACTTTGGACTGAGTAGGCGATTGAAAAGTAAAGTTCTCTCTTGACGAACTAAAACCAAACTCTACAAGTTGCTCTTTATTCCCGTCCTGATTTATGGCGCAGTGGTGTGGACGCTGTCAACATCCGATGAGACGGCATTAGGAGTATACGAGAGAAAGGTTTTGCGGAAGATTTATGGACCTTTGAACATTGACAACGGCAAATACCGCAGACGATGGAACGATTAGTTGTAGAAGTTATACGACGCCATAGACATAGTCCAGTGAATAAAAAGACAGCGGCTATGCTGGCTAGGTCATGTTGTTCGAATGGACGAAAGCTTTCCAGCTTGGAATGTGTTCGATGCAGTATACGCTGGTGGAAGCAGAGTAAGAGGAAGACCTCCACTCCATTGGAACGACCAGGTGGAGAGAGACCTGGTTTCGCTAGTTATTTCCAATTGGCGCCAAATTGTAAGAAGGAGAAATGAATGCCATGAATTAGCTCACCTCCAAAGGGATATTTGTTGGCTACCCAGAGAATACTTGAAGACCAGAAGTCGTGAGCTGCTTGAGCCATATGCAAAAGTATCGTTCCTGGCGACTCCCAAGTGAATGGCAGTCATAAACTTTCCTCACTTACGTGAACTGCTACACATGACGCCATCCCTCCTTTGATAACTAAAGGCGTAAAATCAGCCCATATCTTGTCTTTGCAGAATACTCAACATAATAAGATGTTAATTTGGTCTACAAGTTCGTCTAAAAACGAATAATATATTTTACTACAATAACTTTGCTATATTTAAATAAATTTTGAAAGTATATAATGTTCGATTTTGTTATAATAAAATTTTATAATAAAAACCATAACAAAAACATACTTAGCATTATTGCATATATTCATAATATCTCCAATTCATATAAAAAGTTATCTTCATAATTATTTTTATCTTATCAATTAGCACAATTGAAGCGATAAGAGAGAAACATTTAATTAATATTATCGATTAACGATTTTTGGTTTGGTTTGTAACACGGTGCTAAGCATTTTTCCGCCATTAAACCCACAAAACATAGATTGCGGCAGCTAATCAATTATCAGTTAGGTATATATAAAAATAAAAAACTTTAAATAAGTTTGCAACTTTCTTAGAGGTCTCTTCTGCATCTTCTACCTTGCAAATTGGCGCTTGTTTTTAGTATTTGTGTAGTAACAGTGGCGGATCCAGGGGGGGGGAGTGGTAGTCAGTTGGTTTGGATGTTAAAACACCCCCTAAACTCAGAGAAAAATATATGTTTGTTGATATGGGTTTGGAATGAGGTTATTGATAAAAAAAATCACATAAAATTATAAGCAATTATAAAAAGTTACAAGATTTTTGTTGTTATTCATATAATTCGAACTTTCTCTACATTTGTACAAGCAGTATCGCTGAAGTTCAGTGATTAAGTGAGGATTACACGGGATCTCACATTCCATTTTATATTTTCCTTGGTTTTTGAAAGAATTCTTCTAGTATTTCATCAACTGACAGCTCAATATCCCTATGAATATTCATTGATGCTAGACCATTAAGCCTATCTTGACCTGTCGTATTTCGTAAATAGGTTTTAAATCTCTTTAAACTTGAAAAACTTCTTTCCGGTTGCTATTGACGTTGGATGCTATTGACAATAACGCTAAAATGCGTAAAATCTTGAAAGCATTCCCAAAAGAAGTTTTGTTCACTGCTTCTAAAGCTTCGAGAGCATTCCGAAAATGCTTGCCTGAAGTTCGCTGTTTCCACATTTTCACCTCCGCAAGAAAGTTTTGTTCTGAACAGTTGATCACCCTTTCATAAAAAGAAAATATTTCTCGAGCTTTTTTAGCGTCAAATTCGTACTTTGGGAAAAATACAAAAAAAAAAAAAAACAAAACGTGTCCTATAATAACTGAATTTTCGCGAGGGAACTGCTATATTAAAAATACGTTGAGTAATAAAACTTTTCGTAAACCCCCCCAACAATTTTTTTCTGGATCCGCCACTGTGTAGTAAAGCAAGGGTACAATTTTGGTGCAATTTGTTTTTAAACTTTAATGTTTTTTGCACTCCTTTCCATTTTGACTTAATTAATACAGCATATTATTTTCCTTTATATAATTTTATAGTACTACTTACTCCATAATTAGTTGAAAATATGTGTTGCCGGTAGAAGTGACAACCATCGAGATACAACAGCAGTTAAGGAAACCGGAAATAATATGTAAAAAAACGATGAAATAAAAACGGAACCGTCGGCGACGAAAGATGACAACAATAATAACAACAACATGCTGAAAATGAGCGCACAAACGATTTAAAAAAAATTAAAATTATTAGAATTGAGCTTGTTTCAGCTGCGCTCACTTTTACTCACTATGAACAGCCAATAAACAAATTTAATAAACCCGAATTAACACACAATTTACAAACGTTCGCTTGTGTTAAGTCTGAGTAGAAATATATGTATGTATCGAAAGCATCGCTGAAGATTCAAATCAGCTGTTTCCACAAGGCAAGAGAAGAGCGAACGATGACGACATACAAGGCGGCACACGTTGACTAAGTAAATAAAAACAAAAATGACAAATATGATGTCGACAGCGTACGCGATGCGATGCGTAATGTCATTTTAACAATAGTGGTACTCATTTAACGTTGCAATGATATAAATATAGTAAATTTGCAATATGGCAACAAATGTTAAATGAGCGCTCTTTGGCAATATTGTGGTAATATCAGCTTATTGTGAATTAATTGTAAGTATGCCATGAATGCCTATCAGCTTATTGTGAATTAATTGTAAGCATGCCATGAATGCCACTGAAAAAGGTCTCGCATATTTGCAAGATTGTCGTAAAATGAAATGCATGTAAAAATTAACAGCTGTTTTACGATATTGTAATTTTGCGATCTTGCCATACGTTTACAACGTTAAATGAGTACCACTAATATAAAAGATATACACATTGCAAATCCACTTGACACACTAAACATTTCAACGGTCAGCGGTCGTATGATAGATATTATATATGGCTGAAATTGTGACAGTTTATATTTGCTGATATTTTAGGAATGTAGATATTTTGCAATGCTCTTGTTGTTATTATTGTTGTTGTCAAAAAACAGCAAATTATTTTGCGAACAAACATGTTAGTAGACGACGCACTCCCCAGCCCATAATATGTAGCTGCACTGGTTTTAAACAAAGATAGCTTCAATTGCTATAATTAATATTTTATGATTCGAAGTTTTTAACTATATTCATAGTTTAGCGCGAATTGCGACGAACACTTCACTTCACTAGTGTTCGGCTCTGCATAGAAATGTGAACTAATCACATGTGAAGTCATTTGCTATGGTGAAGATATTACCAGCTCACGTTTACCTTTTGGGGGGTGTAGGTGAGGTCGAGGGTTAGCAAAGCAAAAGCAAAAGCTCTGTAAAAAGCTCCACAAATTTAAGTTTGAGTGAAATACTCACCGCACATTATGTTTGCTAAATACTATTATGAACTATTTAAGTTCCGAACCGTGCAATGAGTGAAAAAAATTTCTTTTTTTTTAAATACGAAAGCATTGGCGTTGAAAATATTTGCGTACGATATTATTGAATAATTATTAATCACGTTAAAAGATGTTCGAAATTATATTATATAAAAGTACAGTTGTGTTCACAACAATAGCAGTGAAATTTGTTACACATGTTCTCTGGCATCTCTGAAGTATGGTGGTAAGGCTTATGGACGCGGCCAAAATCGACACCCGGTTGTAGTGCAAATTGATGATGACGTTGATGATGATATTCTCTGGCACCATGAGACGGTTAGTATTGCAGATGGGCGAAATCGGACCACTGCCACGCCCACAAAAAGGCGAAAACCCAAAACATATAAAGTGCCATCACTAAGCCGTAAATATAGTTATAAAAGTTAAAAGTTATTAAAAATTTGGTACAAAGGATCGCACTAGGATAGGGCATATTTGGATGTAATTTTTTTTGGGAAAGAGAGCGTGGCTCCACCGCCTAATAAGTTTTTTTGTACATATCTCGTAAACTACTGAAGCTGTATGAACCAAACTTTCTAGAATTTTTTCCTTTAGGCACTTCCTTATATAATCTAAAACTGGATGTAATCAGATTATAACCACACCTACCTCCCATACAACGGTTATGTTGTAAACTGCTAAAAATACTTTAATTCAGTACGGAAAAGCACCAAAAAACATAAACTTCATGGTAAAGATGGCGCAGAAGGGCTGCGCTCAAATTGGTGTACAAAATTTTAATCAAACATCAAAAAACATTTCTCAGAAACGGCTCAACCAATTTCAACGAAATTCGATTCCTAAAATTTCCTTAACATCTCAATGCTAGACTTTGAAAATGGGAGAAAACGGTTCACAACCACGCCTACTTGCCATATACCACAATTTTGAAGACCATCTGATTTATTTGCTTTACAACATATAAATTAAGCACCAGTGAAGATATCGGAACAGGTGGTAATCACTTTGCGCTATGTCCTGGCTATATGGTGTTTGCGATAAAACCTCCCATCCGAGCTACCGTAGCTTCTGACGAGTCCTCAACGACGTGTGTGGTCTGACGTTCGCTTCTGTTCGATCACCTGCTTTAAGCGGTCCAGTTGTTCGCAGTAGATCATAGAATTAAGCGTCTGACCAAATGAGAGCAGCTCATAGTGGATGATTTCCTTCCAATCCCACCAAACACACAGCAAAACTTTTCTGGCCGTCAATCCTGGCTTGGCCACTGGTTGAGACGATTCACCGGCATTCGACTACGACCGTTTTCGCTTGATATTGTCGTATGTGATCTATTTTTCGTCACCAGTCACCATCCACTTCAAAAATGGGTCGAGTTCGCTCCGTTTCAGCAGCATATCGCAGGCGTTGATTCGGTCCAGAATGTTTTTTTGCGTGAAATCATGCGGCACGCAAGTATCAAGCTTATTTTGTGTATCTAGCCTTCTATAGATGGTTTAAAATGGTTTGTTGACTAACTCCCATCTCCTTGGCGATGTCACGAGATGCCACACGCCGGTCTAACTCGAAGTTTTCCATGATTTGATCGGTATTCGTCGTCACAGGTCTTCCGCCGGCTGGCTTATCCATGGTGTCATTTTCACCCACTCTGAATCGTCGAAACCATTCCTTCGAAGTTCGAAGTAATAGAGTACCATCCCCCAAAACACAATTAAACTCACGGAACATTTCTCTAGCGGATTTGCCTTTAACGAAGAAAAACTTAGAAATAGCGCGAATTTCGGCGTTAGTGATCTCATGTTTATATGTCTGTTGAAGGCAATATCCAAACTAAGACCTTTCAAAGATGTATAGTATTGCCGGATACGAGCTCTGCAGCGCTTTATATAAAGCCGCGAAATTCAAAAGACAAAAAGACGGAAGGGAGTTATTTGCCAACCTAATATTGTGCATTATCTCTCAAAAAAATGCATTAACCATCTGCCGATCGCTTTACGTAGACGCCCCAAATTGATGCCAACAGTATTTCGTGGAATGCATTTATGGGAAAACGCATTACGTTGGTCAAAGAATAACAACATTGCTGCTTTGAGTTGTGACGGACATTAATATGGTTTTTCGTTATATTTTTGAGAAATTTCTACGATCGATGTCGCATAATCAGCAATTATGAAAATGATGAATGTAGTCTACGTTAGCAAGAATTTCCTTCTTATTTCTTTTAATTTAAATGGAATGGTATATGTGGTTTTAATGGTTGTGCGAGCGGAAGATAAGGTTTATTTAGGGTAAAAGTCCTGACTGTGCTGTGGTCATAAAAAAAAAAAAATAATATACAGTATGTCAAGAAACAGTTTACACATTGAAAATAAATACACTTTTTCACTTTCCGCAGCAAATTTTTTTACTTTTTACTTCAGTTCAACATATTTTTTGAATCAGGGATGGTTACTTACAGTATTTCAAGAGATGTGATGCAAAAAAAGCTGCGAAAGCAATGAAAAATCCAACCAAGAACAACAAAAAACAAAAATCATTCAATTTTGTTAGTGTCAAGAAAAACTTTCCACACTTCGATTATTTTACTTGTTAAGCACGTGTTATACAGTTAACCGTACTTCACCGTTACATATTCTTCGCAACGGCATTTACAATGAATTTGTCAATTAGTTGGTGATTAATTTTTGCTTTTTTTCATATCTGAAGTACCCATTATTGTCTTTTTAATATTCCATGCAAAGGGTTTAGTTTGAAGAGGTCCAACTATTGCCCCATAATCCCCAATGGGGTAAAAACGTTTGAGATCTAACAACAATGTCTTCTTTAACCCTCTAAATAGTGTATAATGGCTAAAATTGATCGGAAAATATGGAAATACAAGAACCAAAGCCAGAAAAAGGCCCTAAATTATAAATAAGTGGACATGTACAGTGCTTAATGTCTCGAAAACTTGACCAAATTCCAAAAATTTCGATCAGTGTTCTTACGAAAGAGTTCTAGGAAGTGTGCAATATTCAGATTTCTCATGAAACTGCGCGACAAAACATGCTACGACATGAACATGCACGAAGATCTGCCAAAAAAAGTAAAAAATTTTGCTGCGGAAAGTGAAAAAGTGTATTTATTTTCAATGTGTAAACTATTTCTTGACATACTGTACATAATTAACAACAATCCATGACTAACCGATGATGGTAAAGACATTCAATTTAATATACCGACCAATTTAAATATTTTAGTAATTTTCAAATTTAATGAAGAATGCCTAAGTACATGTTGATTAAACAATCGAATAATCAAGGTATTAGGTCTTCAAATTTGCTTCCGCCGTTTTTTTTTGTACATTTAAGTTTTTTGTATAAAAACGGTTGCAAATGTCGATGAGCCGCACATTTCTTGGAATTAAAAAATAAAAGCAAAATTTCCCGCAAATGTCGAGAATTCGGCTCAAAAAGTTACATTTTTTCGGTTGAGAATAAGTTTGGGATGCAAACAGATCTCTACAAATATTTTGTTGGGTTAATGTTGACACAAATGTCCAAGATCGATATAAAACGATTTAATCGACCAGTGCTTGACCCTAGAGACATTCCCGCAAACGTCGAGAATTCGGCTCAAAAAGTGACATTTTCAGTTGAGAATAAGTTTGGGATGCAAACAGATCTCTACAAATATTTTGTTGGGTTAATGTTGACACAAATGTCTAAGATCGATATAAAACGATTTAATCGACCAGTGCTTGACCCTAGAGACATCTATTGGAAAACGGCGGAAGCAAAGTTGTAGACCACCAAAACTCCTTATAACGAAAGCGTTGATTTCTGTTCGTCAAAATTATAATGCTGAAATAACTCCATTAGGAAGGAGATGTCACTGTTTCAATAAATTACTAATAGCACAGTTCTATATATGTACATACATCTATATATAGTTTCTTTAGATTTTCACACAAACACTCAAACTTACTCTAAGGACTCTTGATTCCACTTCAAGTTTTTATTTTTCTTTTTTTTTATAATTCTTAACTCAAGGATTTGTGGTAAGCTTGTAGCACAAATTTTCAAACTGCGGTATCGCTCAGCCACCGCGGAGCTACTGGTGGCTCGACTACGTATCGCTTCGAATTTTATTGACGGAGTTGAGCCAACGACTTCACCGAAAAGAACACAATTACCCATACAGACACATGTACAAGCATACGCGTCCAACCATAGATAAGCAGCAGAATGAATTGAGCAAACGACAAACGGAATGTCAAAACACAAGTCTGGATCACATTTGAATTTTATCAGCGCCTTGGCACAGCGGCTACTCAACTTTCTTTTCAACTTTGTTTTTTTTTTCTCACAAATATAAATAAAATATTTTACATCATTTTCAGAAAGCAATTGAAATGCCAACTGTGTCCACCGTTGGTGCACAGTGGGAAATTCTTCGTCGCACCTGACCTAATTAGAAATGCTACCATTTGGCTGGGGATTGCAAGCAACTCCCACAGGCGCGATATCCAACTATGCCGCCGACGTGTGTAGTTATGCCAGCTTGCGCCAATAGGTGTGCACTACATATTTGCATTTTATGCTATCTACTGGCTACCCGCACCGCTTACCGTAAATTTCAAAGCGATGACACTCCAGTCCAATTTTCAAGCGCATATCGATTGGAGTTTATCTTCTTTTTTATTTACAAATGATTGATAAAGCAATTTCCACACTATTTTATACAATAGTTGCTATGAAATTCTACATTTTTACATGCGCTACGAATTGTTACGATTAACGGTGACGAGCTATACGCGTGTCCCGCACTCAAACGCAGACTAATCATTCAGTTCGGTGGCGACTTAACTGCACTTTCTCGCATGTCGTGGTCGTCGTGGCTTTTCATTTGATGTGGATGTAGTGCAGAACTGTAAATTCTAGTATGAACTCAATCCAATCGGCACTCACATTTTATGCTGACCGTTACTTGGAGTACGCAACTGCCCTAAAAATGCCTCCTCCACAGGCGTATACACGCGCATGTTTGCAGCCACATTGCGGGCTGTTATAAATGTTAAACGATAAACAAATTACAAACACATACATACGAGTAGTCGAGTTTTTTAAATTGAATTAAATAAATAAATCGCATTGCTGGCACAGCATCAACTCTGAAATCAGTTACCCCGCACATTTCTCGCAGTGTACGCAGTACGTATCGGATATTGCCTATTTGTTGATATTCATACATTCACCGTTATGTACTAACGGTAGGGTTTTAAATGTTATTGCGTGCTCTATAAGGTCAACTTTGATTTCTATTTTATTACAGGATTGCATCCCCTCCACATTTTGGTTAGCATTTCACTTTCTATACTTAACCTTAGTCTAAGCATCGTTTGAAAAACTCTTGATTAACATTTGAAAAACTATGCAGAATGTCAAATAAAATTATTGCCAATTCCCTTGTACCTTTGTTGCTCTTTTGTCCGACTTTCCCTTCTACGTTTCATTAAAGTCAAGTCAAGTTGTATCTAACATATAGAGGTTCCTATAGAGTTTACTATACAACCTCACAATTGTCGAGGATTATGATTTTATGACGAGTTTTTCTATGGCAGACCTCTCCTAGGAGATCAAACGGAGGCAACAATTAGATATAGATCGCTTAAGGGACTTAAGCTTATTTTAGAATTAAAACAAAAAATCGGATGACGAGTAGAGTTGAAACTCCGATGTCTGTCTATCCATCGGTCTGTCTGTGCAATCAATATCGTGAGTGAATTAAAATATGAATGATGCAAGTTGGTATTCATTGGCACTCTAATGGGGTTTGTATGGTAGATAGGCGAATTGGATCATTCGAACCCCTACCTAATTGCGTTGACCGAAAAGCTATAAGGTGCTATAACTAAGCCACAATAAAAGTTAAAAAGTAAAGTCTCGAACAGAAGATCATATTTTTCAAAGCCGAAACTATCGGTTAATCTACGAATAATTATAATAAAATTTAAAACTTCTTTTAAAATCTGCACTGGTACTAAAATAAATAAAATCTGAACTATACTTTCCCTAGCTCCCATATACCATATATATATATATAAATATATATATATATAAATATATTTGGCGTAGAAACCGCTTTAAGCGATTATAGCCGAATCCACCAGAGCGCGCCACTCATACCGGGACGGGAATAATAAGCGACTTGTAGAGTTTGATTTTTGTTCGTCGCGAGAGTCCAAAATAGCATCTGTGGGCAAGAGTGATTCTGCGTTGGATTTCGAGGCTGATATTGTTGGTGTTGTGAATGCTGGTTCCCAAGTAGACGAAACTTCAAACTTCAAAGTTATGACTGTCAACAGTGACGTGGGAGCCAAGACGCGAGTGCGCTGACTGTTTGTTTGATGACAGGAGATATTTCGCCTTGTCCTCATTCACCACCAGAACCATACGCTTCGGGGTCCTTATCAAGCCTCGAAAAAGCAGAACAAACGGAGCGGTTGTTGCTTCCGATGATATAAATCGAAAGTATCATCCGATTTGATTCTTCTCTCTCGGGTCTTTTCCAAGATTTGGCGCATGGCGAATGTCTGGTACATAGTGGATTTCTCAGATCTAAAGCCACACTCATAAGGTCCAATCAGTTCGTTGACGGTGGGCTTTAATCTTTCACACAATACGCTCGACAGAACCTTATATGCGATATTGAGGAGACTTATATATACCATATATCGCCTATCTAATTGTCTTTTCCCCTGTTTATTTAAAACGGTTTGATTTTATATTGCATATACATATGTATAAGGATAGAAGATGCCGCTATATAATTAAGTGAACATATTTCGATTAGCATTATACATAGCGTAGGTATCAATTATAGCTATTTATAATATATACCTTAACAATGTGCTAATAGGATTAATGTAGTGACTTCTGTCGTTTAGATTTATTTTTATGTAAATAATTCGAACATGAAGGAAAATGTAGTAATGAAACTAAGTGAGTAAATGACCTTTAATATCTCCACGCCTTTTATCTTTGAGTCCTTAAATATACTTAATAAATCTCTTCCTGTTTTTTCGGACGCTTAAGACGACTTTTACCGTCATTTGTAAATGAATGATATGACATACACGTTCCTTTGAGAATGAGAATTTGACGTTTGAGATGCCAATGACCCAATCCCAAAACTCAATGACACTAAATTTCTTTGTGGACAGATTACTATATGACACAAGACATTGTATTGAAGAAAGAGCATTTTTTTTAAATCAAATGGAACGGCTTTTCCGAGATTTTATCCTTGAAATTATTTAATTTGTGAGTTAACTCGACTTTCGACTTTCCTCGGATAGAATTTGGTTCATCGCGCGCGGTTCACTCGGCTGTCTTTTGGTTGTACCCCGGAATAAAATAATGGTGCCATTTTTTCATTACAACATATATTCACAAAGATTTGGATTTATAACAATTAAATATCTCCGAACACCGTTCACAATCGTTAATCGTGAAACAATGCTGGTAGGCTAAAAAATTGTTTATAGGGGGAAAACGCGATGTCAAACTAATTGAACCCTTTTCATTAATTGAGTGTTCCATTATTTACGCACAAAAAAAACATACATACATATGTAGCTTCGAGTATTTCAGTAATTAAGTACACGGAATGCGGAATTAAAGTTGAAGCAATTGGAGATACAATGGAAGCACATGCAATGCAAGTTGCAATCCATAAGTGCAATGACCTATTAACAAATTTTATATGTACATTCGTACATATATCTAAATACATCAAGACAACAAATAAATGGGATATGTTACAATGAGAAAATATTTTGTAGACATAAGACTGTGGAGAACATTTAAAATTTCGTTTCAAAATACTGTAAGTATTCTGCAAAAACAAAAGATTCCATTCGTCTTTGGTTGCAAATTCAATGCAAGGGCAAATGAACTGTTAAAATTCAAAACGATAAATTTCTTTATAGTATGACCCATGTGGCTTACTACCGCGCAATAATAAGTATTAATCACTTCATACACAGTGGTTTGGAGCAAGGTCACACAGTCACTAACCCACTTGGTTTCCTATGCCTCACAACAGGATCTCTATTGCTGAGCTTACAATTTAAACCAACAAGAAACATTTGCACTGGCGCCGACTGGTTTGCATCGGTTCAGTCAAAACGAACGGTGCAAAAACCGATCAGCATTCACGTGACAACGAATTCGTAGGAAACCACCGTAAATACTTGGTTTTTTTACTGTTAACTTCATTTTTAATATAGTTTTGGGTAATTCTTATTGACAGTCGATTGAATATATGATCGAACTGATAGGATTCAGTTATTCTCATTATTAAAAATAGATTGAAAAGGTAAGGAGGAGATACGTTCGGGAGTAATAGAACATTATATACTAAATTATCGCAATTTATAAGGCCAATATTCATTATTCGACGAAGCCATGCATGGATTAGATTAACATATTAATGGACTTAATATATTCGGCTTAAATTCCAATACAAGTCCACACAATTTTGTGTGCCAACCATAAGTTAGAGAATCCTTATAAAGGGTATTTCAATGGGGACGACAAAAGTAGACCGATAAGGACACAAACGACATATTTTTTCCCACTCTTTTGACATTTCTCTTCATGTAAGGTTTGCCATTTCATCATGGAAATATGTACGATCCAATAACGAGTCGAAATTAATAAAATTTACAACTGAAATTCAAAATCAGTGGTCTCAACTCTTAGGTCGCTACCTTCAATTTATGGCTTCGTCAATAAGGAAAATCTGCGTTATTGGTCAGGCAGGGTCAGGCAGCAATACACACGTACTTCATCAGTCACCATTACATCCTGAAAAAATGACGGTTTGTTGCGGTTTATGGGCCACCGGCCGTACTTCTTCCGTGATGGTCAAGACCAGCACGTTACTGTGAATAGGAATCGCTACCGCTCAATGATAACCGAATATTTTAGACCCAAATTGGATGTTATGGACTTGGGCAATATGTGGTTCCCACAGGACGGCGCCACAAGCCACACAACGAATGTCACAATTGATTTATTGATAACCAAGTTTGGTAAACGTGTTATCTCACGAAATGGCCCGGCCAATTGGCCGCCTCGGTCGTGCGATTCGACGCCGTTAGACTATTTCCTGTGAGGCTACGTCAAGTCTATGGTCTATGCCAACAAGTCAGCCACGATTGATGAACTTCGTACGAATATCGAACGTTAAATTGCAGCAGTATCGGCCGATTTATGCTTGAAGACCGTCGAAAATTGGGTTCAGCGTCTGGACTTCTAATAATAATTTAAATATATAGACTGTATGGTTTCTACTCTAGAAATAAGCTAATGAAAATCTTATGATCAGAGTTTACAATTATATCGCATTCGTTTTGAAAGAAAGCTTAAAAAATTTCAAAAAAAAGTAGTTTTAGCAAATAACAATAACAAATTAACATGTACCTCGCACTTATTTATTGCTCTTTCTTTGGGTCAAACAAACAATTGTCGCCTTTCTATTTACACTTTTGCTTTCGTCGGCACTGAAGCACGAGACTTGACAACTGAAAACACAGTAGACACTTGATTGGAGAAAATGTGCAAAATAATTGTACGCTAAACACGAGACTCTGCGAGACCTACATTTTACAATGCCAAACGAAGGTAGAGGGACAGGGTCGCCATAAAATTTGCTACCCCCTGTGTTGGATGACATAAGTTGCCAGTGATTGCATTTAGTAAATAAAAAAAAATTGGTTTTTAAAGAGACAGTTTCACTAGTGAGCTCTATACAATAATTACAACTAACCTTACGCACCCCAGCTGATTTGAAGCAGGTCAATCACTCACACGGTTATGCAGCATTTGTAGAATTGAAATTAATTGGCTGAAACTAAGTACCAGTGGAATCGATGTCAGTGTGCACATGAATGCACAGTTGCAGCGCAATTGATTTTATAAAATCTTCGTTTATTTTAATTTACACATAGAGGCTAATTAATGAGCATTCGTCGCGGCATGACACCTTGGTGCACTTCTGTGTTCGTAACGACTTTCAACAGACTTCTTCTAACGCGACACTAACTAACTAACTAACTAACATCACCAATCGACCGCCTCCAAATAAACCACTCGTACTCGTACTCGCAAGCTAAAACCAACTGACCACAAGAAGGCAGTCGAACCATCGTTGAAGTCTCATTTGCCGTTCACGTCTTGTTAATTCATTACACAGTGTGTAAAATGTATAATAAAATGCTCAAACTTGAATATGACTTGCTTTGTTGCTTTCAAAAATGTGATTTTAAAGGCTACCAAATGTAACCAAAGCATGACGAAACCTATTAAGTAATGGCAATCGCCTAGATAGCACTATCCAATCATTTTTCGGCTACTTGTACCATTGAGACTAAAAAGTTAAAAGGAAACTCAATTTTTATACTCTAGCAATATGTTGCAAAGAGAGTAGAATTGTTTTGTTCACATAACACCTGAAACTTTTAGCTTTTACTTAAATAAAATTTTATATATTGTGATGAAACTATGGGTTTAAGAAGTGTGATATTGTAGTTGGGCCAAATTGGACCACTGCCACGCCCACATAATTACTATTACCGAAAAGCTATGAAGTCCTATAACTAAGCCATCAATATATATGTAATAATATATATGTAATATAAAAAAGCCACGCCTACTTTCACTATACCACAATTTTGAAATACGTTCTCTTTACAATATATAAGTTAAGCAGCATTGAAGATATCGGAACAAGACTTTGAACGAATACTGTACTTCTAGTGCGGCATAGCCCGTATAAAAATCGCCTAAATCGGAGTAGAACTTTTCAAGGCCTCAAATATCGAACATGAGTACCACAAAGCTTGCGGCTAATTTTTTATTGAAAATAACGGTAAATCGCTCAGATACTATAAAGTAATTCAAAGGTGTGTTGTGTTCCTGCCAAATGTGCAAAATCAGGTGTAGCTCCCATATACGTAGCTCATATACGATTTTCAAATTTCCGGTGGACTTTATATCGTATATATTAGTTAAATTGGGAGATATCTTAACAGAATCAAGTGAATGTATAATCTTGGTTACAATGTTCCTTTGTGGTGAAAATGAGTGAAATCGGTTCAGGAATTACCTCAGTCCTCTTATACTATATATGATGATTTTCGTTATTCTAGTGGAATTTATGCCGAATATGTGTGTCAAATTGTGTGTTATCTTAATAAAATTAATAATAAAATAAATGGCTTAAAAAATATATGATGTTCGGTTACACCTGAAAATTGCCTTACTCCAACTAAAATTCACGTGTCACTTTATAGCACTCAATTATCACATTTCACAAATCAAATAACGCTCATAATATTATTAAATGCATATTAATATTTTTACATTATATACTACTAAGTATATTATATGCTACATAATAATTACATTTTCACCCGTTTTGCTCCACTGTATGTTGCCCGGGTATTGTAGATACGCGATACGCTTTCAGTATTCGCTCTTCACTTTCATTTTTGTATTTTTGCATTATTGTATTTTAGAATTTTCGTCATTGTTCATATTTGTTGTATTTTCTTGCTTTGTTTTGCTATTCAATTCGCATATTTATGCGATTCTTTACTATATTTGAGGGGCTAAGATGAACAAGTGGATTTATAAAACTCCAACAGCTGAGTGGTTAACTACTGGATGTTGAATTAAACTATGCTACAAACAAAGAAATATATGTATGTATGTATATAATATATATTTATTCTTATATATACATACATATGTATGTTGACATAACCACTGGGAGTCACTTGCCATTGCATATAGTATGACTGTCATAAAACCTCAAAAGAGCAACGTGAAAACGCGATATGATGCAAGTGCAATATTCTTCAGTTGCAGTATACACATATTTACATTACATAAGCATGTTTGTACAACCTTATGCTTATCCAGAAATGTGTTTATCTCGTATCTATATTATACTTCAACTTCTGTTTGTTGATATGTTAAACTTACGACAGAATTGGGTGGCGTCGTTGCAAAATATTATGTCATTATCTAAAGTAAAGTAGCTTAATGCCTACACATATTACGGTATAATTAATTTGTAAGGCAAATGATACACGCAAGTGTTTACAGTAATCCTGTGAAATTGTAAATCTTATAAAAACAGCTGAAGAATGTATATATTTTGAACTGGAGCAACCTTATATTGGAGACTCTAGCGTCCATTACTGAAAGGCGGCTCACGGAGACGCGGAGAAGAAAAATACCCTCTGAATTTATACAAAATATCTGAGAGACTTACCCTATTTTAGGTAAAAAAATTATTAGAAGGTCACACTGAGGTCCTCATGTTCCATATAAGGGGCCTTGAAAACTTAAGCTTCGATTTCGGCGTTTTTTAGAATGGGGCTGCCACACTATTAACATAGTAATTGTGCAAAGTTCTGCATCGATATCTTCACTAGTGCTTACTTTCAGATCGACATCAAAGTTCTGATATACGGGAAATGGGCGTGGTTGTGAACCGATTTGGCCTATTGTCATAACCTATTATTGTGATGCCAGGAAAATATTATCTCCCTTCCGCCTTTTTGCCTTTTGAATTTCGCGGCTATATATAAAGCGCTACAGAGCTCGTATCTGACAATACTATACATCTTTGAAAGGTCTTGACATAACCTACAAAACGACGCTATGCATGATAAGTTTGGATACAGCATTCAACAGTTATAGACGTGTAAACATGGACTTCACTAACGCCGAAATTCGCGCTATTTTAAAGTTAAAGGCAAATCCGATAAAGAAACGTTCCGTGAGATTTATGGTGTTTTGGGGGATGGTCCTCTATCACTTCGAACTGGATTGGTTTCGACGATTCAGAGCGTGCGAAAACGACACCATGGATAAGTAAGCCGGCGGAAGACCTGTGACGACGAATGCCGACGAAATCATGGAAAACATCGAGTTAGTCCGACATGTAGCATCTCGTGACATCGCCCAGTAGATGGGAGTTAGTCACCAAACCATTTTAAACCATCTGCAGAAGGCTGGTTAACAAAAAAGCTTGATGTTTGGGTGCCGCAAGATTTTCGTCCTTCTGGACCGAATCAACGCCTGCGATATGCTGCTTAAACGGAACGAACTCGACCCTTTTTTGAAGCGCATGGTGATTGGCGACGAAAAATGGATCACATAAGACAATATCAAGCGAAAACGGTCATGGTCGAAGGCCGGTGAATCGTCCCAAACAATGGCCAAGCCGGGATTGACAGCCAGGAAGGTTTTGCTGTGTGTTTGGTGGGATTGGAAGGGAATAATCCACTATGAGCTGCTCCCATATGGCCAGACGCTTAATTCTACCATCTACTGCGAACAACTGGGCCGCTTGAAGCAGGCGATCGACCAGAAGCGTTCAGAATTGTCCATCCGGGAAGGTTGTAGTGTTCCACCAGGACAACGCCAGACCACACACTTCGTTGATGACTCGTCAGAAGCTACGGGAACTCGGATGGGAGGTTTTATCGCATCTACCATATAGCCCGGACATAGCGCCAAGTGATTACCACCTGTTCCTATTCATGGCGAACAACCTTTGGTGGTGTAAAGTTGAACTCAAAAGAGGCTTGTGAAAAGTGGTTGTCCGAGTTCTTCGCAAATAAGGAGGGGGCTTCTACGGGGGGATAAGGAAGTACCTGATATCTTTATCAGTTTACAAGATATGTACAACAAACTTCGTAGGCGGTGCGACCTCACCCTCTTTCCCAAAAAAATTACATCCAAATATGCCTCTAAGGATATGTTTTATTATCGTTCAGGAAATATTTGTCAAACGCCATTTACGACATTGACAACTTCTCTTTAACAAAAAAGCATGGTTTTATATGAAAATTTAATAATGTTTAATGTGTCTTTGTTAAGTAATAATACTTACCGGACAACAAAAGGACAACTTTCCATCGAAATTTCAAAAACATTTATGCAGATCTATAGACACTACGTTGTTTATGCTTTAATACGCGCTTTTGAATACAGTGGCAGATTCACAAACACACACTTGCCATTTCTAATTGAATACAAACGCATTTTATTCGGAAATCTTTTCAAAATCAACTAAAATTCACAATTTCTGCAAATGCCATCACTAGTAATACTCAGAAAAGGCATATGCGTGACAAATATGAAGTCGACTGTAGAAAATCTCTCCTTACGTGTATGTATATATGGATCATCTGGTAGTGAACTCAAATTTAGGCGCCATCATACGTTCCATAAGCACACATATTGCGACTTAGTTATTGTTTTCGGCTGTTCTATTTACCGCTCACCCAGATAGTTGCATGATTTCGTGTGCCGAATTTCTTGCTTCGTTTGAGAATTGTTGTAAATCAGTGTAACCGAAAATAAAATACAGACATATGTACATATGTATGTATTTGTATGTAACACTGCCGCCAAGTCAACGACGAGTGTGCAAGGATTTGAAAAATACAGCAAGCTACTCCGTGCCGTGTATGCACCCTTACAGTACTCGAACACAACTGAGCGCTGTCGGCCTGAATGTAGTACAGCGGCCAGGAAAGCGTCATCCATTGCCGTATATCCTCGTAACTAGACCTCCGAATGTCCTTCTCCTCTTGAATGACGCGTCGTTGTACGTATGAATGTTATTTGATAGTGTTATTGTTGTTGGCGAAGTAGTACATAGTGCAATTACATTGTGATTCAATGCCCGCTCGTCTTGCAAACATTTCGGCTTTTATGTTTATAAGCAAGCAGAGACGTAAAAGCGTCGGAATTGCTTAGCAAAGGGCTTACTTAGCCAAGTACGCAGTGGGGTGACACCAATCGGTTTGCTAATGTTTTGCACGCTATAAAAATGCACAGCCCCGCAAAAGTACTTATTTGGGGTGTGAGTTGTCTGCTTCATTAGCGCGAATTTTACTTTTCCCTTCAACTTTTCCCTCTCCCACTTTATGATCCTTGTTGAGCTTACAGTTGTTGTATGTACCCATAAATTTATACCCAAAGTGGTACGCACGTTCATATACTAGATATGTGCAATTTTCAATTCTCGACCTTCCATAATGCTGGTGAGAAGGCAGACGTACTTTTTGAACAATACGGACTCTTTCTATAAATTAGGATAATACCCCTAATATTATTGAAGTTTCTAATTAAATATTATTTGCTGAAATAATTTTATATTATCCATCGAGCAATTTATGAGTTATCTTCAAAATATATGTAGGTGGGCATGTTTCTAAAAATATAGTTGGTTTGATGATAAGGAAGCTGAAACTTCAAGGCGAAAACGATTGTGCGATTTATTAAAAAGATTATTAAACCAGTAAGGAAGGGCTAAGTTCGGGTGTAACCGAACATTTTATACTCTCGCAATTTATTTATTTAACTTTATTTATATTATATAATATACAATTTGACCCACATATTCGTCATATATATTGTATAAAGTCCATTGAAAGTTGGAAACCATAATATTAGGTTAGAAGCACCGAGGTCCTCGTGTTCGATATATGGGGCCTTAAAAACCTATGGTTTTTTGTTTTAGAATGGGACTGCCACACTATTAACATAGTATTTGTGCAAAGTTCTGCACCGATATCTTCACTAGTGCTTACTTTATATATTGTAAAGTAAACGATTCAGATCGTCTTCAAAGTTCTGGTATATAGCAAGTAGGCGTGGTTGTGAAGCGATTTGGCCTATTTTCACAACATATCATTGGGATGTAAGAAAACTATTACAAACCAAGTTTCATTGAAATCGGTCGAGTAGTTCCTGTGATATGGTTTTTGACCCATAAGTGGGCGACGCCACGCCCATTTTACATTTTGTAAAAAAATCTGAGTTCAGCTTCCATCTGCCATTTCTTATTAGATATTTAGTGTTTCTAACGTATTTCGTTAGTGAGTTAACTCACTTTTAGTAATTTTCAACCTAACCTTTGTATGGGAGGTGGGCGTGGTTATTATCCGATTTCTTTCATTTTTGGACTGTATTAAGAAATGGCTAAAAAAAAGACTGCAGAAAGTTTGGTTTATATATCTCTATTGATTTGCGAGATATGTACAAAAAACCTATTTGGGGGCGGGGCCACGCCCTTCATACCAAATTTTATTTCCATAGCTTTATTTATGGCTTGGTTATGGCACTTTATGTGTTTTCGGTTTTCGCCATTTTGTGGGCGTGGCAGTGGTCCGATTTTGCTCATTTTCGAAAGCAACTTCCTATGGTGCCAAGAAATAAGTCATCAAGATTGCCAAGTTTCATCAAGATATCTTAATATTTACTCAAGTTAGAGCTTGCACAGACGGACGGACAGACAGACATTCGGATTTGAACTCCAGTCTTCACCCTGATCACTTTGGTATATATAACCCTATATCTAACTCGTTTAGTTTTGGGTGTTACAAACAACCGTTATGTGAACAACAAAACTTAATACTCTCTTTAGCAACTTTTGTTGCGAGAGTATAAAGATAGCTGGGACATATTACATGAATGGATAAGTCAAGAGCTCAAAAGTAAGTAAGGGACGCGAAAGTATTTACCGATAAAGCAAATAGCAAGACCAAGATAAAGTTGATTTGACGTACGAATTAAACAAAGAACTGAAAAATTTGCGACTGGAGAGACAAAGCAAACGACAGAGTAACTTGAAGGCGTGTTCTGAAGCAGTGCAAAGCTCACAAAGAACTGTACGGCCAAATGATGATGATAATGATGAAACTCATGAAATAGTTACAGACTTTACTATAATGGTTAGATGTTATGGATTTTCTTTGTTTCCGAACTTCTCAGCTATAAATAATCTGGGTAATAGAACTCAAATTTCATTGACTATACTATAATATAAGTTTTACGCAACGGTTTCTGTGAACATGGTCTGTGAGCACGGTCTGCGTACACGCCGGTCAGTAACACAACACAATAGTAATTTCTCGTTCGATATAGCATATCTTGAGTGTACAAAAGCTTGTACATGTGGGTATATACATATGTATGTACTATTATGGACGTCTCAGTTTTCAAACTGAAGATTTTCCCAATCAACAAAACGTGCTTTTTCCCAATTAAAAACTATCTAATATGTGTTCAACCGCGGAAAAATTGGTTACATTGTCTCAAATTGCTATTTTTCCCGCCTATATGTCTACTAATAGGCCCAACACAATGCTACTTGTGTTATGTCTCCCGCATTAACTTATAAACTTTTTATATTCAATAAGTATTTACATATATGTTTTTATAAAGGAAGTCGAAAATAATTATATTAAGGATGAAGGGTAGATCAAGGTCTGGACCGCTTTCATACATATTTAGAACTAAATGTAGTCTCCTTATTAAAACTACTATATTATAGTTGAAACAACTAAGGAAGGCCTTAGTTCAGATATAACCGAACCAAAAGAACCCACAATTTGACATACATACATATTCGAGGTAAAGTCCACCAGAAAACAAAAATCATTGTATCCAGTATATAGGGACTGAGGTAATTCCTGGACTGGTTTCAACAATTTTTGATACCAAGCTATATTATATTCAAGAACCAGAAGTTTGAAAATCCGAATATGAGGTATATGGGGGCTAGAGGAAATATTTGCCTGATTCTGCCCATTTTTGGCACAGACGCATATTCTTAGAAGGAACATAACTTCCATTGATTTACCGATATTTTCAATAAAAAACAAGAAAAAACGTTAACTTAGGCTGTACCGAAGCTAATATACTCTTCACAGGTGCATTTCTTTTAGTAACTATGTGTTTAAGCAAATCTAAAGACGTAAGAGAAAGTAAGTAAAAGAAAGAAAACATTCTACTAATTCTTTTTAGCCGGGTTGTTTGCTAGAAACATTAAGGTTATATAGTTAACCGATCTGAACAATTTCTTCGGAGATTATATTATTACCTTAAGCAGTAATCCATGTCAAATTTCGTGAAGATACCACGTCAAATGCGAAAATTTTCCATACAAACCCTTGATTCCGATCGTTCGGTGTGTATGGCAGCTATATGCTATAGTGAACCGATCTGATCAATTTTTTCGGAGATTAAATTATTTCTATGAACAATAACTCACACCAAATTTCGTGAAGATATCTAGTAAAATGCGGAAGTTTTCCATATAAGCCCTTGATTCCGATCGTTCAGTTTGTATGGCAGCTATATGATATAGTGGTCCGATATCGGCAGTTCCGACAAATGAGCAGCTTCTTGAAGAGAAAATAACATTTGAAAAATTTCAAAACGAAATTTAAAAACTGAAGGACTAGTTCGTATATATACAGACAGACGGACATGACTAAATCGACTCAGTTCAACATACTTCTTCCTTCTGGGTGTTACAAACTTCGTGACAAACTTAATATTCCCTGTTCAGGGTATAATTAGCCGCAAACATCGAGGTCCTTAGGTTCGATATCTAGGGCTTGAAAAGTTATAGTCCAATTCCAGTGATTTTTATGCAGGCTATGCCATAGTAAGAATAAAGTATTTGTGGAAAGTTTTGTTCCGATATCATAATTTAGGCATAGTGAAAGTAGGCGTGGTTGTCAACCGATTTCAAACTGTAACATTGGGATGCCAAAACATGTTACGAACGATTTTTTTTAAATTGGTAGAGTAAGTTCTGAGGTATGGTTTTTATACTCTCGCAACAAATGTTGCTAAAGAGAGTATTATAGTTTTGTTCACATAACGGTTGTTTGTAACACCCAAAACTAAACGAGTTAGATATAGGGTTATATATACCAAAGTGATCAGGGTGAAGAGTGGAGTTCAAATCCGAATGTCTGTCTGTCCGTCCGTCCGTCCGTCCGTCTGTGCAAGCTGTAACTTGAGTAAAAATTAAGATATCTTGATGAAACTTGGCACACTTATTTCTTGGCACCATAGGAAGGTTGCTTTCGAAAATGAGCAAAATCGGACCACTGCCACGCCCACAAAATGGCGAAAACCGAAAACACATAAAGTGCCATAACTAAGCCATAAATAAAGCTATGGAAATAAAATTTTGTATGAAGGATCACATTATGAAGGGGCATATTTGGATGTAATTTTTTTGGGGAAGTGGGCGTGGCCCCGCCCCCTACAAAGTTTTTTATACATATCTCGCAAACCAATAAAGCTATATAAACCAAACTTTCTGCAGACATTTTTTTTAGCCACTTCCAAATATAGTCCAAAAATTAAAGAAATCGGATCATAACCACGCCCACCTCCCATACAAAAGTTAGGTTGAAAATTACTAAAAGTGGGTTAACTCACTAACGAAAAACGTCAGAAACACTAAATTTCACATAAGAAATGGCAGATGAAAGCTGCACTCAGATTTTTTTACAAAATGGAAAATGGGCGTGGCGTCGCCCACTTATGGGTCAAAAACCATATCTCAGGAACTACTCGACCGATTTCAATGAAACTTGGTTTGTAATAGTTTCCTTACATCCCAATGACATGTTGTGAAAATAGGCCAAATCGCTTCACAACCACGCCTACTTCCTATATACTAGAACTTTGAAGACAATCTGAATCGTTTACATTACAATATATAAAGTAAGTACTAGTGAAGATATCGGTGCAGAACTTTGCACAAATACTATGTTAGTAGTGTGGCAGCCCCATTCTAAAAATCGCCGCAATCGGACCATAGGTTTTTAAGGCCCCATATATCGAACACGAGGACCTCGGTGCTTCTAACCTAATATTATGGTTTCCAACTTTCAATGGACTTTATACAATATATATGACGAATATGTGGGTCAAATTGTGTATTATATAATATAAATAAAGTTAAATAAATAAATTGCGAGAGTATAAAATGTTCGGTTACACCCGAACTTAGCCCTTCCTTACTTGTTTCTCTATAGGTAGGCGGAGCCACGCCCATTTCAAATTGTGTACAGAAATTTAAGTACAGCCCTTCAGTGCCATCTTTACCATGAAATTTAAGATTTATGGTGTTTTTACCTTACAGAATTAAAGCAATTATAGGAATTTTCAACATAACTTTTATATGGGAGGTTGGCGTGGTTATAAACCGAGTTACTTCATTTATAGACCGTATAAGGAGCTACCTTAAGTAAACAAATCTAGAGAGTTTAGTTCATACAGCTAATGTAATTTACTAGATATGTCCAAAAAACTTGATACTAATTTGTCAGCCCGCCTGTTGTTGTAAAGCCTTCTTATAGCTCGAGCTCAGCCCATCCGCATTTATTCTAAACGCGGTTAAAACGTCAAATCAATCATGTACAAATTAATGTCTAAATATGAACATTTATCACCAAACAATTATCAGAAAATCGTCTAGATAATATTACTAACTAAATTTCAACGCTAAACTATTTTGTAGGCTCACTAACTCGAAAGCATTAATTTGGAAAACTTTTATCATTTCTATTCTTAATAATACTAAATTAAGAGCCTATGAATTTGAATTGCGCGCGCTTATCTCTGACCTTCAACCACCATTTTTATTCAGCTAACGGTATACACGTATATATATATATAAGGGTATTTATATTAATTTTATGTTATTAGGCACGCACTAGTAATGAAGGTCAAATCAAGCGCTATTAAGTGACAATCTACAATTTTCTATTGTTCTTCACCTGCTCAATCATTTTCTGGACATACGCATGCACTAGTAATTAGTATATCCCTAAAGGTATTTTATCCATAGAAATCGGGCCTATGTGTTCATTACAGTCGCACGAAAGGGCCGGAAAGCTAAATTAAACTGGGAGCTTGGGATATGCATTTTAAAATGCTTTCTTATATTTAATACTGTTCAAGTATCATTTTCATCAAATGAGGGTTGTGTAAGTATCCAGTAACTCTTGGCTGAACTCAATTGAGGGACTCGAAGTTGTGTTTGACTGACTCAAACACCCGCATAGGCCATATCCTACATGGAATATTGGACGCACCAGACATCAAGGAAAAGTGATGACAGTCGGTTTCTGGAATTCGCTAAGTGGCATCTACACAACAAAGGCTAGGTTAGTCTGGTGGGCCAACAGACAACCGCATAGACCTGTTATGGTCCTTAGCGATAAGAGATAGGGTTCCGTCACGGATTCCCTGAGTAGTAGTCATGTGATAGGATGCCAGCGCTTGACGCGAACTTTAAGAGATATTTAACGACAAACAGATGACAATGGTTCAAGAATAGTTTGTCTGATCTACCAATGGGGATCACTAAAACTTATATTGCGATTGGTTTCACGATGGATTGCCTACAAGATATATCTTTCATACATACCCTTCAGTGACATCTTTTTTTATAAACCCTGTTGCTTTGCGGTAATGTTGAATAATGGGCATGGCATTGTCCACTTTTAGGCCCAATCTCATATCTGAGAAACTATTCTATCAATTTCAACCATATTTGGAGAAAATCGGATTATAACCACGCCTACCTCCCATACAAAGCTTTTGTTGAAAACTACTAAAAACGCTTTCATTCAGTGAGGAACCTTAAATTTCATGGTAAAGATGGCAAACAAGGGCTGCACTCAAATTTGTATACACACTTTGAAATGGGCGGGGCTCTGCACACTTATGGGTTAAAAAACATATCTCAGACACTACTTGATCAATTTCAGCAAAATTTGGTTCTTCACATTTTCTTGGCATCTAAATAGCATAATTCGAAAATGGGATAAATCGGTTCACAACCACGCCTACTTTCCTCATACCACAATTTGGAAGCCCATCTGATTCGTTCACTTAGCAATCTATAAATTAAGATTTCTAAAATCAAAATCTAAATATTGGATTTCTAAAATCAAAATCACAGAAATCGGACTATAACATTTCAAGGCCCCAGATACTCAACATGCGGACCTAAGTGCTTTCGACCTATTTTTTTTACCGAAAGTATACTTAAATCTCTGAGATATTCGAAAGAAATTCAAAGAAGATCTGTTTTTTTACTAGCCAAAATTGGGGCACTCTTCCTCCTCCTGAAAGCCAGCAGCTACTAGCAGTAAATATAAACATTTATTGTTATTCAATATTCCAGATGTTGATTTGCTACAGATAATCGGTGAAGTGTTTAGTTGAGTTTAATATGAAGTAAAAAGCTTTCAGTCGTTACTAAAAGCAAGCTTTAGTCGATACCAAAACCAACAGATTGAGCTTTCAAGTTATCCGTTCGTCTCAACGTAAACAATTTCTGGTTGCTTTCTTGGAGTAAGCTTTACAAAGTTTAGAAATGGATGGATGATGAGACCGCGGATACTGATTATGCGTTTTACCCTGTTCGAGAGCTTGACAAAGTTTTGAGAATACGTTACAATATCCAGGAAAGCTACATATAAATATATTTGTAAATAGCCAAACATTTCATTTTAAATACTTCATATTAAAACAAATTTTCATGTATAGAAGACGTCAGTCGAACCGTTTAACGAAGAGGTTCTCCAAAATTATGTCTAAAAGTAGACAGTGTAAATCTGTATGTATGTACTTCATTTGCTCATGATGACCCATTTTCTGGTTTACTCCGAGATGTATGCTTTTAGGTGCCAATTCGGAAAAATTTACATTTATAAGAATTTACTGATTACTAACAGCCGGTTTCACGAAATTTTTTAATTGAAAATTAAGTTCCATTTAATTTTAATTTTAATTTTTATTTAACTTTGCACTTAAGTTTCCTGCGTTTCACCATTATTGACATTTGGCATCCAAAAAATTAAAGTGCAGGGATGCTAGTAAGAATAACAGCTGATTTATGTAAACAAATAAATTGTATATCTTTGTCAAAATGGTAAACAAATTTGAATTCAGCTGATAGAAAAGCGTAACCATGGTTACATATGACAGTATTTAAATAATATTTAAATGGCAAAGCGTGACCATTTAAATAAAAATTAAGTCAAATGGTGAAACTGAAATTAATTATTTTTCACTTAAATTTGTTTCGTGAAACCGGCTGTAACAGTTTTTGTGAAACGTAATAAATAAGTTATGGTACTACATTTCATATATTATATTAAGATTTGATTTAGTTTTTATCCAGCTTTTGCATCTAGCGTCAATACAAGAATTTTATTCCTTAAACCAACCAAACCAAATCGGTGACTAGTATCATGCGGGGACTCATTACATGCAGGACTTATATTCTGTATGTCGAGCTTCATTCTGTATAAGTAAGAGTTTAAGGTGCTATCGTACAATATCCAGAACAAACTTGCGCAAGGGTCATTCTGGTTTCACGTGACAACTCGAGCTCAGCGTCTGCTATAGGTGGTGGTTTGACTCCAAGACGCCATACACTGGGAGGGAGGCAAGGATGGTTTTGATGGCTTCGCTGTTAGGGTTCACTACGTTTTATTTAGTAGCAAAGCAGAAAATTCAATACACTTTGTTTGCCCTCCGATTACTGTAGGTCAAAAGTCAAATGAGTGTATTATGAAATGTCACCGAACCGCCATAACTCATTTCATCTGTCGGAGTTCGCATCGTCCACTTACAGTGCACACACGCTGACAATATACTCGAATGTACTCGTATGAGCTTGCCTTTGTCAAAATACGCGATTCTATTGTTGCATTTTTGTTTTTTTTTTTGTTGTTATAGAAGGGTTAGACAATTTTTGCACTACTTACATGTGTACAAATGTGCATTTGTATAGTCTGCATTTTCATATAGAATACCCAGAAGAAGAGGATTGAATTTTTTTCCGTTTTAATGTACTATTGATCAGACCAGGAGTGTATGTATATATAATATAAAGTCACCGAAATGCAAAATCTCAAGCTTTTAATAAAATATGTGAGGAGCTAAATATGCCAAACATAAATTTGTATTTGTGAAAAGTCTGCACTTTAGAAAGCAGTCAACTTGTAAATAAAAATATTAAATGTTATTTAAATGTAAATTTTTATGATATTATTTGTGTAACGATTTTTTGAATAAAGTTAAAATGGCAGAAGAGGAAAATTAAGTTTTTCTTAATCTAGTTATGTGTTTCTTTTGTCTAAAATACTCCGTTACTGCTTTTATTAAACTATTTTGTCTGAAATACTAGTTATTATTATTATTATGTCCATTGTCGCACAAAGCGAGTACAGTTTTGTACAAAAGTGTGAAAAGTTTGGACAAATTCCGTTAGTTTTGTTATTGTTTGTTCATATCAAAGTGGTTCTTTTGTTCTGAATACAGAGGACGTAAACACAAATTAACTTTCAACTGCCACAGTTTCTAATTGTAAACTTGGTCAAAATAGCTTGTCTCTTTATCTTGGTCTCTGCAAACATAATGCTGTAAATATTACGTAATTCTTTTAGCAGACGAAGAAGACTGGAGTAGATTTAAAAAAAATCGTTAATAAAAAAATTGTATTTCAAAAATACATAATGTGCTATGATTTCATAATTATATAGGTCAGAAAAATTGTAGCACTGAGTTCTCATAGTAAATTCTCCTTTTAGCTTGCTTAAGCTACGTTACAAATTGTGTAAAATTTCAGTACAAGATTGTATTAGATAAGTAAGTAAAATTGGGTCATTAAATTACTCTGATCCATAATAGCCTTTTCGCACAGCTAAATTAATTAATCAATTAAAATTTTAATTGAGAAACCAGTTTTTGTCTTTCGCACTGTCCGGTACTCGATAATCGAGCAGCTGTTATACATTTTTGTTTTTGCTTTTAATAAGAAGTTGGTAAGTTTCATCAGTTGATTGACATTTTATTACATCTACCGTCGAGTAGAGTGAACAAATTTTTTTTATTATATTTTCAACTCAATGCGAACTATAATTCGATTAAAAATTAATGTAGAAAAATTTGATTTTTATTTTATATGGTAAATCGA
Organism: Zeugodacus tau; assembly: GCA_031772095.1. Taxonomy (NCBI): domain Eukaryota; kingdom Metazoa; phylum Arthropoda; class Insecta; order Diptera; family Tephritidae; genus Zeugodacus; species Zeugodacus tau. The sequence continues at coordinate 46,532,840 of CM062652.1, forward strand.
TCTAGATCAGCGCTTTAATCGAGCAAAGGCCGTTGAATTGATCAATTAGCTCCTGTGCGAAAAGGCTATAATCGAGCAAAATCTGATTTTACTCAGCTACCCGCGTAAAAGTTATAGAAAGACTTGGTAAGATCATCGACGAAGATATATTTTAATATTTTGTTTTCTAATATTCGGTTCGGAGCATTAGTTATATTTTTAAATTTTTTTTTTTCGAAACATTATGGGCTTTATGGGAGATATAGTAGTAGACTTTACTGTAATATTTTTATATTTTTAGTACTTATCTCTTGCATTCTATGCCCTTGCCCAATGGCTTATCCCCATTACGTTGAATTTAAGTAACCAACTCAACAACCTTAAGCTTTCATTTTAATCAGCCGAAATGATTTATGCTATTCGTCATCTGTTGACTTGGAAATTGTTTTGCGGCGAAATTCTGAGTACAAACAATTATATGTATGTATGTACGTATGAAAGAATATACACTCATTGCAATAAATTAAACTTAATTGATTATTATTTACCGTTTATGCCACAGACTAATCTGGAATCTGGAAACATGTAGAAATGTGTCGGGGTTAACCAAAGGAAAGTATTAAATAATATCTTTGAATTAGATTCACGTTACAACCACAAGGGTTCTTTGAAATATTCGCTTAGTTTTCTTTTATACTCCGCCTTTATTAATATCTCCAAATGGCCACTACCCTGTTATAGTAGCAGTGAGTCTGAAGTTACTTTTCCTGGACCTATTTAATAAGTCCCTAGTTCATTTCTTGTCATATTCCGGTCATATCTGTTTAGTTATTATATTTTACATTTTGTTGCGCATTGCCATCTGTTATTGGCAAATTGTTGAAATTGATATGCAGCTCTCTCTTGATCGACCCTAGCGGACATGATATTAACTCAGTCTCGGATTCATCTAGAAAAGCTTCTGCTTTTGCCAATTCGTATGTTTTTTCGTTATCGAAAATGTTCCTGTGGCCGGGAACCAGACCAAGTCTAGTTGAAAGCCGCCTGACTATCTGTGTATATTGTTGCTTTATGTATCCTCTCGTAGTTAGCCAATAGAGATCAACAGGTCTTCTCTAGGTCCAGTACTTCCGCTTCGAGGATGCTAGCCGTGTTTGGTAGACGGATAGAGAGGTAAGTGTCTAGATTATCAGAATATTCTCCCGTGCCTACTCCGCAGTCCATTTTGGACCCGTCGATATAGACTGAGATGGTAACTTCCTCTCCTATTATCCGCCTTCTCCATTCTTGTCTAGAGGGTATCCTCACCTGGAAGTAACTACTTTGAGAGAATTTAGTCTGATTTATTGACGTTTACTTTGAATTGGTTTAGGATATCACCATGTCCATAGTGCTTCTGATTCCAACCACCTCACACTTTAATTCTTATTGCAGAACATGCTGCTATTTCATGAATATAGATGTAGTTGATGCAGGATCGCATTATCTATGTAGTCTATAGTAGTATGGTAAATTTTGAAGTAAGAAAACAAAAGTACCATTCTACTGAGGTAGAAAACTATCGAATAACGACTCAAGATCTAACAGAGCTGGTCTGAATACCCCTAATATCAGTAATCAATGAAAGAAGTTTGTTATAACAAAATATACTCAGTATACTCATATAAATACATATGTATATACTAAGTACTGTATTTATGTATTTGTCGTTCGTCAAAAAAATTTGATAATTTTTATATTATAGAAAATGTATTATATACATTTTATTTTTATTATTTTTTTGTTTTTTTATATAGGAGGAACATTTGTTCAAAAAATCACGTACATAGTTATCGCGGGCCTTATAAATTGGGTCGTAAGTTTTACACGATAACAGCAATCGAGCAGGTGTCTATATACCGTTAAATTGAACGTGAATGCTTAAATGCCTATATATTATATCTTACGTCAGGTGTTTTCAATATGCATCGACTATCGAAGCCACAGAAAAGTAGTAGGAAACACTTTGTATGTTCTCACACAATTGAGTAATAGGCATTGAGTATTAAGAGTTTTTAATTTTGCAATGTTTGCTTTTGATTTTGAGTACCATAATGCAAATGTGTACTACATCGGCTGAAAAGATACATATTATTCCAACTCATTATGTGGCGGTGAATTCAAATAGCTTGCATTTATTAGGTCTACAAATTTGCTTCTGCCGTTTTCCAATAGATGTCTCTAGGGTCAAGCACTGGTCGATTAAATCGATATTTTTTTTATATCGATCTTGGACATTTGTGTCAACATTAACCCAACAAAATTTTGTAGATATCTGTTTGCATCCCAAACTTATTCTCAACTGAAAATGTCACTTTTTGAGCCGAATTTTCGACATTTGCGGGAATGTCTCTAGGGTTAAGCACTGGTCGATTAAATCGATTTAATCGTTTTATATCGATCTTGGACATTTGTGTCACCATTAACCCAACAAAATATTTGTAGAGATCTGTTGGCATCCCAAACTTATTCTCAACTGAAGATGTCACTTTTTGAGCCGAATTCTCCACATTTGCGGGAAATTTTGCCTTTCTTTTTTAATTCCAAGAAAAGTGCGGCTGAGGCTCATCGAATGCTTTCGGATACGTACCTTGAGGCTGTCCTAAATGAAAAAAGCCTTAAATTTACAAAAAAAGGCGGAAGCAAAGTTGTAGACCTAAATGTTCCATATTTAACTAACTAGAATCGCTAGCACTAGATATACTAGCGCTTTAATGAACACATTTCGATTATGTTTGAAATAATGCAGAATAATTATTTGTTAATGAGATATTTGTTTCTAATAGAAAAATCCCACAAGATTTTGTGGAATATTTTGTTATAATTGAAAAATACAACTACTCGGCTTAACGATAAAAAATGCTGACAGTAGATATATGTACATACTATAAGCATACGCATACGATATGCCATACACTATATAGTATAATTAATAATAAATTATTTCTAAACTCTATAGTTGCGGCCAAGTTCAAGGGTGATGTTGGTTACTATGTGTATGTATATGTTTTATGAAACAATTAGTATCTGCGAAGCTAATCGCCGTTGTTGTAATGGAAAACATCCGTTCGATTGCATTGAGACGCACTCACGATTGCATATTCAACTAATATATATGTATGCGGATATGTATGTGCCATTCATTGGAGCAATTGTTCCTCCAGTGAGTCATAGCAACGATAGGCATACGCCAGTCGATAGCCAAACCCAGTTGGAAAATGTATCACTTGGTTATGTATATACTAGTCTATTACCTCCAATATTTAGTTATGCCAGCTTACAAGACTCGTTATATGACATAACATATCTTACTGTGAATGTCATTTGAGATATGACCATATAAAGAGGTTTTCAATAAGAACGTTTTCAGAAAGAAGCCACCTCGGGGACGCTTGCAGAACTCTTCAGACGCTGAACCAAATTTTCGACGGTTTTCAAGCATTAATCGGCCGATACTGCTGCAATTTCACGTTCGATATTCGTAGGAAGTTCATCAATCCACATTCGCTGTGTGGCTTGTGGCACCGTCGTGTTGGAACCGCATATTGTCCAAGTCCTTATCATCCCATTCGGACCAAAAATATTCGGTTATCATTAAGCTCAAAACAGAGCTTAATAGATGTACAGCGGAACTTAGAACAAAAATTAGACAGTTTAAAAACTATTCCTTCAAAACGTATTTGTCCAAACTCACTGCTGATAAAACTACCGATTATTCGCTCTGGAAAGCTGCAAGGAATATTAATAAACAAATAAAACATGTCGCACCAATAAAATTAAGCGAAACTGAATGGGCCAAAACGAATGCACAAAAAGCTGCAGTATTTGCAAATCATTTGAGAAACACATTTACACCTAACGATGGAGATGAGCTAAACTGTGAAAATAGTTGGCTGGATCCACTCGTCAGGATTTCTCCAGTTACTTGTAAAGAAATTAAAAGTCTTATCAGGAATGCAAGGCTCAAAAAAGCTCCTGGGTTTGATTTAATAACCGGAGAAATATTACGCAATCTACCAAAGAATTGTATAAAAAAATTGTAAACATTGTAAACAGCGCATTATACTTAAGATACGTTCCATCGCTTTGGAAAGTATCTGAAGTTATTATGATACCTAAGCCGGGTAAACCACTACATGATGTCACATCTTACAGGCCAATATCGCTGCTGCCAGCTCTATCGAAAGTCTTCGAGAATGTTCTCATAAAGAGGCTCAAATCAATAATAGATCGAAAACACCTTATACCAGTACATCAGTTCGGCTTTCGTGATCATCATTCAACAATTGACCAGGTACACCGAATCGTTAATTTCGTTGAAAATGCTATGGATAAAAAGAACGTTTGTACTGCGGCCTTCTTAGACGTGTCTCAGGCTTTTGATAGAGTTTGGCATTCGGGTCTACTGCTGAAACTGAAATGCATGTTACCCAAACAATATTGCGAAATAATTGCTTCCTACCTAAAAAGACAGATACTTTCGTATAAAACAAGAGGATGCATACTCAAACTTGCAACCGAGAGAAGCGAGTGTTCCCAGGGAAGCGTGTTGGGGCCAATGCTTTACTTGCTCTTTACAAGTGATATCCCCACTGACTCAAGTTATGTGACAGCGACATTTGCGGATGACACAGCCCTGTTAGCAGCAGGAGAGTCAACCTCAATATCTACCCTTCGAGTGCAAACAGCAGTCAATGCAATTACTAAATGGGCTTCCAAGTGGCGCATTAAACTAAACGATTCCAAATCAGTGCACGTAGACTTTACTTTAAAAAAACCATCATACCATCCCATTTATATAAATGGTACTCCTATACCACATCACAATAATGCTAAGTATCTAGGAATCACCCTAGATGCTAAGCTTCGCTGGAAAGAGCATGTCAAGAAAAAAAGGTGCGAGCTTGATTTAAAATTTGCTAAGTTTTACCATCTGATCGGTAGGAGATCCACGCTTTCAATCGCAAACAAGCTGTTTATATATAATCAAGTACTAAAGCCAATTTGGGCCTATGGAGCTCAACTATGGGGTTGCTCAAGTCAAAACTGTATTGCCTGCATTCAACGTTTCCAAAATAAGGTACTAAGAAGTTTAGTTAATGCTCCTTGGTATGTTAGATCTGCTGACCTTCACCGTGATCTTGGTGTGAATTCAGTAGTAAACGAAATAACCAAACTTGCAAAGACTCACGAAATGAGGCTTATACAGCATGTAAATGAAGAGGCATCCAGACTCATCGGTACTGCTGAACGAGAAAACCGACTGAAACGTAAGAGGCCTTCAGACTTAGCAAGGCAACTGTAGCAGCAAATGAATTTCTCTAACATTTAGCTTTTAATTACTATTTTTAAGTTAATAGAATTAAATTGTTGTTAGTATTTAATCATTGTATACTAGGTACAATTGTAATAAAAAAAAAAAAAAAAAAAAAAAATTAAGCGGTAGCAAAGAAGTAAGGCCCAATGATTCTGCCGACCCATAAACTGTCGCATATTTAGCTTATAGACGAAACCATTCAGCCGACCATAAATGGAACGTAGCGCTATTAAACTTAAGTCCACTGACTCCGAATTTCGGTAGTAAATTTTAATAATTTTGACTCGTTGTTGCAGCGTATATCTTTCCATGATCAAATGGCAAATCTTACTGAAGAAAAATGTCAAAAGAGCGGAAAAATATGACGTCGTTTGCTGTCCCTATCGGTCTACTCTTGTAGCGTCCCTTTATTTCTATTTGATGTATATTGTGATATAAAGCATTTTCCAATGGGGTGGCCTGAATGTTGGATTTGGTGTAATATCGAAAACGTCTGGTACTTGTAAGCATATCTTCGTAATAATACATGGTCAAAGAGCATACTAAGAGCATGATTATGCAATTGTGAATGCTTTGAGCTTACTTTGGCCTTCAAATGAAGTCATTATACATCGAGTAGGTGCCTAAGTTCTAGGATTCTAAGGTTTAACTATGAAACGGATGAAATGGGTGTCTTTACGAATAGAGTATCTCCAAAAATAAATGCGGTATCTTACTGAAATCAGGCGATTCACCCCTAAAAATAATACGATTGCTGCTATATATATTTCTGGCCTAATAATGAACATAGGAATATTTATCAACGAAAATGGTTTTATTGTTTTTCAAAATATTCTCCATCAAGATTTATACACTTTTGCATGCGCTCAAACCAATTTTCGAAGCACTTTTTTTGAGCCTTTTTTTGAGCGATTGTCAAATTGTGCGGGATCCAACGAGAACAAACCTTTTTTACGGCCAGGTGTTTATGCAATATCGAATGTATGCTGGTGGGAGAAATGCATAGGCATGTTAATGCAAGGTATGTTACATCACGGTCTTGCATTATCAGTTCACGTACGGCATCGATGTTTTCTGGCACAACGGCTGTTTTTGGACGACCTTCACGGAATTCGTCTTTGAGCGAGCGTCGGCCACGATTGAATTCGTTGTACCAGTTTTTCACAGTGCTATAGGATGGTGCTTCATAGTCATACAAAGATTTTAGTTCATCGATGCACTCTTGTCGCGATATTCCACGTCGAAAGTTGTGAAAAATTATCGCAAGAAAATGTTCACGAGTTAATTCCATTTTTTGGCCGAGATGAATTTTTTAATTCCCTGTAAATAAAACAATTCACGATTAAATGACAAAACGTTCTGAGTGATGTTATGCTAAAAAATGTCAAACTTTCCAATGGAAATGTCAGATTGCACCTGGCAACACTTAGTGTTGCCTAGGCCAGAAATATATATATCAGCCCTCGTAATTAATAATAATTTTTGCCAAAACTTGCGCATTATATTCTGACAAAGGAGAATAGTTTTGTGCATCTAACGGTTGTTTGTAACAACTAAGACTAGTCGAAATCAGTATGACGAGACGAGTTGAATTCCGGATCTCTGGCAGTCCGACCGTAAAAGCGATGACTTGAGTAAAAATTTGGATTTTTGTTTAAACATGGTAGGCTAAGGACGGTCCACAAAATATCATTAAGTAAAAAGCTCTAAAGATCTATAACTAAACCGTTTATTTCAAGCCATATTTTCTAGATATAGCACCGTAACCGGAACTGTTACTGTTTAAATCTTCATATTGTGTACTATATAGATTATTATCATCCGGCTCCATTTTTATACTCTCGCAACCTGTTGCACAGAGTATAATAGTTTTGTTCACCTAACGGTTGTTTGTGTCACCAAGAAATATAAGAGTTAGATATGGGGTTATATATACATAAATGATCAGGATGACGAGTGGATTTGAAATCCGGATGTCTGTCCGTCCGTCTGTCCGTCCGTCCGTCTGTCCGTGCAAGCGATAACTTGAGTAAAAATTAAGATATCTTAATGAAACTTGGAACATATGTTCCTTGGCACCCTGAGGAGGTTGCTTTCGAAAATGGGCAAAATCGGTCCCCTGCCACGCCCACAAAATGGCGGAAACCGAAAACCTATACAGTGTCATAACTAAGCCATAAATAAAGTTATGAAAATGAAATTTGGAACATAGGATCCCATTAGGGAGGGGCACATTTGGATGTAATTTTTTTGGAAAAGTGGGCGTGACCCCACCCCCAAATAGGTTTTTTGTATATAACTCGCAAACCAATAAAGATATATAAACCAAACTTTCTGCAGTCGTTTATTTTAGCCATTTCCTTATACAGTCCAAAAATGAAAGAAATCGGATAATAACCACGCCCACCTCCAATACAAAGGTTAGGTTGAAAATTACTAAAAGTGCGTTAACTCACTAACGAAAAACGTCAGAAACACTAAATTTCACATAAGAAATGGCAGAAGGAAGCTGCACTGAGATTTTTTTACAAAATGGAAAATGGGCGTGGCGTCGCCCACTTATGGGTCAAAAACCATATCTCAGGAACTAACTATTTCAATGAAATTCGGTATATAATATTTTCTTGACACCCTGATGACGCCTGTGAAAAATGGACGAAATTGGTTTACAACCACGACAACTTCCCATATAACTCATTTTTGAATTTCATCTTATTCCTTCACTTTATAATATATACATTAGGAACCAATGAAGATAGCGAAATAAAACTTTACACAAACACTGTATATGATCTGTTGCATCACTTGTGAAAAAATTGTCAAAATCGAACCATGACTTTTCAAGACCCCTGATATCGAACATGAAGAACTCAGTGCCTAAGGGTAAATTACATCAATAAATTGCGAGAGTATAAAATGTTCGGTTGCACCCGAACTTAGCCCTTCCTTACTTGTTTTTAAATGTGAATATTGAACATTTGCGCATTGGCAAATAATATGTAGGCGAAAGAAAAAAAATATTTATTTACAACATAGAAAGTGCGAAAAATATTATATTTTAAGTTGGACTAATTACATGACCAAATTTGGTGGAGCCGGAATAACATTTGTCGCATTTTGCGCACGTTTCTGCATGACTTGATTAAGCCATATAAAATTTATATACATATGTACTATATGTATATAGCCATGTACATATATACATATGCATATCTGTGCGCATATTGCAACACGCTTGCACCAAAGAACATCTTAATCATTTTTCATCATTTCACCAATTTTTTGCTTTATCTTTTATGGCAATTCAGTGACAAAGCTGACATAATCAGAGATCGTGTATCGTCTACTGCCGGCTCAATATTAAACACGCATCTAAGTAGTTTATTATTATGTAATAAATAGTCGAACAATTACAAATATGTCAACAAAACTTGACTAATAAATATCTAAATTTATTTAGTACTTATACACTGTCAATTCTCCTTTGAAGATTACCGACAAAAATTAATCATCGAGTTCCAACTAGTCACAGAGTCGGGTTTTTATGAGCGTTGTCCAGTTGCTTCGAGCAGGCGATAACATGAACAAGACAAGGACTCATGTTATGTATGTTGTTATACTGCCGATCGAAGGCAGCAGGTATCTCAAAAGATCGGGTAGATCATATTGGTCTACAACTTTGCTTCCGCCGTTTTTTTGTAAATTTAAGGCCTTTTTTCACTTAGGACAGCCTCACCGTACGTATCCGAAAGCATTCGATGAGCCTCAGCCGCACTTTTCTTGGAATTAAAAAAGAAAAGCAAAATTTTCCGCAAATGTCTAGAATTCGGCTCAAAAAGTGACATTTTCGGTTGAGAATAAGTTTGGGATGCAAACAGATCTCTACAAATATTTTGCTGGGTTAATGTTGACACAAATGTCCAAGATCGATATAAAACGATTTAATCGACCAGTGAGAATTCGGCTCAAAAAGTGACATTTTCAGTTGAGAATAAGTTTGGGATGCAAACAGATCTCTACACAATTTTGTTGGGTTAGGTTAGGTTAGGTTAGGTTTGTAGGCAGATCTCTGCAAAGACAGAAGATCTCACTTAGACAGCCTGGTGCTGTCCATTGTGGTACCAATAAAACTCCCTGTGGATCATAGACCTTTAAGATTCAGCAAACCGCTTGGAATCCGTTACAAATTTCTTAAGACTGGTAATATCGATTCTAGCCAATTCGCTAGGATCGCCGAAAAAGGGCTTTCCGAGATGTTTCAACCTCAGTCTGGCAAAAGCTGGACAGTGCAGTAGGAAATGCATGGATGATTCCATCTCGCCTTCCTCCATACAGCTTTGGCAACTTGCATCTGCCGCGATCCCAAGTCTAACCGCATGGGCACCCATTGGACAATGTCCAGTAAGTACACCCATAATGGCGCTGAGATGAACCTTGCCCAGAGAAAGCAGTTGAAAGGACCGCTTACGGTCCACAGAGGGCCAGAAGGACCTCGCCACTGCACAAGTACTGGTAGTTGACCAGCGTTTGACGAGCTCATGCGTAGTCTGCATGTCCAGCGCTCTTGCGCAGGTGGACCAAGGACTACCAATACGCTCCCATTCCGACGTCAAAGTAGCTAGGGTACCCTCCCTTGCAAGCTTGTCCGCTATACAGTTACCAGCGATCCCGCGGTGACCGGGTACCCACACTAGTCGAATTGCAAAATAGCTAGAAGCTATTGATAAGGATCTAAGACACTCCTTAACTAGCACAGAGCGTACTGTCATCGATTCCAATGCCAGTATTGCCGCCCTACTGTCGGAGTGAATACATACCTCTCTAAAAGAGGTCACCATACGAAGCAGTGCGTCCACTGCTACTTTGATCGCTGCGACCTCTGCTTGGAAGACACTACAGTGGTCAGGTAGCCTAAAGCTGGTATTGATAGAGAGCTTTCTGCAGAAAACTCCCCCTCCCACCTTTCCCCTTAGCTTCGATCCATCCGTGAAAAAGCTGACTGCACTTCTCCTCCATTGACTTCTACCTTCCCACATATCCCTCGTAGGTACATGTGCAGAGAAGAAACCTCTTGGGGACGGTTCCGCGGTGCAGTGGTCCAAGTAGTCAGGGATGCAATCGAACCGACGGAGAATTTCAGTATGCCCCTGCTTGGGACCGTTCAAGTACCCAGCGTCTCTGAGTCTAACAGCGACCTTTGCCGCAGTACACCTACCAGCGATATCAACAGGTGCGATGTTTAAAATGGCATTTAGAGCCATTGTAGGTGTAGTTCTTAGCGCTCCGCTGATTCCAATGAGAGCCGCTCTTTGGACACGCTCCAGCTGCTTAGCTAGTGTGACTTTCTCGAGTGCCCTCCACCAGACGACAACGCCATAGAACATTATAGGTTTAATAATGGTCTCATACAACCATAAAACCACTTTCGGTGAGAGACCCCACCTTTTACCAATAGCCCCTCTACAGCAGTAAAGAGCTACCGTAGCCTTTCTTACCCTCTCCTCAATGTTTGGCTTCCATGAGAGCTTCCTATCAAGAATAAGCCCCAGGTATTTCACCTTGTCCGCAGGTTGCAGACTGGAGCCTCCTAATGAGGGGAGAGTGGCGTTTGGAATTTTATATCTTCTTGTGAATAAGACGAGTTCCGTTTTACTCGGGTTTATGGCTAAGCCACTTCTATGCGCCCAGCGGGTAACCACTTCTAGGTAACCTTGGGTCATTTCATATACGGTGCTTAGGAATTTTCCTTTGACCAAAAGGGCTACATCATCAGCATAGGCCGTCACTCGACAGCCTTGATTTTCAAGTTCCCCAGAAGGTCGTTCACCACCAGGATCCAGAGCAAAGGGGAGAGAACGCCACCTTGCGGGGTACCCCTATTTACAGTCCGGAGCGCATAAACGCTTCCCCACTCCGCAAAGACAGTTCTGTCGCTGAGCAGACTGTAAATGAGGTGCTTAAGGTTCGCTTCTACCCCAAAATCGTCTAATGCGGCAATGACCGCTTCCGGTCTTACATTGTTAAAGGCCCCCTCGATATCGAGGAAGGTACCTACCGCGTAATCATTATTTAAGAGGGCTTCCTCTATCCACGACACTACCGAGTGTAAGGCGGTGTCCACCGACCTGCCCTTACAGTAGGCGTGTTGAGCTTTAATGAGCTTATTTCTAGGGATTTTGTCCCTTATGTACAGATCCATGAGCCTCTCCAGCGTCTTCAAGAGGAACGAGGAGAGGCTAATAGGCCTGAAATCTTTTGCAGTAACATGAGAGCTTTTACCTGCTTTTGGGATGAAAGACACCTTAACCTGCCTCCAAGCCTCCGGAATATGACCCAGTCTGACGCAGTTCGCGTAGATCGGTGCCAGCCAGCTGCATGATACCTTGGCCGCTCGCTGTAGCTGCGCAGGTATGATGCCATCTAGTCCGGGGGACTTGTAAGGTTTGAAAGAATTCAACGACCAAGTTAGGTGGCGGTCATCCAGAAGGTTTTCGAAGGCGCTTTCGCCCCCTTGAAGCTCCCCGAGGGATACTCTTTCCGCTGATTGGTTTTTTGGGAAATGAGCATCCAAAAGTAGCTTTAGTGACTCCTCACTGCTCGAGGTCCACTCACCAGCACCATTTCTCAAGTAACCCACGGATGTTGGGCTCTTGGACAGAATACGCCTAAATCTCGAGGACTCCTGGCAGCCTTCCACGCTTTCGCAGTAGGCTCTCCAAGAAGACCGTTTGGCCTTCTTCATTTCCGACTTAAAAATGGCAAGTCCCACCTTATACAAAGCCCAATCGTCACCTAGACCACTTCTACGGGCTTTATTGAAAAATCTTCGACTTGAAGATCTGAGCTCCGAAAGTTCCGGCGTCCACCAAAGAGGTTTCCCTTTGCCTTTCTGAGATCTCAGAGGACAGGAACTTTCAAGGGCCATCCTGCACCCAGAGCTGAAAACTTCGACACACTCATCAATAGCATTGGCCGAGAGAACTGAGTCTCGTGGGGGCGCTGCCGGAAGAGCTGAACGAAGCTTCCTACAATAAAGAACCCAATTTGTATTCTTAAGGTTCCTAAAAGGTTTGCGTACTGGACAGGCTCTGTCCAGGTTGAAACTGATATACCTATGGTCCGAAAAGGAGTGATCATTGAGAACTTTCCATTCCGAGATCAAGGGTACGACGTCTCTAGTTACTATGGTAAGGTCGAGGACTTCCTCCCTACCCGCAGTCACGAACGTAGGGGAGTTCCCCTATTGCATACAAATAAATCAACACTACTTATAAAATCAAAGAGCGACTCACCTCTAACGTTTATGTCCGAGCTTCCCCAGACAGTATGTCTTGCGTTGGCATCCGAGCCAATGATGGCGTTGACTTTCCTACGCCTGGCCTCCCAGAGAGCCTTTCTCAGTATAACGGGAGGTGGTTCCACCTCGTCGTCGTGCGGCATATAGGCCGAGATTAACCAGAGTTCTCCGGCATCACCCTCCAATCTGGTGGTCACAACGTCTCCGCTACTGTAATTGGGTAAGAGGAAAACGTTAAGTTCATTACGGACAAGCATGCAAGCTCTGATTTTACCTGCGCCGCTGGCTGCCATTAGCTTGTGGCTCTTCGTCCTTAAACCCGATACACCGTTGCTGCTTAGCCACGGCTCCTGGATCAGGACGACGTCGGCCTCGCCCAATCCTAGACGAAGCAGTAAGTTGGCGGATGCCGCCTTTGCGTGTTGGAGATTAATTTGCAGGATCTTCATCCTCCAAACTCTTCTCCAACAGTGCGAGTTCCGCACTCTCCATACATTCGGCTCGATCCTCCTCGAACAATTTGCCGAGATTGAAGACGGATCCGTCTCCAATACTCGCCGTGTCCGAGTGGGATGAGTCAACATCCATACCCGTTTGGGCATCAATTCCCTCCTCTCCCGCTCCTGGAGGTAGTGGGACATCGGCTTTGGCATCGGTGGGGAGGACCCGAAGGACCACCTTCTCGAAACCATAGCTGATGACCCCCTTTACATCGCTGAGAGGACCCAAGGACTCCTTATTCAGAAGTATCAGCGCTTGCCGATATGGCTCCTGAGTTTTCTCTAGCCGAATGACCTTCCAATCTTGAACGGGAAGAGAAGGATTGCAGTACCGCAAGATTTCTTCGATCTCTCCCGGAGTGGAGGGTTCGGCGGGGAGCCACACCCGAGCACGAGGGCGTAGTGGAAGTTCTTCCTTAGCCACCGCTTCGAGCTTAGCCCCCTTCCAGACCTCTCCCACCAGGGACACCGCTTCCTTGTACAAGGATGCTGATCTTTCATCAGCGCACCTGACAAGCTTGTGGATGCCGTAGTGCCATCCTGCGCTCTCGCAGCTTGGAGGGGGACCAGGGTTTCCTCTGATCACCCTCATGAAAACCGCGGAAATGGCCGCCGCGACCCGTTTCCATTCCTCATGGGAGATGGCTCCATCTTCCCTGCTCCGGTCGCACACCCCAAGCTCAATTGACCCCGCAAGTTTGGCGATTTCGCTAAACTTCGGGGCCTCTCCAGTCCGAGGTTTCTTGCCAAGAGAGGATTCCCCCTCGAACGACCTTTGTCGCTTAGCCTGCGATTGAGTTCCACCCAATCCCACCGGTTTACCATCGCCACCGTCGCTAAGCACCTTCCTAGCCCACTCGAGTGTGCTAGCATGCTGCCCAGGTTTCTGCTCAGCATGCTCGCCACCGTAGCGTTCCAAGATCTTGGCTGCCATGCGGCGGTCCGACTTCAACTTTTTGGACGCCGACACCTGTTTCCTAGCGTTTGCTCCGGGCCCCGGAACTCCTGTGAGCTTAGCAGAGGCTCCTTTACTAGTGCTGGCGACTTCGCCTCGCACACCCGCCACACTAACCGCTGTTTTCGGCAGGCTTCCGCCGACAGCGCCTAACATCTTGCCCTTTACGGGGGGTAACCTCACCTGCGGAGGTGTTGTATTTTCACCGCCTTTCGCGGTAGACGATTCCGTCGCCGCCGGCAGTGAACCTCCCGGGACACTGTCCGTTTTTAAAGTCGATTTCGACTTTCCATCTCCCACTTCCGTTTTTTTGTAGTTGTTGCTATTCATGATTTAATTGGGTCCCCACTCAGAGCCGCTATCCATCTCCCGGAAGGTAGTCGCCTTTAAAGTGGTCCCAAGGTTATCTCAGTTAAGAGGCCAAGGCGAGGGTTGACGCACGCCCTTATGGGGCAATGCGTTCAGAGCCGACCAGCGTAAAGAGGGAGTCTTCTCAACCTGCACCTACCACATCAACTTAATGATGACGGGAGTGGAACGTACTCCGAGGCCTGCCAGGGTTTTAACGGGACGGAGGCAGCCTTGGCATTAACCCACCAGCCATTTCTGTAGAGTGTCACCCCTACATACTCAGGTGGCAGAATACCAAGACCACCAGCCCAGGTAATAACCAAATCCAAAACAAATTTCAAAAATCTTAGTCCGTGTCGGTCCAGGGTCGTAGTCCGTGAGGAGCTTCCAAAAGGCCGTGGAGGCCGCAGGTCATTTAGCGTTACCCAGGATGCACCACTAGGAGGCGACCCGCTCTACATCCCTTGTTTGTTGGGTTAATGTTGACACAAATGTCCAAGATCGATATAAAAAAAATCGATTTAATCGACCAGTGCTTGACCCTAGAGACATCTATTGGAAAACGGCGGAGGGAAAGTTGTAGACCTATATTATTCATGAAAGGGAAGATGGGATCATGTGTAGAAGTCCACCTAGGAGAGGTTGCTGACTGCCATTCATTTGGGAGTGGCCAGCAACGATTCTTTTGCATGTGGCTCAAGCCGCTCACGACTTCCGGTCTTAGACCAAGTATGCTCTGGGTAGCCAATAGCCATCAGTTTGGAGGCGAGCTGAGGTGAGAAGGTGAAGTCCTATTTCGACCCTGTCCCAATGAAAAATCAAACAGAGACTCGGATGAGAAACCTATACAACTAAAGGCTGACATCACCGCCATCCAAGAAGTGCGATGAATGGGACAAGGGCGGAAGAAGGTGAGTCCTTGTGACATCTACTACAACGGTCATAAAAAGGAGCGCAATTTTGGATTTGCATTTGTGGTGGAAGAGAGGCTCCATTACAGAGTCCTGGCATTCACTTCGGTGGATAAACGTCTAGCCACGATCCCCATTAAAGGGATTACATTTGTAAAAATTTAGATATATTGATTAAACTTGGCGCTAGTGTTTCTTGGCACCATGAGAAGGTTGGTATTGCAGATGGGTGAAATCGGACCACTGTCACGCCTTCAAACTGCCGGAAACGGAAAACATATAAAGTAACTAAGTCATAAATAAAGTAATGTATTCCAAATTTGGTACAGAGGATCAGATTAGGGTGTGGCATATTTGGTGGAAATTTTTGAGGAAAATGGCGAAGCTCCGCCTCCTACTAAGTTATTTGTACATATGTATCTCGTAAACTACTAAAGCTATATCCTTATACTGTCTAAAAAATGGATGAAATCAGATTATAACCACTCCTATCTTCCATACAAAAGTTATGTTGAAAACTATTAAAACTGCTTTAATTCAGTAAGGAAAAACTACCATGAACCTTAAATTTCCGTTTCTGCACTCAAATTGGTATACACAATTTTAAATGGACGTGGCTCCGCCTACTTATGGGTTAAGAACAATATCTCCGAAACTACTCGTCCAATTTCAACAAAATTATTTTGAAAGAAATCGGTTCACAACCACGCCTTGACTTTCCTTATATCAGAATTTTGAAGTCCTTATGTTTCGTTCACTTAGCAATCTATAAATTAAGCACCAGTGAAGATATCGAAAAAAAACTTTGCACAAATATTGCGTCTCTAGTGTGACATAACCCTTCTTAAAATCAACGAAATCGGACTATAACATTTCAAGACCCCAGATACCGAACATGTGGACCTCAGTGCTTGTGATCTATTTTTTATCGAAAATATACTTAATTCTTTCAGATATACGAAAGATAGTCAAAGGTGACCTGTTTTTTTCTACTAGTGTGCAAAAATTGGGCAAAATCGGCTCAATCCCTAATAATATACGAATTTTCATACTTCCGGTGGACTTTATAGCGTATACATCGGTTAATATGTGAGATATCTTAGCAAAATTAAGTGATCTTATAGTTTAGGATATAATGTACATAGTACACATAATGTACATATACTATATAAGTATAGTGATTTTCGTCATTCTAGTGGATTTGATGCCGAATATATGGGTCGAATTGTGTGTTATAACAATAAATAAATATCTTACGACAGTATAAAATGTTTGGTTACACCCGAACTTAGCACTTTCTTACTTGTTATATGTACATATTTGTAAATATCTTTGTTATAAACCCAGTTTTCAAGTTATTAAGTAGTTAGTGAGTCTATGACTTTTAGTATGAGTAAGCATGATTTTAATCTATTCATAATATTATGTGTTCGGAACTTCTACTTTTGATCGACTAATCCAAAACAATTACTAGCTTGTTGTTTTCTCAATTTCATTCTTTACAAGTTATCCGATTTTATCAATGGAGAATACTATTGAATAATAAATGAATAAGAAATACAATATAAACATTGTGTATTTATCGGAAATTGATTAACCCGGTATTTCCATAAAACGTCACATAACATTTGTCATTGTTTAATCTCTTTGTGAAAGATATAACAAGAAAACCCCCGTATAACATTTACGTCATCAATTGATTATGCAAATAAAATGAAATCTCTCTAATTAAATTAAATTATTTGTTTCGTTGAAATTTGGGTTATTACTGTTAACACAACATGACTAACAAATTATTGTGACTGTATACATATACTCGCATTCATTACAGCAAATTACTCACAAAACCTATTGAAATGAAAAATGAGTGAATGAAAGCAGTGCTGCCACTCGAAAAAATATTTCCATACCAAAATGTCTACCAAATCTACTTTTAAACTACCAAATTTTGTTTTTTCATCAAAACATGGCATTTTATTGAACATCACTATATATATATATATATATATGTATAAATATATTAACAAAACTTATCATACCATTTTTAATGGTACCAACGGTACTCCAAAATCTATCTATATCTTTCTTTAAATAATTAGCACTCAACCCAAGTAACTTACATTGAGTTATTATCTTATCGTGATCACAGAATTACATTTTTTAAATTTTGAATTAATGGTTGTATTTCTATATTTTTTTCCAAAAGACTATTACTTGGAGTTTTAATATTTAAAAACTGTAAATCTTCCCGGTAAAAATCAAATCTCGATTTGATTTGGTCTAACTTCGATGCATTTCTTTTAGTAACTATGTGTTTAAGCAAATCTAAAGACGTAAGAAAAAGTAAGTAAAAAAAAGAAAACATTTTACTAATTCTTTTTAGCCGGGTTGTTTGCTAGAAACATTAAGGTTATATAGTTAACCGATCTGAACAATTTCTTCGGAGATTATATTATTACTTTAAGCAGTAATCCATGTCAAATTTCGTGAAGATACCACGTCAAATGCGAAAATTTTCCATACAAGCCCTTGATTCCGATCGTTCGGTTTGTATGGCAGCTATATGCTATAGTGAACCGATCTTAACAATTTTTTCGGAGATTAAATTATTTCTATGAACAATAACTCACACCAAATTTCGTGAAGATATGTAGTAAAATGCGGAAGTTTTCCATACAAGCCATTGATTCCGATCGTTCGGTTTGTATGGCAGCCATATGCAATAGTGAACCGATCTAAACAATTTTTTCGGAGATTGAATTATTTCTATGAACAATAACTCACACCAAATTTCGTGAAGATATGTAGTAAAATGCGGAAGTTTTCAATACAAGCCCTTGATACCGATCGTTCAGTTTGTATGGCAGCTATATGATATAGTGGTCCGATATCGGCAGTTCCGACAAATGAGCAGCTTCTTGAAGAGAAAATAACATCTGCAAACGATATCTTAAAAACTGAAGGACTAGTTCGTATATATACAGACAGACAGACGGACGGAGATGGCTAAATCGACTCAGTTCAACATACTGATCATTTATATATATACTTTATAGGGCCTCCGACGCTTTCTTCTGGGTGTTTCAAACTTCGTGACAAACTTAATATACCCTGTTTAGGGTATAAAAAATGGTCACATTATTGAGTTCATAGTGTTTGCTAAATCTGCGGATAGAATTCCATTGACTTCAAGATAATTTGAAATAAAATATAATCCCACACTTTCATATTGTTCCAGAAGTCGGTAAATTGGTTTGAATTATTACAACTAAACCCTCTTGTTTGTGAAATAGCAAGCATTTTTTGGACTTTTAAAACTACCAATTTTGGTCGGTTCGTACCAAAATGGCAACGCTGAATGAAAGTGCGAACAACTTCGCTGACCAATTTTACTGTCAGCCGCCATATGCTATGTTTTACGGTTGTATACAAAGAACTCTCTTCTCCAGCTGCTCACTCACTGGAGCACTCCGGCGGCTCCCATTATTTCGTGGTATATGTGATCAGCCGTTGTCGATCACAAATGAAATTGATTACGCATTCTCGTTGTAACATAGCAAATACAAATGTAAATGCCGTAGCAGCTGAGCGCAATTATTCTCTTGCGAGTACAATTGAGTGCGCGGAGAGACGTTGCCGTTGTTGTGTGTGTGGTTTGTTTTTGGCTAAATATAAATATATTGTTTTGTTTATGCGCTGCTTGCAGTATACATGCACTTACAACAAACATACAAAACCACACTTTGGTACACACTGTTGGATTCAAGTGAGCATATGTTACTCCATGGAGTTCACGCTTGTATTTATACGCGAGAACAAAATTTGTATTCACTTTTTTTCATATGTATGTATGTATATGCAGCACGCGAGCGTAGTCTCTGTGTGCGTACGCCAGTGTGGAATTGAGAGTCGGTTGCTTGTTGGTTCGAATAGAAGTGCAGTAAACACAATTTTCAGTTTCGATTTATACGCACGTCGCGTTGTGCCTTTGCAGCCGTTGGTGTTTTGGTGAACGACGCGTGCTGTCGCAATAATCAATTTCTGTCACCAATTAGTGTATTGTGTACAGAAATAACGAAATCAACGATAATTCCTTTAAATCGAACCACACTCTAACTGTTACTGCTGCAGTTTTTGGACTGAAAGTGTTTTCCATAATCATAAAATCATAATACGACAAGCAAAATTTTGAATTCGACTTACATGCATACATACATACGTGTGGCAGCGAACGACCAAGTATATTTGCAACCAGTGGTGGATGTGTAGTGCTGAACAAAATAGTTGTTAATTTCTGTGCGTTATCGGCTCACAACGACGACCTAAATAGGCAGAATATGAACTGTGCTGAAAGTGCAGAGCAAAGCGCGCGCCCCTCAAAGTGCTTAAACGAAAGTATAAACAACAAAGAATAAGAATAAGCGCATACAATACAAATTGTATGCATAGCAATTGGCGGCGACGGCCAAACTAGTGTTTGTTGCGAATCCTTCACTTTGTGTTCCTCTATTTCCCTGCCACATTTCCGGTGTGCGGCAGTGCGCATGTGTTAATTATTTGATGTCACAGCGACAGCTGACTCAAGTCTGGCCATTTGCACAGCACGGCAGCGGTCAGTAGTAAAAAAAATTACAAAAGTTTTTTAAACAAAAGTAAAAATAAAAAAATTTTTTAAAAATTAAATTAAATTAAATTTTTTTAAATTTTTAAATAAAAAAAAATAAAAATTAAATAAAAAAGTTTACAAGCATTAAATAATGTCATGATACATATATAAAAGTATACGCATAGTTCAACTGAAATAATGAAGAGTCACTTCATTGCGCACAACCAAAGCAAATCTAAACAAATTTTTTATGAGTGCGCTTAAGCCTATTCATACACAAATGTACATACATATATTTAGGCAAGTGATAATTTTAATCATCAATTGCTTTGTTTCAACGGCCTTTCTTTAAATTATTAAAAAAAATCGTCGCGTGCGCGTGTGTGTGTGTTAGAAAACGAAAAATCACATTTTTTCGAAATCGTTTATTTTTGTTTATTGAAATTTAATTATAATTATATTACTGTAAATAAATACCTACACAACTGTGTACTTGTGCAAGAAATCAAGCCAAAAGTTGTGCACATTTCAACACTGCTTACGAAACAAAACAATAACAAAACAAAAAGTGTATTAATAAGAAAACAAAAACAAAAACAAAAAAAATGTTTCGAAATTTATTAACGGCTATGCCGTGTGTAATTGCATTGTTCTTAATGTTGACTGAGCTACTCGCGTCGGTGGATGGTGCGTCGCGTCATCATCACAAGTACAATGGCCAATCAGCTGTTTCTGAGGACACTGTGGTAAGTGCAAATATACTGTTATATACTATTAAGCGCCAACGGCAAATTAAGCCACAACATTCAATGAGTCAGTTTATTGAACTCCAGTACGTACATATGTATGTCTGACCGGTTGTGACGTATTTTTGTATGCCTTTATTGCCCACCTTTCCGCTATGAATGACGCGTTGTTTTACGCTCCTGCCCTTAGAATATACCATACATACAGTTTGTGGGTGTGTTTGTTTGTAGTTGTTTCTGGCGCCATGCTGTCGCGCTTTTGACTTATCCTTCGACGACGTTGTCGCCCATATACGCGACAAACACCCCTACACTCAGTGGACGCGTCTGTAGATGACTGCATAAATACACGCATATGGCATACATACATCTTCGAGATACATATGCCTGTAGGAACACACTGTTTAGTTTCGTTTAAAATGTTTACTACTTGTTGTTGTTTCGGTGTTTTAAAACTATGCGCGAGAAATAACAAAACTTCTTGAAGAAACTCTGAAAGCCGAATTTGAGCTCATTACAACGTGAATAAATGGACATTACCAATTTTAATATATAGTAGGCATAATTATATTGGAACACCATATAGCTTTAGTCCTTAAACAAAATTTGTCAAGTCATAAATTTATAGTTCAAAACTCTGTAGGTTTCTAAAAACCCATTTCCAATAATCATATTATTCTCGATACATATGAATATAAATAAAGGGTGATCCAAGTCGAGGTACTTGAATATAAATGAAGGGTGATCCAAGTCGAGGTACTTTTTTCAAAACCTTTTTTTTGACAAACCAGTTGTTCAGTACTGTTTGGCATTTCATCATGGAAAGACATCGTTTAGAAATTGTTGAAATTTATTACGGAAATTCACGTTCTGTAAAGAATGTGTTTCCCGCGATTCGCTCAAAATCGGCCTACTGAGCGTACTATTCGCAACACCATCACCCATATTGAGATCCACCATTCATCCTTTGGATAATATTCGACCGAATAGACCACGTACAGCACGCAGTGAAGAAAATATAGCAGTCGTAGGTGAGAGTGTACACGAAGACAGTCTCTACTTTCTCTAGAGTGCCTCTCTAGGCGATTCGGTGGCGTTCGCAGCAATTCGGACTGACGTATGGAACAATTTTGCGTACTGCACGTCGAGATCTTAAATTGAAAGCGTACAAAATACAGCTTGTTCAAGAACTAAAGCCGCTCGACATTCTCAAGCGATATTGTTTCGCTCTATGGGCTCTTGAAATGTTACAAGGAGATTCGACGTTTTCGAACCAAATTCTGTTCAGTATAGAGGCCAATTTCTGGCTCAATGGGTATGTAAACAAGTAAATTAGCCGCATTCGGGACGAAGAGCAACCTGAAGAGATTCAAGAGCTGCCATTTTATCCAGAAAAAAACGGTTTGGTGTGGTTTGTGGGCCGGCATTTCTTCAAAAATGAAGCCGTTGAGAACGTAACCTTTAATGGCAACCGTTATTGCGCCATGATAACCTACTATTTGATGCCTGAAATTGAAGCTTCAATTGATTTCAACAAGAAGGCGCCACTCCTCAAATATCGCACCAATCAATGGATTTATTGGAGAAAATACGGTGAGCAAATAATTTCAGGTTTTGGACCGGGCGATTGGCCAAGAAGATCGGGTAATATCACACCATTAGAGATTTTTTCCTGTGCGGATATGTAAACTAAATTCTATGCGGATAATCCCGCTTCGATTCAGTCCTTCGAGCAAAGCGAAATACAGTAATCCCCGCTTAAGTGGGCTTTCTTAGCATGCAAGACTTTTGAGACACTTAAACGGGAAAGGCACTTAACCGGGGGGATCACTGTAGTCGAAATGCTCGAACGAGTCATCGGAAATTGTACTCAATGGATGGACCATCTGAGACGTAGTCGCCGCCAACATTCGAAAGATATATTCTTTAAAAAATAAATGCCAAAGAATGTTCCTTCGAATGATAATAAACATTCCCCATTAAACTTGAATTTTCTGTGTTTTTTTTTCTTTAAAAAAGTAAGAAACCTCGAAATGGATCACCCTTTATAATACTATAATAAGGCCCTTATATCATTATAATAAGTTTATACAAATTCCTAATGTCACTAGTTGCCAAGAGAGTAGGGCGAGCCTTCCCACCATTGCCAACTATGCCTGTTCGATAGAACTAAAGTGGTGCATGAGAGATGGGTTGTTTGGCAAATGAGTTCTCTCTCGACTCTTTGCTGTCAAATACATGCAATTGGGTGTGAATATATTGAGACTAATCAGAATGAAAAAAAGTTAATTATTATTTTCTACCATAGAAAAATAATTGAGCAGCACCATGTTAGTAAAATATTTGGACAATTACGAAATGACTAGCGGCTTGAATAAAAACAACAAGTTTTGACAAGACAGTTATGGCATAGGTTTCTTTTAGAATGTGTACAAGCGTCATATCACTGAGGAACATCGTATTTAAAGAAATTTTAAGGGAAGGAAGTAGTGACACTCGAAATATATTTGATAACACCTAATGTGCAATTTTTTCTCAATTTAATTTTATATAAATATATTATTCACTGACAGCAAACAAGAAATTTTCATATTTGGTATACAAATTTCAGTGACCTGCCCAGCGCGTTTTGTTGTTTTGTGTTTTTGACCTGTATGTGATGAGTCACAGAGCCAACTAATGCCACACAAGTTCATTCGGATGATGATTAATGTGTCCTTCTCCTTATTTGCCTTTCCGTGTATTGGGGAGTGTAACATAATGCGAATCGATTAACTTTTAGGTTAACTTATGACTTTTCTACAGCGGTGATTAACACAGTGTTGCGTGGGCAACTCTTTGGTTAATAAAACAATGACTTGTGGTAGTTGACCAACCGCAATATGCGTGATTATGTTTTTAATATATATTTAAACAAATTTATGATATGTTATATTGATTTTTAATTAATTGTAATGAGTAAACCCATACCCAAAAAATTTTTTTTGAACTGAAATGTCTTGACAAAAATATTCTTTGCCTAGGTACTGTCAACAAAGATCGCATGAGTTGAACCACTATAGTGTAGCATTTTGAGGAATTTTCTATCCCACACCATGTGCTCCACTGGTCAAATAATAAAGGGGTTTTCAATAAAAGCGCTCCGGTTTGAGATATCAATGAAATTATTTATTCCTGTGAAAGTATTATACATTCGATGATATTATGCATAGAACTCCATTTCTTTTCCATGTCCGCCACGGGCACGCTTGGAGAAGTACAGACTCTGAACCCAATCGTCGCTGGTTTGTTGTCATAGACTTGACGTAGTCGCACAGGAAATAGTTCTAATGGTGTCAATTCGCACGAGCGAGGCGGCCAATTGACTGGGCCATTTCGTGAGATCAGACGTTCACCAAACTTAGTTTTTAACAAATCGATTGTGACATTCGCAGTGTGGCTTGTGGCACCGTCTTGTTGGCAGCAGATATTGTCCGAGCCCATTTCATCCAATTCGGGCCAAAAATATTCGGTTATCATTAAGCAGTAGCGATTCCCAATTACAGTAACGTGCCGGTCTTGATCATCACGAAGAAGTACGAGCCAAAGACGCCAACGGCCGATAAACCGTACCAAACCGTAATTTTTTCGAGATGCAATGGTGACTCATGGAGTACGTGAGGATTGCTGCCTGATCAATAACGCACATTTTGCTTATTAACGAAGCCATTCATGACGACCTTAAATTGGACATAGGGCTCTTAAAGTTGAGGCCACTGACTCCAAATATCGGTAGTAAATTTTAATAATTTCGACTCATTTTTGGATCGTATAACTTTCCATGATGAAATGGCAAACCTTACTGAAGAGAAATGTAAAAAGAGCGGGAAAGAATATGGCGTCGTTTGCTGTCTCTATCAGTCTACTTTTGTAGCGTCCTATTTGAAACCCCCTTTATTTGCAGGGTGCATTCATTTACTTACTTTCACCAATATCTACTCAATTTTTGAATTTAGTAAAAAATAGAGAGAAAATAGAATTTTTATAAAAATCCAGAATGGCTGAGCCAAGTTTGGAAAATATACTTAAGTTTAAGATTTTGTCGGCAAAATATAAGCAAAGAAGCATTAAATTGAACGTTGCACTCGTACATAGACTTCCATACATACTTTCATATACATATATACATATATGTAGTGTCTGTATATCATATAGTGTATTAAGTGATAGAGACGAATATATGTATGTATGAACCCATGCATGTACATACATATTGCATTTCCACTAATACAAAAACATTCCGCATTAAGATTGCTCTTATAAAAGTGGTCATAATTTTTATCGCTTTTGTCATAATGATTTGTTTGTCTTGCCGTTGCCGTTGCCGTTGCCGTTGTGCTGCTCTCGGCTGTTTGGGACCATTTCCATTTTCAATTTCCATTTTTATCGCAAATTAAGAGCAACGCGAATGAAGTCACTGGCACTGGCACTGTGCAACCGCATGGCAAAGCAACTATGCTACCAGTGCTACCCCCATGTTGCAGTGGCATAACCAGCAGCACACCACTTGTCGGTCCGTTGCCACTTTTGCTTTTATTCTCGATCATCAAATGCACTTAAGATGCACTACAAAAACAACCGTGCAAGTAGCACTGCCCGAGTGCAGATGTGTAAAAAACGAGCAGCAACAACCGGGGAACTGTTGATAAAAATAGAAATGGAAAATAAGATTTGAACAGAACCGAGCCACAATTGAAGGCATTGTATGTACATGATCAATGTGGAAGAAATGCGCGCATATTTCCATATGTGAGTACACATTTTAGACTTAGAATCTCGCACCTTTCCATTTTCGGGTGGGGAAACCCACGCAACGCAGATAACGAAGTGGCATGTTCTCAACAGATCTTGAAGCCATTCAACATGAGAACTCTAATTAAAATTACTTTCTCTAAATTGAATATAGCGAGTAGTTTTTGCAGATCCAGATACCAGATAAAGAGAGAAGTCTGCAAGAACTTTGATCCAAATATATTTCTAATATATAGGCAGACAACGACAACTTCTAAAATATGATAAAGTCCATGTATCCGCAGCGGTGACCTCTGGACGCCCTAAATTCTCCAACCAATGTTACATGAAATTCCATGGACGATAATGTCTGATGCTTTGAAAATATGATAGAGTATGGTATTGTATGGTAATTCGGTATATGCTCAAACTGCTGGCGATAAAATTTTTAAGGTTAGCGACAATGAAACGACGCGATTTTAACAAATATTTATTTTATTTCGTAAGAAATATAGATTCTATAGTATATATTATATATATTTCGGAGTTTGTATAGATCATACGCACGATATTTTCAAACAACGGAATATTTCGGGCGAACCAAAACCGAGATTACATTGAACAGCTTTTTTTGTAATACAGTTATCGCCGCCCTATTTTTAGAATATATTAGTCTACGCATCGTCTACTTTACATTACTCATATTTAAGTAGCATAAAATGTATTGGAAAACCTCTGAAATTCCGAGAGTGTGATAAATAAGCAAATTATGCGTAATCTCTCAATGTAATTCTTAAAAATAAAATTCCATAAATTATTAAAATGTAATATATAATATATGCAATTGGTGATAATGAAGAGAAATTTCGTCGAAACAAAAAAATAATAAACACTCACCGTCGAGGAATTCGTGTTCGCCCAAGGGAGGTGTTCGCCATTGGTTCTAAATATGTATTTAACTTGGTGTTTGAAACAATGCCCGCTTAAGGGAGTTGTCCGTCTAATAGAGGTGTACGTTAGGAAAGGTTTAGGTTTCTCTGTATTATTTGAACTATTTTTCTCCAGCAATTCATTTGGAGTCGTTAAACTTTGTGTCAGCTATGTAAGCTTTCAGGAAAAAATTGTTTAGCAGTTTTTTATTTAATGGGTTAGGTAGGTTTAAAAATTTCCAAATTTTAATTTTTTTGGTTTATTATTACGTCTACAACTTTGCTTACGTCGTTTTTTTTTCAATTGAAGGTTTTTTTGTATAAAAACGGGTACAAATGTCGATGAGCCTCAGCCGCACTTTTCTTGGAATTAAAAAAGAAAAGCAAAATTTCCCGCAAATGTCGAGAATTCAGCTCAAAAAGTGACATTTTGACAGTTGAGAATAAGTTTGGGATGCAAACAGAGCTCTACAAATATTTTGTTGGGTTAATGTTGACACAAATGTCCAAGATCGATATAAAACGATCTAATCGATTTAATCGACCAGTGCTTGACCCTAGAGACATCTATTGGAAAACGGCGGAAGCAAAGTTGTAGACCTGTTAAATAGTACAATATATTCAAAATATTATCCAAAATCGAACCGAGGAGCAAAATTCTAAAAAATATACCCTTTGTAGGTTCCGTCCATCAGGCCACGTCAGTTTGAATGTAAAACTTTAAACTATCTCAACTCAAACTCAATTCTTAAGAGAGTGGACACGATTAAATAATATTATCTAATTTATGAACGAAGGATTTATTTTTTATTTTTATTAGAACTATTTTTTTAGTCAATAGATGGCGAAAGTTTTACCAAAAAAGTGAGTTTTTTCGTTAAAATGTAAAAAATTCAAATTTTAAATTTTCTTTTTTCCTTCGTTCATTGGCTAGACTTAGCCATGTACGATCGTAATATTTTCACTTTATTGATTTTGGATGAACCAATAATGAGTTATGCTGTCCACGGCAAGAGTTTTTTTTTGGACTTGTCATGGTAGATGAGATACCAACTGCGGAGTTTTCGGAATTTGTAAATAAAAATGTCACACAATATTGTTTAACTATGTATCTTTCAAATGCTGAATTGTTTAAATCAAATATATGATTATATATGTAAATTAAAATACAAAATTGTAGAAATACCCTTATTTACATTATCTGAAATCCATTTAACCCCTTAAATGTCGTTTATCGCAAATTTATTTGACCTTTCAAATAATCATCGATCAATGCCAAAAACGTCACTCACTTATAGCCTTTTCACACAGGAGCTAATTGAGCAATTAAGCGGCTTCTGCTCGATTAAAACGCTGATTAAGATCGATTTACCATACAATATAAAAATCTACATTAATTTTTAATTGAATTTTAATCGACTTGAAGATGAAATGCAACTCTGCGACAAAGACCGTATTTGTAATTACATATACGTTCTTTGTCTGCGAGTTGTTGTTCACTCTACACGGCGGTAAATGTCGCTGCCCAAAAATAGAAATCAGCTGATGAAACTTATTATGAAAAGCAAAATCAAAAATGTATACATTATAGCTGATCGGTTATCGAGTAGCCGGCGGTATGAAGTGCAAAAACTGGTTTCTCAATCAAAATTTTAATTGATCAATTAATGTGGCTGTGTGAAAAGGCAGCTGATCAGTTATCGAGTAGCCGGCAGTGTAAAGGGCAAAAACTGATTTCTCAATCAAAATTTAATTGATCAATTAATGTGCCTGTGTGAAAAGGGCAGCTGAACAGTTATCGAGTAGCCGGCAGTGTGAAGGGCAAAAACTGGTTCCTCAATTAAAATTTTAATTGATCAATTAATGTGGCTGTATGAAAAGGCTATTTGAAATTGTTTTCAATGAGTCCTGTTTGAGAATATCATCATTATAAGCTTCTGGGGCAGATTTCATTCGTTTTAAGCAGAACATTAGATTGCGACCATATACTTGTGCCATAATTTTTGCGCAATTCTGTGTCGCATTTGAAATCGCATGAATCGAATGAAGACAGAATCAATCAAAAATTGCATGAGTAATAATTTGTATGTACGTATGTAAATCAATTAACCCAAAATTGACCCAGTGGACTTTAAACAATAACTAGGCCACTACCGTTATATAACCCTAATTGGAAACAGTAACGAAGGTAGACAGCAAGTCTATTGTCTATATCCAAAGCGCCTAACACGTGTATTTTCATTTAGCAGTCTTATGCGACATTTCATTGTCGCTTTTCATTATGACTGCTGCTGCAATTAACACAAAAGAGCTTAACTCGTAGACCTGCAAGCATGTGTGTTTGTGTGTAGAGTTCTTCAGCTTTGTATTTAAGCTACGTGTCTTGACTTCGGTGCCCGCTTCCGTTTAATGCCACATAACTCGAAACGTGTACGTACATTTTTCGTTGGATATTCTTGCTAAAACGGAAACGAGTCATTATAAAAATAAAATATATATGTGTACAAACTCAAGCAAAGGAAGGAAGAGGAACAATTAAAACTAAACTTGAAGTCAGTGCTATCAACAACTTCGAACAAACGTCGTCCGTAACTCCATGCCTTAATATGTACATAAATATATATATACAGCTGCGAGCAGGGAAATAGTAGTGGGTGTTAGAGTCTTACATATCTTTGAGTTATGCAAAAAACCAAACAATTTTAATAACTTTTGAAATGCAAAAGTGGAGTATATTTTCTCGGCTATATTTATTAGTTAAAATATTTTGATTTGCAGATGTGCAAGATATGTTTTAATTTTAAAGTAATAAGAATTAAAAATAAAAAATATTGAAGGGTTTTTGCAAGTTTCCTATACCAATTCTTAGTACTTGGTAACATGATTTTTATTTTATTTTTTGTTTTTGAAAAAAGCTATAAAACATTTAATAGAATCTACGAGACCCCGGGAACTTGTCAGTGTTATGCTTTGCCATGCTTGTTGGACTATGGTCCACAACTCGTTGTTGTTTTTGGGTTTATCATTCCACACGGCTTTCTTGACGTCTGCCAAAAGGTTTTCAATGGGATGGAGGTCAGAGGATTGAGCTGGCCAATCCATGACTTCCATTGCATTGACCCGGAACCACTCCTTTGCCACCCAAGTGGTGTAATTTGGGTTGTAAGATCCACTTCAGCGGCATGTCCTTCTCAGCAAATGGTCTTATAATATTCGGCATCATATCCCAGTATGCCCACTATGTCAGAAATCTTGTCAATTAGGCCGTACACCTTACAGAGGTGTAGTAAGAAAAAAATCCCTAAACTATGATACTCGAACCGCCATGCTTCAAAGTTTTTGTGATGAATCTAGTGTCGTCCTCTGTATTTAAGGGGTGTCTTACACACTGACGGGCCCTTTACCGCCGTATAGAACCACTTTCAGTCATCGGTCCACAAGATGTTGGGCCATTTCTCAATCGGCCAAGTTAGGTGGTCTTTGGAAAAATTTGAGACGTCGTGTTATATGAGTTTTTTTAATAACAGTATTTGTAGAGGACTGCGCGCATTTAAATTATGTTCACGTAGAAGTTCTCTCACTGTATGAACATCGCAGAGCAGGTTCAGTACGTCCTGAATCTTTACAGCTGACATTGTAGGCCGAGTCTTAGCGCAACATACAACTTTTCGTTCACACTGCTCAGAAAGAATCCACCTTGCGCTCATTTTTTCATATTTTTTCTTATAAATTATGGCATTTCGAATCATTGTGGCTAAACACCCTACAAGTTTTTCCACTTCCCTGTAGGTTTTACCGCTGTTTATGAGAAATTAAATCCATTTTCGTTTTTTTTCACTACAGTGCTTCCCGCGGCCCACCAAAAGTTGTACAGTCACATTTTTTTGAAGTTTTCATTGAATAACAAAGAAGAGAACAGGAAACTTACTCTTTGTATCATAAAATTAAATATTTTTTAGTAAAAATAATTTTTTTGCATCAGTTCACCGTTCACTACTATTCTACTGCTCGCTCAAAAAAAAAGATATCGTAATATAATTAGCTGTAAAAAAATAACGGTAAGTGTTTCACACTTGTTGTTTTGTTTAACAGGGCCGTTAAACCTCGGAGAATATACATATAATAACAAGAATAATGATCGGCGGCAATATCATAAAAGAAAAAAAATTTAAGCCAAACTCACTCCTCCAATAGGCACTACTATTTCAATGCTCGCAACTGTATATATATGTATGTATGTGCCTTTTTACTGATATATATATGACATATGCTGCCAAGTACCTTCGCACATAGAAATAAACAATAAATGCAGCGTCTTTAAAATAATAATAAATTACTGTTTTTGTTGTTTTTTCTTTTTAATTGCACTTGATTAAATCAACTAGTTCGAAGTGTTGTTGCCAAGCGATCGGTGCTTACTAATAGGCGTAAAGCACTTATGAGCGCCTACTAACCCTGCATGCAATCAACAAATAATTTTAAATAAAATTGAAGTTTCGGAAAATCACCAGCCGAGCTATTGAAGCATTCATACCGTTAGTTCTTTAATATTGAGTAAAAAAAAATAATATTTTTTTGCCCCGTCGTATTTGAGATTGAAATCCGGCAGACAGTCCACATTTTTGTGGTAGATGCAACACCTGCGATATGACTCACTACTATTTCACATGCCTTACCTTAATTTGCGAAATTCTGCAACTTTTGGATATGAGCTCTAAGTATTTCCTGTTGAGTCAAAAGCCAAATGACGTTGACTATTAACCAATATATTCCCACTGATGATATCCAATGTCACTTCGGTGAATGTCAAAATTTAGCTTGTACCAATAGCTCTTACTTTCCTCCACTGCGCACTAGTAATCATGAAACCAGCATAGAATCAATTCAGCACTAGTTGAACCCGCAATCGGGTTGTGGTGCATGCCTTTGACAATCTCTATATGTATGTGGTGCGAGTAGGAAACTCAACGAATGACCATAACCCGAACACTTCAACGTGCAGCTGTTGTGTGTGTTCCCAGTAAGTTTACGACTTGAAACATTACGAATTGCAGCTTTTACTTATTTATTATTGTTTTTGTTATTACATTTATTCAAGTGTCATTTCTGTGGGTTAATGCACTACGATTCGATTCGATGCGATTCGCTGCGATGCCAAGTCAAGTGTGGAGCCGAGCTTCCACATTTAGATAAAGCGCATGAGGCCGGCTTCCGCGCCCTAAGCTACACACACACATACACACACTTGGACATGCTTATGGGTGAATGTTTGACTTAATGTGCGCATAAATATTATTCTTCATCAATATATGTATGGCGACACATACTCTCATCTATATGTATGTATGTACATATGTATATGGGCATATAGCAATGAGCGGCTCAGTATTTATGTATTACAAGCCTGTATTTAATTTATTTAATAGGATTTTTTATTGTTTATTTAACTATTTTTCGCATTTGTTTTGATAATTGAATGGTTTGTGTGAAGCGCAGTAAAATCTTGATTTTATGAGTTTTTAATTTTAGACTCTTCTCATATCGATTACATTGTGTTATAAGTGCTGCCTCAGATTCGCCAAGCATTGGAGAGTAGCCAATCCAACACACTATCCAGATGTTCAAACAGACAGGCAGCACTTGTGGTACAACACTGCTGTTGTTATCAATAATACCGAATTTCAAAACTACAATTGAAACGCAGTTGAATTGCAAAGCGAAGGCAATATTTTCCAATTCACTAACTAAATAAGTAGACAAGTTAATAAAGGGTTTTTCAATAGGGATGCTACAAAAGTAGACCAATAGGGACAGCAAACGACGCCATATTTTCCCGCTCTTTTAGCATTTCTCTTCAGTAAGGTTAGTCACTTCATCAGTGGCGGATCCACGGGGGGTTTTTGGTGTTAAAACACCCCCTAAACTCAGAGAAAAATATATGTTTGTTGATATGGGTTTGGAATGAGGTTATTGATCAAAAAAATCACATCAAATTATAAGCAATTATAATAAGTTACAAGATTTTTGTTGTTATTCATATAATTCGAACTTTCTCTACATTTGTACAAGCAGTATCGCTGAAGCTCAGTGATTAATTGAGAATTACACGGGATCTCACATTCCATGTTATATTTTCCTTGGTTTTTGAAAGAATTCTTCTAGTATTTCATCAACTGACAGATCAATATCCCTATGAATATTCATTGATGCTAGACCATTAAGCCTATCTTGACCTGTCGTATTTCGTAAATAGGTTTTAATTCTCTTTAAACTTGAAAAACTTCTTTCCGGTGATGCTATTGAAACAGGCAATAACGCCAATATGCGTAAAATCTTGAAAACATTCCCAAAAGACGTTTTGTTCACTGCTTCTAAAGCTTCGAGAGCATTCCGAAAATGCTTGCCTGAAGTTCGCTGTTTCCACATTTTCACCTCCGCAAGAAAGTTTTGTTCTGAACAGTTGATCACCCTTTCATAGAAAGAAAATATTTCTCGAGCTTTTTTAGCATCAAATTCGTACTTTCGGAAAAATACACAAAAAAAAACAAACGTGTCCTATAATAACTGAATTTTCGCGAGGGACTTGCTATATTAAAAATACGTTGAGTAATAAAACTTTTCGTAAAATCCCCCCAACAATTTTTTCTGGATCCGCCACTGCATTTCATCATGGAAAGATATACGATCGAACAACGAGTAGAAATTATTAAAATTTACTACAGAAAATTGGAGTCAGTGGCCTCAACTTTAAGACTGGATTTTCATCGAAAAATCATCTTCAGTTATGAGGCTCATTTCGGGCTGAATGGCTTCATCTCTTCAGTAAGATTTGACATTTCATCATGGAAAGATATATGTACTTTGGGAAAATCATCTTCAGTTATGAGTCTCATTTCTGGCTGAATGGCTTCGTCATAATACTCCATGAGTCACCATTGTATCTCGAAAAAAATATGGTTTGGTGCGGTTGATGGGCCGGCGACGTCATTGGGCCGTACTTCTTCCGTGATGTAATTCCAACAGAACGGCGCCACAAGCCACATAGCGAATGTCTCAATCGATTTATTGAAAACCAAGTTTGGTGAACGTGTTCTCTTTCGAAATTGCCCAATCAATTGGCCGCCTCGGTCGTGCGATTTGACGCCGTTAGACTATTTCCTATGGGGCTACGTCAAGTCTATGGTCTATGCCAACAAGCCAGCGACGATTGATGAACTTCGTACGAATATCGAACGTGAAATTGCAGCAGTATCGGCCGATTTATGCTTGAAAACTGTCGTAAATTGGGTTCAGCGTCTGGACTTATGCAAGCTTGTCCGTGCTGGCCATGCAAAAGAAATTGTAGCGTTCTTATTGAAAACCCCTTTACATATATTATATATACACACACACTTAAGTAAATATAAAAAATTTGTTCTACGTTTCATTAATTTGATAAGTCAACTGATAATTGCGTTTTATAAAATTTGTAGATAAACAAGTGGAGACGCACAGTGATATGATAAAGACTCAGTGGTGTTGTGTCAATGCCTATATGTCATTCGCGCTATTTTGATGCAAATACAATAAATGAAAAAAATCATTATTTTATTTTGTTATTGTTGATAAAATATTGGAAAAGAAGATCATACAACTGAAATGAAGTCATGAAAATCCAATTGAATTTCTCATACAATTTTGGATGACAATTGCATTGTTATTTAGTTAGTCAGAGCAAATGTGTGGTAATTATATATAAAAATATCTAACCACAAATCACAACACAACTTCTGCCGAATACATTAAAATTCAATAAAAAATCTGGATTTCATTAGAAATTGACATGCAAAACCAAAAGATAATATAATTTGAGCCATGTGGTATATATGCGAGTACATATTTTTTTTAGAATTAAATAAGTCCATAACTTTCGCTCTCGAAATTCCATGAGTAATTTATGATTGCAGTACGTATATTCTCATGATCATCACTTTCTTTTCCCAAAACCTTATCCATTAAACAGAATAACGTCATATATTCTACTGAATGTTTGTTCACAATTTGACAATACAGTTAGTCATGTCCACTAAACAAGAATTATAATTTTTATTAAAAATGTTTAATGTTGTATTACTCGTTACTTTGGCTTGTGGTTCTTAAACTTGCTCCACTGTACATAACACTCACTAACTACTTCAATTGCTTTGATTGATTTCTTTAAAATCAAATTGTCACACAGGAAAAAGAGCGAGTGTCGTCAGAAGGTCATTGATAAATGAGTTTGATGCAAGTGCCGTTACATCACACTGTGAAAATAAAAGTTAAGTAATGTTATTGATTCCCCTAACTTTTGAGTGATAATTGGAAATTGGACAAGTACAATGAGCACATGTATTCAAAAAGCACAATAAATCAAAATATTTAAGTATAAGTGAGTTTGTATGTATGTATATAGATTGCCCTTGTTATCTAAGTAGCGCAAAGAATTTAATCCAAAAAAGTCGTCAGGTCGCGATAATATAAAGTGCTAATTGTGTTATCAATTCTTGCTATAGTAGTGCTCTCCTTGTTCTTTGATACAATCCTTAGTTGTGGATAATATCCTATTTCATGAATAAAGTCGCAGATAATCATCATAGATATACCTATGAAAGACTTAACACAGCCGTTTTCATACAGTCCTAACAGCTTTCTACCCTGTCTTTCACAAGGCCCCTTATATAAGATTAAAAACATTTTCCCTTTCGAACTGTACAAAGCCTTGGAGTCCTATTTGAGAAATAGAACGACCCAACAGAGCTGGTGGACCACAGGGCAGTGTGTTAGGCCCAACTATATACATACAGATCTTCCAACAACTAGTAATTTATGTGGAATGTGGAAAAGAAATTGCGGAAAAAGTTGCACTCAGATTAAAAAGATGGAAAATGGGCGTGGCGGCGTCCACTTAAGTGTCAGAAACCATATCTCGGGAACTACTCGACCGATTTTAATGAAATTTGGTATATAATGTTTTCTTAACACCCTGATGACATGGATGGAAAATGAGCGAAATTGGTACACAACCATGCCATTGACAATTTGAATTCTCTCTGATTTCTTCACTTTATAATACAAACATTAGGAATCAATGAAGATGGCGGAATAAAATTTTACAAAAATACTATATTTGAACTGTGGCTGAATTTGTGGAAAAAATTATCAAAATCGGACTATAACTTTTCAAGACCATGTATATCGAACATGAAGAACTCAGTGCGTAAGGGTAATTTTTCACCGAAAATATCGGTATTATAGGTTTTCCGGATTATTAAAATCGGACTATAACTTTTCAAGGCTCCGGTTATCGAACATGAAGAACTCAGTGCCTAAGGGTAATTTTTCACCGAAAATATCGGTATTATAGGTTTTCCAAAAATACGGTGGGCTTTATACTTTATAAATTGGTTAATATATGAAAATTAAGTGAGCGTATAATTTTGGATATAATGTGGCTTGGTGATGAAAATTAGAGAATAGGTTCAAGAATTACCTCAGCCCTTCTATACTATATATGATGATTTTCGTTATTCTATTAGACTTTATGCCGAATATATGAGTCAAATTTTGTGTTATAGCCTTTTCGCACAGGAGTTAATTGATCAATTAAACGGTCTTTACTCGATTAAAGCGCTGATTTAGATCGATTTGCCATACAAAATAAAAATCTAATTTTTCTCCATTCATTTTTAATCGAATTTTGATCGAGTTGAAAATGAAATGCAACTCTGCGAAATTGCAGTAATATTACGCGGCGGTAGATGTCGCTGTTGGAAATAATAGCTGTGGTTATTGAGAAAATAGCAATCAGCTGTTGAAACTTACCAACTTTTTATGAAAAGCAAAAACGAAAATGTATACCAGCTGATCGATTATCGAGTGGCTGGCAGTGCGAAGGGCAAAAAGTGGTTTCTCAATTAAAATTTTAATTGATCAATTAATTTGGCTGTGCGAAAATGCTATTATTTTAATAAAATATCATT
This sequence comes from Zeugodacus tau, assembly GCA_031772095.1. NCBI lineage: Eukaryota > Metazoa > Arthropoda > Insecta > Diptera > Tephritidae > Zeugodacus > Zeugodacus tau. The sequence continues at coordinate 46,569,241 of CM062652.1, forward strand.
AATAAATCCATTCCTTATTTGTACTGATTTTTTTCTTCAAATCAGCTAATTAATTGGTAAAGGATATAAATATGGTATGGATGGTATATAAATAAATATTTCTAATTAGCACAGTGATTAGAGTGCAATGTTTTGTTCCTTCCCTTAAGTAGTTATATTTAGATATTTTAGCTTAAAACTACTTCGCTTTCCATAATAAATAGCCTATGTTTTACATGCCGATGCAAATGAATACTTACATATATGGCACATATGTAGAACAAAGAAGGGTCTGCAAACCACATTTTCTTATGCATGCGGCAATCGGACGCGCCGTGCCGTATGGAAATAGTGAAAATGCCACCACAACAACAACACACCGAAATGCGTTAATTTGTGTAATTAAAAAGATTTTAATGCACAAAAAGCCATTGAGGGTCGGCGCCAGCCTGCGAGTCACGATGCAACTGGATGGAAATTTTCATTTGTTGCATGCAAGAAAATATCCATATCCACTACGCTCCGCGCATACGGTTTAACATCGACTTAGCGTATTGCCATTTTAAAGAGAGTCAAGCGACAAATGCGCGATCAAGAGGAAAGTGTGCGGTGCGGTGCTGAAAATCCTTTAAAATTATTTTTAATTTCTTCTCGCATGTGTCGCGACGCATCGCCACTGTAGCGTCACACATTGCCTGCAGACAGGCGCAACGTCGCGTACTTCACCAGTATGTTGTTCCATGTGTATGTATGCATATGCTCCATGCACGCTTTACTCCAGCCATTCTTTGGTTTTTATTAAATCTGCTGTCCGCTTTTAAATTCATTGAAACGTATTGCTTGTGCCACCAAAATGGGTGCGTTAGCGCGAACTGGGCCAGCACATGCAAAGCACCAAGCCAAGCGTCGCGCTGAAACTCTCTGGCTTGCCGTGACCGGCTTGATTTTGACTTCAGCTGGCGCTGTGGCATTTCACAGCAGTGCGGAAAATATGCGCATGCAGCAGGTTTGTCCGGTCCGGTTGAAGTTGGAGCTGATGCTGGAGTTTGGGAGTTGGGATGTGGGATGTGGCTGCGGTTATGCTATGTGGTTACGGTTCGGCTTGAGGTTGAGGTTGGGTTGTGGGCGTAGGTTTTACTGTCGTGGAAAATGAGTATTTTTTCACTCAGCGCGCATAAATGCACAAGTGTTTTTGTTATGAAATAGCGCTAGTTTAAGTATAAAGAATGGCTCGGTTGTGCAATAATTGTTGGTTATTTCGGATTTTTAATGAACGCGAATTCACTTTCAATTTTAATTATGATAAATGAACAAACAATTTCAATATTGTGTATTTTTCGTGGACCGCTTTTGTCAGGGTGGGTTGTAAGTTAATTATCTATATATCTATCCTTCACACGAATTTATTTGTAGGTGGCATTATGCTGAGATATTCCATATACATATGTAGTGTGATTCATTTCGTCAATATCTGTGATCTCTAAAGATCAATGATGTACACCATATGTAGACTGGAGTGTACTAAAAGCTTCCCACCAATGTATTGCCCAACAATCTAATTTAATCTGAAACATTTGAGAACTGCTATACAATATGGTGCACCCTGTAGACACATAGACGGCCACAAGTTTTGTATTGGTCATCAGTTTAATTTTTACAAATCGGCTCGGCGGCCAAAGGTCGTGAAATGAAGAGCAAGTTTGAAGAGGCACGAGCATGTGCATTTGGTGGCGTTAATAAATAGAATTGGCATACATATATGGAAATCAGAAAGCCTATTCAAGAACCATAAAACGTTATTGAGTGATTGAACAGTGACTCAGATATGTAGATATAGTTTTGATGTGGCCTACTTGACTTATTGTATTCAAAAAATATACTAAATAAATTTATAAGTGTCAAATTGAATAAAAATAGTACAATCTTCTATAAGAGTGTACAGCTACTGGCGTACGCCGATGATATCGATATCATTGGAAACATTTCGTCAACCTGGGAACCAGCATTAACAGCAATAACAATGTCAGCCTGGAAATCCAACGCAGAATCACTCTTGCCAACAGGTGCTACTATGGACTAAGTAGGCAATTGAAAAGTAAAGTCCTCTCTCTACGAACAAAAACCAAACTCTACAAGTCTCTCATCATTCCCGTCCTACTTTACGGTGCAGAAGCGTGGACGATGTCAACATCCGATGAGACGGCACTAGGAGTTTTCAAGAGAAAGGTTTTGCGGAAGATTTATGGTCCCTTAAACATTGGTTCGGCGCCAGTTGGAGATCCCAAGTGTAACCAGGCGCTCTCCTCCTGGTCCCTCCAACGGAGTGGAGGCCTTACCCTTCATCGGCTTCCTCCGGGTGGTACTGCATCGAACACTTTCAGAGCTGGAGTGTTTTCGTCCATTCGGACAATATGACCTAGCCAGCGTAGCCACTGTCTTTTTATTCGCTGAACTATGTCAATGTCGTCGTATAGCTCGTACAGCTCATCGTTCCATCGTCTGCGGTATTCGCCGCTGCCAATGTTTTGGATGGGATCATGTGTAGAAGTTCACGTAAGTGAGGAAAGGTTTTGATTGTCATTCACTTGGGATTCTTCTCCACATGGTTCAAGCAGCTCACGACTTCCGGTTTTAGACCAAGTATCCTCTGGGTAGCCAACAAACAGTCGTTTGGAGGCGAGCTAAAGTGAGAAGGCGAAGCCCACTTCTGCGGTTGTGCGTAGGGTTTGGGACCCACCACATAAAAACGAAGTACCGATGAAAAATCGACGAAAGCCCCGGATAAGACACCCCATTTAATGAATGAAGTAAGAAATAAAATATTAAAATTTGAATTTTGTAGAAAAAATTCACTTTTTCGGAATATATGGACTCGGTAAAAATAGTTGTAATAAAAATTAAAAAAAAAAACCTGGGTTCGTTAACTATATAATGTTATTTCAAAGATTTGTGCAAAATTTGACCAAAATCGCTTCATAACTTTTCGAAATCGTGTCCACCGACTTGAAAAATTAAGTTGCAAAATAAACTTCCAAAGGGTCTATTTCTTAGAATTTTACTCGGATCGATTTGATATTTTGGATACAATTTTAAACAAACATATTGCACTATATAATATTTTTTCAAATTGTGAAATTTTGAAACCCAACCAACTCTTTAATGCTTATACTTTTCTTCCCAGAAGTTCTCAAAACAAACAAGCTTCTGCAAGCTCTTTTAAAGGTATGGTTACAACATGAATGTGCATTATTGACTTACACAAACAATTTTTTGCGCGTCCAAAGTGAAAGACCTCTTGCCACTGAAGCAGCAGAGCGTCTTCGCTCATATGTAATTGCGGTATTCGTTTAATTTTAAAATGGCATTTGCCTTAAAAGGCATATCAACCGTCTGGCAACATTGTAAAAACGAAAATATGTGCAAATAAAAGTAAGAACGTCTGAGTCTGCAATTGTGCTGCAGGCGTGTTATACCGTTCAACAAGTATGTGGTCGAGGCAACATTAAGTAAAACCCATGTCAATGCATTCCAAAACAAGTGCTATGCATAATATATTTAAGACAGTCAGTATGCTAATGATTCCACAAAGATAATTTTAAAATTATTTGAATCAAATCAAATGAATGTTTGACACACCTACCTCATGACATGAAAGGTATAAAATAGCTTACGTGAAGGACTGTAGCCATAACAGTAGTAACAATGCAGAATTAAAGATTCCTTATATGGTTGGAAAAACACGAATGCAACTGCAAGTAATAGAATCAATTGTGGAACAATTACTTGTATCTGTATATAGTGGAATGTATTCTGTGTGTGTGCGATGCAGTATGAACCCCGCAGGAAATTTATATGTGATTTAGAAATATATATGTCAAATATATATATTTTTTATCAAAATAGAAATAATAAATATTTCTTAATGGTAATAAAAATATTGTCGAGGCCACACAGACAATACGTTGCCGCTGAAAAATATTTGAAGGTGGCGTATTGCTGTTGAGAACTGCAAAATATTTATTTTCATTCCAAGTAAGAAAGGGCTAAGTTCGGGTGTAACCGCACATTTAATTCTCTCGCAATATATACATTTAATTGTATTAAGATAGCACACAATTCTTCCATTATATTCGACACAAAGTCCACTAGAATAACGAAAATAAGTCTATATATTATATGTAGAAAGAGGCAATTCCTGAACAGATTTTACTCATTTCCACCACTAAGGTACACTGTATCCAAGACTATACGTTCCCAAAATTTGGCTAAGATATTGCACATATTAACCGATTTATAATGTATAAGGCCCACCGGAAGTTTGATAATCAGAAAATAAAGTATGTGGGAGTTAGGGAAAGTTATGACCCGGTTTTAACCATTTTTGTTACAGAGACACACTATTAGAAAACAACGATGCCCTCTGAATTAAATTAAAATATCTGAGAGATTTACCGATAATCTCGGTGAAAAAGTTCCCTTAGGCACTGAGTTCTTCATATTCGATATTCAGGGTCTTGAAAAGTTATAGTTCGATTTTGACAATTTTTCCACAATTAAGCCACAGCTCAAATACAGTATTTGTGTAAAGTTTTATTACGCTATATTCATTAGTTCCTGTTGTATATATTATTAAGTGAACGAATGAGATGTAATTCAAAATTATATTATGTGGGAAGTAAGCTGGGTTGTGAACCGATTTCGCACATTTTCCATCGGTAATATTAGGATGTCAAAATATTATGTAGCAAATTTCATTGAAATCGGTCAAGTAGTTCATGAGATATAGTTTCTGACCCAAAAATGGGCGACGCCTGGCCCATTTTCAGTTTTTAAAAGAAATCTCATATGCATTCTCAATGGGCCAAGGAATATGTGTATCAAGTTTCATTAAGATATCTCAATTTTTACTCAAGTTATCTCTTATTAAGTTATCCAGATTAACAGACGAACGGACAGGCATACGGTTTTCAATTCTACTCGTCACCCCGATCACTTCGGTATATATAACCTTATATCTAACTCGTTTAGTTTTAGTTGACACAACGGTTCTACAAAACTATTATACTATGTGCAATATGCTGCGAGAGTATAAAAACGTCGAATTCTAGATCTGGACCCAACAACATTGAATAACACTTTACTAATAATAGTTATTAATTCATTATGTAATAAATGGGGTTTTTACAACGCCGAAGAAAGTTAATTACGGAGTGTGACGAATAACCACAGGCTCAACCACGAAATAATTTGCACTTTGTTATGACTCATGCAGTTGATAGTTTACCATATATAAAGTCTTACAGACCGCAAAATGAATAAAGCAGCTCTCAAACTATTTGAATTATGAATGGATTTGCGGTGTGGATTTCCGGAATATTTCCGAAATGATTGTTGACATTTAGCGGCGTGTTATTTTTATTTTCCTATGAATTGTTTAGAAAACTGTGGAGAAAGGCTAAAAAGTACAAAAGAATCGTAAAGGTGATGATGACTAGCTAATAGCTGTAATAGATATTAACACTAAATGCGACGTCTTCACTGAGAGTTTGGCAGTTTACAACGACATTTTAATGATGATTTTAATGAATATTTAAATGGTTATTCACAATGTATTCATCCAACTTGGTTTGAATGCAGTTCAAACTTAAGTATAACGAGAAAAAACGTTAACTTCGGTTGTACCGAAGCTAATATACCCTTCACAAGTGCATTTCTTTTACTAACTATGTGTTTAAGCAAATCTAAAGCCGTAAGAAAAAGTAAGTAAAAAAAAAGAAAACATTTTACTAATTCTTTTTAGCCAGGTTGTTTGCTAGAAACATTAAGGTTATATAGTTAAACGATCTGAACAATTTCTTCGGATATTATATTATTACCTTAAGGAGTAATCCATGTCAAATTTCGTGAAGATACCACATCAAATGCGAAAATTTTCCATACAAGCCATTGATTACGATCGTTCGGTTTGTATGGCAGCTATATGCTATAGTGAACCGATCTAAACAATTTTTTCAGAGATTAAATCATTTCTATGAGCAATAACTCACACCAAATTTCGTGAAGATATGTAGTAAAATGCGGAAGTTTTCCATACAAGCCCTTGATACCGTTCGTTCAGTTTGTATGGCAGCTATATGATATAGTGGTCCGATATCGGCAGTTCCGACAAATGAGTAGCTTCTTGAAGAGAAAATAACATCTGCAAAATTTCAAAACGATATCTTAAAAACTGAAGGACTTGTTCGTATATATACAGACAGACAGACGTGCATGGCTAAATCGACTCAGTTCAACATACTGATTATTTATATATATACTTTATAGAGCCTCCGATGCTTCCTTCTGGGTGTTACAAACTTCGTGGCAAACTTAATATACCCTGTTCAGGGTATAAAAAGTAAGGAAGGCCTAAGTTCTAGTGTTGTCGAACAGATATTGGTGAAAATATTGTATATGTTTGAAAATCCTTATATAAGGTATATGGAAGCTACAGGAAATAATGATCCCATCCCATTTTATCAACATGTTACCATTTTAACTCAATATGTCTCATAAACATGTATAATCTCTCTTACAAGAGAGCTTTACCTACAGTCATCCAATAAAGCCTACATATCTCAATATAACGAAAGTGTTTCTATAGTCTCTATAGGCGCTTATTCAAATTACATTTCTCTTCACTGCGAAGTATTCCTCTCCACCAGAATAATAAGAAATTGTCAGGAATAAAATTTCGTGTACCAACAATTTTCGGAATTCAGAGTTTAGACTTCCAACGCGCTGACTTCTGTAGTGGCTGCGAAACTTTTGATAGTAAATAGGTAGAGCTTACCTCTGGCTCACTAAATTTTAACATTTTGTACTGCTTTTGAATTTGTTTAAGCTAATTTTGCATTTTTCCCATACATTTCCTTATGTGCACACTACTACTGTAGTGGTGCTCATAACTTTTATCGATGTGGCACTGAATACATGCAATGAAAAGATCCTCTCTGCCTTTTTAATATACAACTTTTATGCACTCAGCAGAAGTGTTGAAGTTCACATACCAGGCAGCACTACGGAATCACGGCAATGCCATTAAACGTCTTCATTGCCCACTGAGGTACTTGCACTTATTTGGCCATCAAAGCTCGAGTATTTCTGATGAAGACTTCGTCAACTTCGTCGACTACTGCGCTTGTGGCTGCTGCGTGCAGCTTTCAACAGCCACCCAAGTGTGCTCGACTACTCGGCTAGAGTTGACAAACGTATACTATCTAGCGCCAGGTTGCATGTATGTCTGTGTCATATGAGTTTGAAAACGTCAGCAGCAGTTGCAACCCTTCAAACATTTATGTATTTACATTTGCATAGATGCGTGGCGCAAGTAGACTAGTGTGGCTTGGCGTAGCAGTTGATCGCCGGTTAGAAAACTTTGACAATAATGCGACCAGACCTTGCGCTATACTCGTCGTATGCATATGGTACTTACAGTTCAGCCATACAACTCAAGCAGAAGCTTTCAGTACATATCGTCAAGCTTTGACGTGCTCAGCTTCTGATATGAGAAAAACGAAGCTGCCACTTCAGCAAGTCCTCAAGCACTAGGAAATTGTGAAGTATTGCAGAGCGTTACCTCACTTTTCGAACTAGCTACAAGATTTCCAGATAGAACACAGACACAAACAAAATGCAACGCTTGCACCGACTCATACGGTTTTCCTTTTTGTAGCCATCTTGCATATCCCTTGCTCATTTCTTATATGTAGCTTCTGCCAATAAATCGTAAATATGCGGAATGATGAGAAAATTTCTGGCAATACGCCAATATCATTCGAACTTACATATACATTGGCCATTGAAGAAGGCGTTCAATAAATACGCGTGGCGGAAGTGGAGAATGCTCAAACAGATGTTTCCAACCTACGAATACTCATATACTCACATACCAATGTAAGTACGCCAACTCATACTCATACCTGTTTGGCGGACAGGGTCAATCTGCCGCGGAGCTGCAACTGCGGTACGCGCACAATACACTTCCAGAAGTATAATAAAAACAACAACAACAAACACTGTGTGGCAATATGTGCGAGGGCTACAGTGCCATTGTGTTAATTGACTCCTCGGGGGACGTGTGGCCTGTTGGCGGTGTTGACTGCAACTGCCCCGTAGGTGAAGTCTGTGTTTATTTGCTAAAATGCGAAATGTGGAGCACCTTTGCGTCCCGCTGTGACAATGTCATAAATTTGCATTTAATTGGCGACATGGGTGTTGCGCTCGCGACGAAGTGACGTCTGTACTTAACAAATCCTTGTTATTTGCGCGGTTGGGTGTGTGACGAGACATCTGCCAAAGGTATGTGGCGCAAATGACGTCGGAGCGGGTTTTTGAGTGGCGAAGTGGATCTTAAATGTTAGTAAGTGCGCTACAATTAAAGATCTTCCACAATCCACTATTCATAGTATTTGGTGAACTATTTTTGAAAAACCTATAATTAGGTATATGGGAGCTAGGACGATTTCTGACCCGATTTTAAACATTTTTGGTGCCACACTATTAGAAGAAAAAGTTTACCTCTGAATTAAATTAAAATATCTGAGAGATTCACCGATAAAATTACCCTTGGAGACTGAGTTCTCCATGTTCGATATCCGGGGCCTTGAAAAGTTTTCGTCCGATTTCGACAATTTTTCCACAAAGGATTAGCGTCTGATCTTACTATCTATCTATCTTATGTTTTTGGGGGTCGCTGAAAAAATTTATCGGACCTCTTGTAAACATTTATCGGATTCGCTTGAAACAAAAAACGTGTTCAAAATGGCGGATCCAATATGGCGGACGCTTTTTTTGAAAATTCATCGGATTCGCTTGAAACTCGTTACTCAGTGGTTTTGTTGGTCACAGTACAAATTCGAGGTCTTCCTTCAGATCAGGATTTTTTTCATTCAATGCTTTATAAAAAGTGTTCGGATTTAGTTCAAATATGCGCCGTTTCGTTCGATAATCTGTTTCCATCTAGACGGCAACTTCAAAATACCCCCCTCGTAGAAGACCCACTACTTATTTGCGAAGAACTCGGGCAGCCACTTTTCACAAGCCTCTTTTGTGTTCAACTTTACACCACCAAGGGGGTTCGCCATGGACAGGAATAGGTGGTAATCATTTGGCGCTATGTCCGGGCTATATGGTGGATGCGATAAAACCTCCCATCCGAGCTCCCGTAACTTCTGACGAGTCATCAACGAAGTATGTGGTCTGGTGTTGTCCTGGTGGAACACTACACCCTTCTTGTTGGCCTATTCTGGACGCTTCTCGTCGGTCTCCGACTTCAAGAGGTCCAATTGTTCGCAGTAGATGGTAGAATTAATCGTTCTTTCCTGGCCATCAATCCCGGCTTGGCCACTGTTTGGGATGATTCACCGGCCTTCGACGATATTGACGTATGTGATCCATTTTTCGTCGCCAGTTACCATCCACTTCAGAAATGGGTCGAGTTCGTTCCGTTTCAGCAGCATATCACAGGCGTTGATTCGGTCCAGAATGTTTTTTTTGCGTCAAATCATGCCGCACCCAAACATAAAGCTTTTTTGTGTATCCAGCCTTCTGCAGATGGTTTAAAATGGTTTGTTGACTAACTCCCATCTCCTGGGCGATGTCACGAGATGCATATGTTTTCCTTGATTTGATAGGTATTCGTCGTCACAGGTCTTCCGCCGGCTGGCTTATCCATGGTGTCATTTTCACCCGCTCTGAATCGCCGAAATCATTCAACCGCAGTTTGAATTGATAGCGTACCATCCACCAAAACACAATTAATTTAAGGGAATGTTTCTCTAGCGCTTTAAAATACCGCGAATTTCTGCGAATTCCTGAGAACGACGGTAATGTCTTGGTGGAAACGTTCACCCTGTTCTTCACTAAAGTGGAATTCTTAGTTAATTTAATTAAATTCCATTTTTCAGCAATTTTATCAAATGAAATGTGCATAAAAGCTTAATATTTCAAGTATTAGAAGCCTCTGCGAATTTTATTTTTATATTGGCACCTTTGCGGGTAACATTTCTCGGAATGTTAGCGAATACCATTGCTTCAAGGAGGTTCATAAGAATCTAGGTGGTTTTGTTTATTTTTAGTGCTGCCTGCTTATTTTTTTAAACACCCACAATATAGTGGTTTAGTGTACTCCACATATTGCTTATGCTCCTCAAGTCGGGTTTCCTTAGAACTTACGTCTATGTATATTAGCGCCATATATCTTTAGCGTTGTGCATTTACAATTCATCAAGCACGCTTTAATTAATTAAATGTAATATTTACTACCAAGTGCAACCAGCCCACTGGCAACGCAGCACTGTTGGTCATAAACCATTCACGGTAACACATGTCTGCCAAATGACGATGAAACATATGAGTTCTTTCCAAGAACACGTACACACATACCTATGGAAAGTAGAAATGAATGCATTTTTAAACGCTCACATGCAAGTACTTGCTATGGTAGTAAGTCGTTACGGCGTTGCTTATCAAATCTCAAGTCGATAAATTTTGTACTTATTTTTACGCTCTACAACGGTAGGCAAGAGTACCTACGACCAACGTCTTGTCCCTTTCGTTGGACTCTTTGACTAACGAGCAACAAGCCAGCCTGGTCGCCTTGTGACTGTGGTGTGCTACGTAACAATCCGCAACAACGGTAAACTTTCATTTTACCTTTGCAGCCATTTATCATTATTTGTTTGCTCACAGTAGCTGGCGACAATTCACTCGGCCATGTTTTGTTAGTGGCCGAAACGATTGGCCACTCCGGTGTTGCCGAGTACCATATCCTTGCACCTTCGACCAATTGAGACTTGCCAACTACATGGACCATATCTTTGCTTACAAGTATGGACTTATACTGCCAATAATGTAACGGGTTGGCTGAGATGTTATCGAACATGATGTCAAGTCTTTCATACACACACACACACACGGTCAAAGTTGAAACCAAACGCAACAATTTCCATTGTGTAAAATATTTTTGTTCATCTAACTGTTTGTGGTAATAATTTGGAGGAATTTAAAGGATTCGATATGCATATCTTCTGAGGAACCGCGTTAACAAAGTATGAGCTCCAAATTATATAGCTAATTAAGAGACATTCCAGAAGAAAGTGATGAGATTATTCCACCTCTTCCTCCATGCAGCTTATTCAGCTAACAGGGTGGAGCCCGGTGGAACAATGACCAGTTAGAACCCATACGACTAAGGAGAGGTAAACTTTACTGCGGACGAAGAGCTCGGTGGACCTCCTGCGATTCACCTTAGGCCAAAAGGATCTGGCGACTGCGCAAGTGCCAGTGACTGACCAGCGCTTGGCCAGCTCAGCCGAGACCCACCTGTCCAGAATTAAACCACAGTTTAACAACGGTGCTCCATGTTTCCATATTACAATTAGTGAAACATACGAACCTGACCTTCCGAGCTCATCAACTTAACAATAACCCTGAGAAGTCTAATCGAAAAGTTGAAGACGTTTCTTCAACTTAACTTAATTTAAAAACAAGTAAGGAAAGGCTAAGTTCGGGTGCAACCGAACATTTTATACTCTCGCAATTTATTGAAGAAATTTTATTAAGATAACATACAAATTAACCCATAAATTCGGCATAAAGTTTAATAGAATAACGAAAATCGTAATATATAGATATGAGGGCTGAGGTAATTCCTGAACCGATTTCGTTCATTTCCATCAGCAAGGTACACTATATCCAAGACGATACGCTCACTTAATTTTGCTAAGATAGCTCACATATTAACCAATACATATGTATATGCGGAATAAAGCTCACCGTATTTTTGAAAAACCTATAATTAGGTATATGGGAGCTAGGAGAAGATACTTTTGAAAAACCTACAATGAGGTATATGGAGATGTTATGACCCGATTTTAATAATTTTTGGAAAATAGACACACTATTAGAAGAAAACTATTTCCTCTGAATTAAATTGAGATATCTGAGAGATTTACCCATATTTTCGGTTAAAATTTATCCTTAGGCGCTGAGTTCAACATGTTCGATATCTGGGGCATTGAAAAGTTATGATCCGTTTTCGACAATTTTTTCGCAAGTGAAGCCAGAGATGATATGCACTATTTGTGTAAAGTTTTATTCCGCTATCTTCATTGGTTCCTTATGTTTGCATTATAAAGTGAAGGAATAAGATGGAATTAAAAATTGAGTTATAAGGAAAGTAGTCGTGGTTGTAAACAGATTTCGTCCATTTTTTGTGCGTGTTATCAGGGTGTCAAGAAACTATTACAAACCAAGTTTCATTCAAATCGGTCGAGTAGTTCCTGAGATATGGTTTTTGACCCATAAGTGGGCGATGCCACGCCCATTTTCCATTTTGTAAAAAAATCTGAGTACAGCTCCCTTCTGCTATTTCTTCTGCAAAATTTAGTGTTTCTGACGTTTTTCGTTAGTTAGTTAACCCACTTTTACTAATTTTCAACCTAACCTTTGTATGGGAGGTGGGCGTGGTTATTATCCGATTTCAACTATTTTCATGGTGTGTGGTGGGGTACATAAGAGAACCGACTGCAGAAAGTTTGGTTTATATAGCTTTATTGGTTTGCGAGTTAAATACAAATAACCGATTTGTGGGCGGGGCCACGCCCACTTCCCCAAAAAAATTACATCCAAATATGCCCCCTCCTAGTGTGATCCTTTATTCCAAATTTTACTTTTATAACTTCATTTATGGTTTAGTTATGACCCTTTATGTGTTTTTGGTTTTCGCCATTTTGTGGGCGTGGCAATGGTCCGATTCTGCCCATTTTCGAACTTGATCTTCTTATGGTGCCAAGGAATATTTGTGCCAAGTTTCGTCAAGATATCTTAATTTTTACTCAAGTTACAGCTTGCACAGACGGACAGACGGACAGACGGACAGACGGACGGACGGACAGACGGACAGACGGACAGACGGACGGACGGACAGACATCCGGATTTCAAATCTACTCGTCACCCTGATCACTTTGGTATATATAACCCTATATCTAACTCGTTTAGTTTTGGGTGTTACAAACAACCGTTATGTGAACAAAACTATAATACTCTCTAGCAACTTTGTTGTTGCGAGAGTATAATAATCATACTGCCCTCCATTGTGTCGGCTCAATACGAAATTAGCTCCACCTTATTTTTATTGGTTTGCTCTGTTAGGCAATCTACAACAACGTAACAACTGTTGCAAGAATTATTGCTGTCAATTGTGGGACAACAATATTGTTTTCTTCCCATATTGTTGCTGATGAAGATTAACCTATTTGCTTGAATTGTTGCTCTAAGCTTAACCACTGCAGTGTTGCATTCGTTTCAAAATGAATTGCTCTTTGGTTATTGCAGGAAATATTCTAAGGATGCACACATTTTATAAATTTGTTACTATTGCTGTAGATTTTACAGTGGTCTTCCATATGATGATCTTAGTAGAATACAAACAGCTTCGACAAATTGCCGAAGTCTTGGGCATCTCACTCAATATATTTGTAAGACCTTGGGTGAGAATTTGAAGTCCTTCCGTACGATTTATTAATTTGTCACAGTTATGACAGAAGATTTGACACCGTTTGGACTTGATTTTACTACCAATTTAGTGTTTTTTAATTATTAACATACTTTAGATTTATTTTAATGTATTTTATTTTTTTTATTTACAGGTATGTATTGATACGCCTTTGAAAGGTCCAGCCGAGTGGATTTTTGAGTAAGAAACTTATTTAGAGCAGATTTTAAAATTAAATTCATATTAGTCCGCCATTTTGAATTTTTGAAAACGTGGTATTCTTAATAAGGGACCCGAAAACCCCCGAGCAACAAGTTTCAAGCGAATCCGATGAATTTTTCAAAAAAGTTGTCCGCCATATTGGATCCGCTATTTTAAATTTTGAAAAAACCCGATATCGGATTCATAATGAGGGACCCCAAAGTAACGAGTTTGAGGCGAATCCTATAATTTTTTCAAAAAAGAGTCCGCTATTTTGAATTTTGAAAAAAAAACCGACATCGGATTCATAATCAGGGACCCCGAAAACCCAAAAGTAACGAGTTTCAAGCGAATCCGATGAATTTATAAACACGCTGTCCGCCATATTGGATCCGCTATTTGTAATTTTGAAAAAAAATAACGCCATCGGATTCATAATCGGGGACCCCGAAAACCCCCGAGTAACGAGTTTCAAGCGAATCCGTTGAATTATAAAAAAACGCTGTGCGCCATATTTTTTTTTGGGTTATGTCAAAACCCTGATCTGATGGGGTTAAATGGATTCAGATTCGAACAAAATCACATTTGACGGTAATCACTAAAATAATCTCGCACCTGTTTGCCGCCTAATCCCCTCCACCTCTTACCGCTGACTCACTTGGGCTTTTACTCATCCCATCCCTCACGTGCTCATCATTCATCCATCAAATTTATTATGCCTGTGCTGTGGCTGTGGTGTCGGCGGCCGCAACGTCACAAGCTGAGAATGTCAACCAGCTAACTGTCAACGTACATGTATTTTCGGTGCTTTTATTACTTTTTTGTCCAAATACCGTGTGTCATTTGTCATTTGACATCTTGCCAGTTGGAATATTTTTTTTTTATATGGGCAGCACATATACATACATACATACGTAGGTAATTTTTTCTTGATTACTAGTTGTAATTAATGCAAGCTTACCTTATTTGTCAGCCAAATAGCGCTTGGTGTTGTGCCGACAATTACTGTCAGATGTAAATTTGCCACCAGCTTGGCTTGAACAATTTGATATACCTGTCATACATACAGTCATAGAATATTTATATATTATATTATTGAGCATTAAATTCTCAATAATTGTTTAATTACTTTAAATTATAATAAATATTTCCAGCCTTTTACGTAATGCCACGTGATCTTCTAAAATGATCAATAGTCAAGTCAATACTTCAGTTCATTTAACTTAACTTACGCAGATCCCTCTTTGACCAAAGCTGTCACAAGTCGTACATTGGTTTATTTAGTTTAGGCTCCAAGGCTTTAATCGAAGCAGGATTGTCCGCATAGACTTAAGACTTTACATATCTCCACAGGAAAAAATCTATATGTGTGATATCACACGATATGGGATCTCTTCAGGTTGCTCTTCGTCCCAAATGCGGCAATTTTACTAGTTTACATACCCATTGAGCCAGAAATAGCCCGAATCGCTGAACAGAATTTGGCTTGAAAACATCGGATCTTCTTGAAACTTTTCAAGAGCCCATAGAGCGAAGCGATATCGCTTGGGGAGGTCGATCGGCTGTTCTTGTACAAGATCTCGACGTCTACAACTTTGCTTCCGTTCCAATAGATGTCTCTAGGGTCAAGCACTGGCCGATAAAATCGTTTTATATCGATCTTGGACATTTGTGTCAACATTAACCCAACAAAATATTTGTAGAGATCTGTTTGCATCCCAAACTTATTCTCAACTGAAAATGTGACTTTTTGAGTCGAATTCTCGACATTTGCTGGAAATTTTGCTTTTCTTTTTTAATTCCAAGAAAAGTGCGGCTGAGGCTCATCGACATTTGTAGCCGTTTTTATACAAAAAAAAACTTAAATTTACAAAAAAAAGGGGGGAAGCAAAGTTGTAGACCTAATAAAACGCGCCAAGTAGTTTCATACGTCAGTCCAAGTTGCTGCGAACGGCGCCGAATCGACTCTCCACGGTCTTCGTGTACACTCTCAGCTACGGCTGCTATATTTTCTTCACTGCGTGCTGGACGTGGTCTATTCGGTCGAATATTATCCAATAATGAATGCTGGATCTCGGGATGGGTGATGGTGTTGCGAATAATACGCCCAATAGGCCGATTTTGTTGACCTTAAGTTGATCTAAGCGCTCGAAACACATTATTTACAGAACGTGAATTTTCGTAATAAGGATGAACTATTTGTACATAAACGTTGTTCAGGTTCAGTCTTTCCATGATAAAATGCCAAACAATACTGAACAAAAATAACATGACAGTCCGACCTTTTGATCTACGAAGGTGTTGAACTTAATTTTCAACTCTATAATTACAACAACAAAGTAATTTTAAAGCCATGAATCATTTTGTTGAAATTCATAATAAAAAACTTCAATTGTTTCCAAATTTCCAAATATTTTTTCCAGCTATGCATGCTAAGCCTAGTTCCTATGGCACATATGTGGCATCATACGTTTGGCATTCACGGCTATCCATTTCCGTTATATACAGTTTCCACTCAAATAAATTAACGCATTGTACGTTATGCGAATAATGAACAGTTAGTTTTTGCAGTAAGTGAATTGCTTTGCAAAGCGGCAAAGTAAAGCAATGCTGATAAAGTCAATAACCGATGGCGGCGATCAGTCGTGCGCCTACGGACGTTTGATGCCTATGCATTGGCTAAACATAAAAGGAGCGACAGAGTGTCGATTTTACGAGCATTTATTACTTTAAATGCATATAATTAGCTCGCAATAGCCCGAATTTATTATATATATTTATTATTTTACTGAATTTATTATATATATTTTCACGTATGTAGGAGTATATGTAAAATTCTTTGAGCGAAAAAATATGAATTTCGAATCAGAATATAAAAGTCGTAGCATCATAAATTATACTTAAACGGTGCGTAACTTTCACTGCTTTTGTTTTACACACGTATGAATGAATGAATTCATGAAAGAATATAAACAGATTGGCACAAAAGGCCATTGACCACGATAAATTCAATAAATTCGCACAAACAAAAGTCAACAATAATAATATACAATTTGCCGTTGAAATCGGCATACCTATATTTACATTTCCAATTATATTTATATTCATATAATTGCACAATATACGCGTAAATAAATAAAGTCATACCTATGTACATATGTATATTGTTCACACGGATTCATTACACAATTGGGTCACTGCGTGGTGTTGAAATTAATTTCAAAATTCGCACGCAAGTCAGCCAGTTATTATTCAATTTCACAAAACGTGCTTGTGACACTTCTGCAGTTCTTAGGTAGAAATAGTTTAGAAATTTAAATTCAAAGCTATGCTTTCTACGAAAAGCCTAGCCTAGCAGCTGAGCCACCCTCTCGAAAATGAATGGGGTGTTGAAAACAATATCGAGTTTATTAAAAGGTGAAATATTCAATGGCTTGCCTGGTATAAGTGCAAATGATCCTTAACGAGTGATCCAAGTAGTGGAACTTTTTTCTATAGCGTTTTTCGACAGATCACGCGTGAGTAGGGATGGCAAAGATGTAAGATGTAAGATATAAAAAAATAATTGCAATTAATGTAAAAAAAATCGATTAATCGATTAATTCCAATGTTTGCAACTTTGCGTAAAAATAAAACTAATAAAATATAGGAGACTATATTCTTATTTCAGACATTCAAATTGTGTTCGTATATACACAAAAACAAAAACGGAAATAAAATTAAAATATCGTATTAAAAATTCAGAAAATTTAGAAGTCTGTTCAACCAAGTTTTTGTTGTCAAATGATTGCGTTTTTCGGTCGCAGTTGCATCCGCTTTTGAGAAAAGCCGCTCAGCTGGTACTGAGGTACCAAGTAGATGACAATACTTTTTTGAAAGTCCGTACAGTTTGGGTAAACGGTTTTCATTTCTCCCCAAGCATAAATAGTGTTTCGACTTAGTTCTAATACCTGACAATTCAAATAAAAGCTCAATTCATCTTGTGGAGATGTAAAATCGTTGTCCTTCCTCCTTCTTGTGTGCACTAGAGTGCACAAAATGGTCAGTGTCATCATCACTTAGGGAAACATTGTCTTTACTCCAAGATTGCAGAGTCTAATTTGTACACATATATTTATATATAACTAGAAGAAATTTAAAATGTAATACCGATTGCTCCGACTTACCACCAATTTGCAGGCTACAGTTGCATGCTTTAATTTTAAATGCTGCAACATATTTGAAGTGTTATTAGAAAATTTTGCAGCAAAGTTGACATTTAACGTATTTATTGCTTATTTTATTAAAAAAATTTCCACACTTCGCTTTTAACTGACGCCATTGCTCTTCAAACAACTGAACGTGAAATGCGTTTGACTTAACTGTAAATGCAGTGTTACCAGACATTCATTTGTTGATATTAAACTACGTTGACATATTAGAATTTAACTATGTTTACAACGTTTGCAGTCATTAATGACTGATGTGACCAATTTCGACCCTTGTAAGCTAACTTAGATGAACATAAAATGTATTAAATTTGAAAATGCTGTTTGCGATTATTTTGCAATTACTCGAGTAATAGTCGAGTAATTAGAAAAGGTGTTTCGATGCAATTAAATCGTAAATTGAATGAAAATAATCGATTAATGTAAACAAATGATTAATCGTTGCCATCCCTAGTAATATCACACCGTTGGAATTTTTTTCCTTTAGGGATACGTAAAATCTAAATTCGATGCGTACAATCCCTCTTCGATTCAGCTTTGGAGCAAAACATCCCGCGTGTCATTCGCTAGTTACCAGTTGAAATCGTTTACGGCAATATTTCATGTTTTTAGCATGAAGAGCGTTGCTTGTGAAGTTTCGTTTTCCTCATGCCACATATAGTTGTGCATATTTTATAATGAAAAATAATATACTCCAAATATTATTTTTCTTAATTTTCACTATCTATCTTATATTCTATGTAACCTTTTTCCAATTGTGATCTTGAATTCTTCATTTGGATTGTCCATCAAATTTCATTTCATTCATTTGCTTACAAATTCGATAGCAATTTTGTCTCCAGTTTGCTTGGTTGTATTTTTCCTGGAATTCGTTACGTTTCTGCTTCCTTTGGTACTTTTTCAACTACATATGTGTTGAATTTAGCCCTTATACTTTTAAATCGGCCTTTCGGAAAAATTAAAATTCACTATTAAATCTCATTCTGAAGTATTCCGATTTACTACGAGGGCTGCTATATATATTTCTGGCCTAATAATGAAATAGGAATATTTATCAACGAAAGTGGTTTTATTGTTTTTCAAAATATTCTCCATCAAGATTTATACACTTTTGCATGCGCTCAAACCAATTTTCGAAGCACTTTTTTTGAGCCTTTTTTTGAGCGATTGTCAAATTGTGCGGGACCCAACGAGAACAAACCTTTTTTACGGCCAGGTGTTCATGCAATATCGAATGTATGCTGGTGGGAGAAATGCATAGGCATGCCTCTATCTGAAGGTATGTTACTTGACGGTCTTGCATTATCAGTTCACGTACGGCATCGATGTTTTCTGGCACAACGGCTGTTTTTGGACAACCTTTACGGAATTCGTCTTTGAGCGAGCGTCGGCCACGATTGAATTCGTTGTACCAGTTTTTCACAGTGCTATAGGATGGTGCTTCATAGCCATACAAAGATTTTAGTTCATCGATGCACTCTTGTCGCGATAATCCACGTCGAAAGTTGTGAAAAATGATCGCACGAAAATGTTCACGAGTTAATTCCATTTTTTGGCCGAAATGAATTTTTTAATTCCCTATAAATAAAACAATTCACGATTAAATGACAAAACGTTATGAGTGATGTTATGCTAAAAAATGTCAAACTTTCCAATGGAAATGTCAGATTGCACCTGGCAAAACTTAGTGTTGCCTAGGCCAGAAATATATATAGCAGCCCTCGTATAAAGCTTTATCGCCTCCATTTTGATATCTAAAATTGTTAGCCTTAGCACGACTTGAACCAGCCGCACTCTCCACGATTGAAGGTTGTTCAAACTGAAGTTTTTTTAAGCTAAGTATAATAAGAATGTATACTATTGGAACTACTACGAGTATATCCATTGAGTAGTGATTTGAGCGTAGTAATGAAAGTAGTTTTAGTATACTCTGCAATCCACTTGGAATACTTTTGTCATGCTTCTATGGTTCTATAGTTCTATGGTTCTCTGGTTTGTTCTATGCAACGCAGTGTGTGTTCGGCCTAAGCCACTAACACGCTGTCCCAAGCCTTTGTTGAACATTAAGCATTATTAATATGCAAATGTTGTGCGCCAAGTCTGTTAGCGTATGTCAAAATCTATGTGTGAAATTGAAAAGTGCTTGAGTGAGTTCATGCAATTAAATTTAGTATTTTAAAGTTTTCCAGAAAAGCATTAGCAATAAAACAAACACTATGTATACATCGTTGGCACGTCGATTTGAGTGAATTATTGCTTATAACACTTAAGTTTGAGCGTGTCGTCCTATATTAAGACCTGAGTGTGGTGGTGATAATTAATTTTGTAAAATCATAAACGGAGTTTTAACTACCTTTTTATCGATTTTCAGGTTTTATTAGTCATTTGTGATTTATAATTCCTACATACATTGTTCGCACAGTTCCACTTCTAGCCTACATCCTTAGTCTCCAACGTCGAGTTGGTTTTTCCAACTATTTTCTAGCTGTGTTTCAATCAAACTTTTATTTTTTAATTGTCGATTATTTATTATTTCCGAGTTTTGCCTTTGATCCCATTGCTGTTTGATTGCAAACAAGACGAAGAATTAGAGTCACGTGTCTCCACTGCTATGCTCCACATGGCATTTGTTACATACACACACACATCCGTTGTGTGCAACAGTCGCACTGACCGCAAAGCCATCATAAGTTTGCTAAATATTTCGAAACCTCAGTGTACTAGTTACTAGTTAGTTTTATGCTTTTTGTTTGAGCGTGTATTCAAAAATTTCCTTTTAGGAAATAAAGCGGAACTTTATGGTTATATGATTGTTCCACGCAAGCACACTGTGGCAGCTTCCTTCCTCCGTTATGCTTTCATTGCAGTTGCCCGTTTTTACTGTTGTTTCAACAATTAAACTGTATAACCGAATGCAAAACAATGCCAGTCAGCTCCCTCAAACCCACCATGGACATTTGACTTTTTGTACGTTGCTGCCCATTGTTGCATTGCACGTTGCTGTTGCATAGATTGCATGACAAAAAATTGCTCGGACGTTGAAAACTTTGCCCTTATGTTGAGGCTACAAGGTATGCACAACAACAACAACAATACATACATATATGCATGTATAACTGTTGAATAACCGCGTAGACGATTGCAAATTTGCGTCAAAGGTGCCAGGATGAAACGTGACGCAATACAGCTGCCTCACTAAATCGCTGCAATTCGAAATTTCCGTTACACATATGTACATGCACACGAGTAGGTGTGTAAATATGTATGTACTTATTTGTATGCCGGCGGGTCTTTTAGCAATTGTTGATTTGAATTGAGGATGCACGAAAGGACATGTAGACCAGCAGCCGTATAATCTCACAAGCCACTTAATAAGTTCAGCCTAAAATGTCATAAGTATCGCTTACGCATTTGTATCGCATCAATTATGTAGCGGAATTTAAAATATCTTAAATGCAATGAGAGTAATTTAATAAAACAATAAATGTTGAAATCAACGGCAGCAATAAACATAATGGAAAACATTGAAAACAACGTAACGTCTCATAAATGTAATTGAATATCACTTTTGCGATATGTCTGTCTGTCTGTCCGTCTAACTGTCAGTTTGTTATCTTGCATGCCGCTTAACGCACGTCTCACCGCGTTGCTGCGAGCCAACCTCCAGCTGAAGCGCTGCCTACCAGACGCACGGCCATGTCGTTTGCCACCTCCCGCAAATCCTGCAGCCAATATTCGGAAACCACTCACCTCATAACTTCGGTCCGATGTGACATGAAATTCCACTTATTCCAAATTCAATTATGCAATTCAGATTACACCAATATACTCGCTCGTATGTACATATATGTACGTCATGTACATATCCAACGCTGTTTATGGAAATGTGCGTAAATCTCCACATGCTTCATGCCAAACGCATCATACGCAACGCACGCACGTAAGCAACTCTGTATGTATATGTGCTCGTGTGAATGTGAAATTGACGAGAATTGGGTGACATCTCCTGTGAAATCATCGTACTCGAACTTACTACATTCGGTCTGGTCCTTCTTCCTATTTAACTGATCCCCAGGTATCTCATTATATAGTCAAGCCTATAAAGTTCTATGGAATACTTCTGTGGTGGAGGTCGCGTTCAACAAGCGGCTCTTGTAAGTACGACACCAACCTTGGCACTTAACCCCTTATTACATGTAGCACCCGTGCACATAGCTGGAAGGTGCATGGTCTCGAAAGCTGCTATTTAGACTTAAGAAATCCGAATTTGTAGATGAGTGCGTGAATGGAATCTAAATAATCCTCGCATACTTCGACTTCATCTCGAGGGTACAGGATCATCTCTCTCCCGTCGACCCTTGCCCTGGCAACAACTTCTCTGCTCTTATTTCTGCAAGGGACGTTTCGGTGGGAAGGAGTCACTGGAGGGGAGGTGAGCTTTTTCACGGATGGGTCGAAGTTGGAGGGAAACGTAGGCGGGGGAGTTTACTGTCGGCGACTCCGCATCAACCTTAATTTCACGGTTCCCGTCTATGCGACAGCGTTTTTCAAGCGGAAATGGCTGCTATTCCGAGGGGTGACGATCCAATCTGATATAGATCAGAGACGCCGATCTCACTATTAGTAGCATAGAAACATGTAGGAGCACCGTTGTCCTACTGCGGTTTACTACTGCTCAATCACTAGCACTTGAACAGTTGCTAGATCCTTCTGGTCTTAATTGAATCGCAGAAGGTCTACCGAGTTCTTCGCTCTCAGTGAAGCTTACCTCCCCTTACTCGTAAGGGTTCTTACTGGCCATTGTCCCGTCAGGATCCACGCTGTAATGGAAGAAGACGAGGGTGAATCACCTCATCATTTTCTTTTGGAATGTTACGCCTTTGCAAAATCAAAAAAACATTTCTCGGGGCTTACTTTTTCGAAAAAGTTCGCGAAATAGCGAATATAGAAGTGAAAGCTTCAGTAAAGCTCGTGATCCACGCTGCAATGGAAGAAACGACGTAGAATCTTCTCATCACTTTCTTCTGGAATGTCCCGCCTTTGCGAAATCAAAAAAAAAGATTTCTCGGGTCTCTTTTCGAAAAAGCTCGCGAAATAGCGAATATACTAGATGTGAAAAAGCTCTGCAGATTTGTAGTAGTACACTTTGTCGATCCCTAATTGCTAAACTAGGGAGAATCCCGGCTTCACAAAGGACTATTTTTTATGGTCTACGTGTGTTTACCTCTAGGGAACAGCCTTATAACCAAACATAATCTAAGTTTAAAAACATTTTTGATTTTTGGAGATGGATTACTTGAGGAATTTCAATTATTCCATTTTTCATCCATTTTGCATACTCTAATATATGATTTCCCATGGATTTTGTAAAATGTTCCCTTGGTTTAACAAACTTACATGGCATATATGTATATATACACATTGTAGGCGTTTTAAAGCGTTATCGTTCGTTTTATTTTTGACATTTGACATGTGAGCAGAATGGCAATTGTCAGAATTTGTAAAGTCAAAACGACAGTAATGAGCATGTGGGCACTAAGTATAGCAGTCGGCGCCTGAGTAGTTTACTGCGAAGCTGCCAGTTACATATTGTATATAATTACACTGACATATATATTTACATGTATATAACTTAAAGAAAAATACTTCGTTAATTTTCAGTTTTATTAAGGCAAAATGCTCCGAAAGTATTTATAAGAAACATAGAAAAGCCAACAATGTTCGTTATATGAAATAACTCACTAAAGAATTATAACTTCCAACAATTCCAACGCATATTTCCAAGCTATATTGGAAATCTATAATCACTCTTATATGCATATACTTAATTATTTCTTGATTTGAGGAATCTTACTATTACTTAAGTAGAAGTGAAAAACAGATATTTAAACTTCATCAAATCAAGTATTCTGTGTCTACAGTACACTCTCGATAAAGTCAGCTCTTATAAGATCGACCAGATCCGTTGTTTGTGGTTGTTGCAACCGAATCACGAATGATTAGTGAAATAGCAGCAAGATGAAACTAACTCATAGTTCAAATCATTTTATTCCAAAATATGGAGTTTGAAAAGTTAAGGCGTCTACTATTGAAACCGAATTTTCTACAGTCGATTAAAGATAAATGTTAATGTTTCATCTACTAATCAATCACTAATCACCTACAAATAGAGTTGCTGTAAAATAACTTCTTACAATTTACATAAATGGCTTGGGATAAGCAAGTATATATAGAATGTTTACAGAGACAGAATTTCTTTGAACTCACAAATATTGCTAAGTCAGTAAGAGCCCTTTCGCACAGGAGTTAATTGAACAATTAACCGGTCTTTGCTCGATTAAAGTGTTGATTTATACCTGATTTAACATACAAAATAAAAATCTCATTTTCTACACTTATTTTTAATCGAGCTGAAACTTGAATGCCACTCTTCGGATTGTTGTCTACGCTGTAAATTTGGTTGTGGTTATTGATAAAATAACAATCAGCTGATGGAACTTTCCAACTTCTTATGAACAGCAAAAACAAAAATGTATAACAGCTCATCGTTAATCGAGTAGTCGGCAGTGCGAAGCGCAAAAACTGGTTTCTCAATTATAAACTTAATGTACTAAATTAATTTGGCTGTGCGAAAAGTCTATAATGAGTTTTGACAATATTTATTTCGTGTTTCCTCAATCGAGGACGTACTGTATATACAAGTATATCTAGATATGTTTTAAAATTGGTGTCGACCGAGATTTTATGGAAGTTTTTAACCATTAATGTGATGTATTAAGTCAATATCGTTAACATTCATATTTTCATATTTAAAATATTAATTGTTATTTGGTTTGAAATTTGCATAACGCAATAAATTCCTGGCAATTGGTAAAACCACAAGTAGACTGACACACTGAAATTGTGTATGAAAAATAATGTATGTATATTACTATGAGAGTTCGGGGCGTAAGTTCATTTCCAGCTGCGACATAATTTTAGAAGAGAACCACCTTTGCGAAAGGTGTTTGCTGCAAGCGTATTAAAATGTAATGTAGGGTATAGGTTCTAATAGGTAAGGTATGTAGTTACCACCTATAGTATTGGATATTTCGAAAAAAAATATTTTAAGAAGAGAAGCTGAGTTGCTGAACACTCACTCAAATAAGAGAAATCTATATGTACATACTTTTATAACCCCCAATCGATTTTTCATCAAATTGCATTCCCAACGGTGAGCCCTGGCCTAATTCTGTCACAATTGCATGTAGCTACCACAAGAATTCGTTTTTAACTGAAACGTAACTGTAAAGTAATTAATATTGTGAAATCGTATGAATAATAAATGGAAGCGTTATGAAAAATTGTGATTGAAAGTAACGTTGTAATTAATAAAGCAAGATAAATTAAATTACATTTGCTTCCTGTGTGAATATGTCATAAATAAGTGTGCCGTTAACAAATTTAACGTAAATTGTTCGTATATATGTCTCGATGGTTGGACCAATTCGACGACGTCACACAAGCGGATGATATTTATTTTTATTTGAACAAACTGAAAGCAATAATTAATTGTAATTTAAACCAGTTGGTGGGCTAATATACATATGTATTTAAATTTGGCCGAAAACTATTTTAAACGAAAAATATTTTAAATACAAATATCGTAGATTAATGGCACAAATAGGAGTTTATTCTTTACATTCCACTGTTTCAATTTGCTGGTACAGTGTAATAGCGTTTTTAGATAGCCAAATTAATTGATCAATTAAAATTTTTATTGACAAAACCGTTTTTGCCTTTTATACTGCCGGCTACTCGATAACCGATCAGCTGTTATTCATTTTTGTTTTTGTTTTTCATAAGAAGTTGGTAAGTTTCATCAGCTGATTAATATTTTTTTAGCAGCGACATCTATCGTAGCTTTTTCTAATAAAAAAAATCGCAGAGTTGCATGTGATTTTCAAGTCGATTAAAATTCAGGCTGTACCGAAGCTAATATACCCTTCACAGGTACATTTCTTTTAGTAACTATGTGATCTAAAGACGTAAGAAACAGTAAGTAAAAAAAAGAAAACATTGTACTAATTCTTTTTAGCCGGGTTGTTTGCTAGAAACATTAAGGTTATATAGTTAACCGATCCGAACAATTTCTTCGGAGATTATATTATTACCTTAAGCAGTAATCCATGTCAAATTTCGTGAAGATACCACGTCAAATGCGAAAAGTTTCCATACAAGCCCTTGATTACGATCGTTCGGTTTGTATGGCAGCTATATGCTATAGTGAACCGATATCGGCAGTTCCGACAAATGAGCAGCTTCGTGAAGTGAAAATAACATCTGCAAAATTTCAAAACGATATCTGAAAAACTGAATGACTAGTTCGTATATATACAGACAGACGGACATGGCTAAATCAATCAGTTCAACATACTGATCATTTATATATATACTTGATAGGGCCTCCGACGCTTCCTTCTGGGTGTTACAAACTTTGTGACAAAGTTAATATACCCGGTTCAGGGTATAATAAATATAGATTTTATTTTGTGTGGTAAATCGATCTTAATAAGCGTTTTAATCGAGCACAGACCGATTAATTGATCAATTAGCTCCTGTCTAAAAACGCTATAAGCATAAACACATCCCCGGTATGTGCAGGTGTTAATGGGTTTTTTTAACACGTTATGGGAGATGAGGTACCAACTACTGAATTTTCGGAATTTGTAAATAAAAATTTCACAAAATACTGTTTAAATATGTGTCTTTGATATGCTAAATATTTTAAATGAAATATATGATTGTTTATATTTATAAGAAAACCTATCTGAAACCCATCTAACCTCTTAACTAAATTACTATAGAAATTTTCGATGATTTTTTTTTTTTGAGGATGATATCGTTTTTTTCACTTATTTTACTTATTTTTTACATTTTTCAACCTCACATATTCACGAATTTTTGCACATTTTCCACCACCTACGATTTATTTGCATTTAAGTCGTACGCTTATCGGTTGCACAGCTCTTGCCAATCTTCATATTATTTTTGCATTTATTTTCGATTATAAGACATTCACATTACCTGAATTGCATTATTTGCTTTTATCTACAACTTTTCAAGAATGCTTTGAACCACGCTTCGTTCTACACCAAATTGAACTTCGCCTAAGGCCGGCAAAAGCTGAAGCACATGGATGGATGTTAGAACATCATACACATGCTTCGTGTATGAAGCAGTTTTACTTACCTTTGTCGGTATTTGTTTACATTTTCACATTAATGTTATTTTTAGCTCCACTGCAGTGGCATCAACTAGTTATAAACTACTTCGAGACTAGTATATAGCCAAGTAGCCAAGCAACTGGTATGTTTCACTTGTTGGTTGTTCTATATTATATGTACGACATATCTGATTTCGAATCCAATACATTCCCTATCTTAGAAGTATATTATTAGTAATGATTTTTTTCCGACGAAACTCCATATTTTTCAAAAAACAGAACTTGTTTTTAATAATCTTACTTAGTAACAAAAAAAAACAATTTTATTAATTTAATGGATCCCATTGGTATCAAAGTTCAGCATTTCACCGCTACATGTTTTGAACCATAATATCTGTCAACCATTTCGACGACATCCATTTAAGTTCATCTATAATAAACTGTCTCACATAACTCACTTTCATTTTTATATATATGTACTTCAACTTATTCGGCATTATAATTTATACGACACGAGTGTTATATGCATGCATTTCGATATTCGGGTGTCAGGGTCGCATTTGCTTTATAAGTAAGACCTCCTGTTGTGTAGTTTACAGTTTCAATTTGTAATAACTGTCAAAGTTGTTGGGTTTTATGTGGCCATTCATTGCAATTGTATGGTTTAGCAGGGAGAGGGTAAGAGTTGGGAGATTGAGTGCGCACATATATGTATGAGTACATATATGTATATGTAAGTACTATATTATATACAAATTTCTAAAACCATAATCATGAAAGTGTGGGTGTGGGCAGTTTGGGTTGGTGTTGCATTATAGCGCTTTCCAGTGTGTGCAGTGATAAACAAATATAATAGATATTATCTCGCTGTTTCGAAATTGCTTACTCTCAACAAATGTTCAGTATTCAGATATGTATCATTGAAACAAATGCATCTCTTACTTAGTGAAATATATATGTATACGTGTACGTTAATATTAATGGATGTACTAGTCCTGTAAACTGCAAGATAATACAGGCAATTCGACTACTTCATTTTAAATAGTGAAATGTATCTGAATTAAAGAAGTAAGGAAGTCTGGATTCGGGTTCATTATTTTCTGAGTTATGCTATTTAAAGCTTTCGGATGGACCGGATACCGTATAAGTGCTACGGAGAGAGAGGATATTTGCCGATGTCAACCAATTTTCGTGGTTTTTTTTGTCAAATTATAAGTTATACGACAACATATCAGTTTTATGTAGTAACTAAGATATCTTGCTTTTTCAAAACTTTTCTGTAGTTTCACAATCTTAACACTGCATCCCGCCGCTAACCTTGCTCAAATATTATTTCTGCTCTTTATCTATTTTGATTCTCTCAGTAACTAGACAATTCTCTTTAGTTTACGATATGGACGTGAATATTAACTATCTGCAAAAGTGATAAATGTATAATATTTTAACATATCCAAGTGTTTGCTACCCTTTTCGGGGATTTTCACTCCTTTTCGTGGCAGACGGTTCTGTTACCACCGGCAGTGTTATTCTGGGACACTGTCCGGAAGTCGGTTACGATTTTCCATCTCCCTCGACCGATTTATTTGATATAATAAAGTTCATTCATAACGGCTCCCCATTCAGACAGCCTTGGCATTAACCCACTAGCCATTTCTGAAGCGTGTCACCCCGCAAACTCAGGTGACGGAATACCACGCCAGGTTTTAACCAAATCAAAAATAAATCCTAATTCGTTACCCGTGTCGATCCAGAGTTATAAGTTCGTGAGGAGTTTCAAATGCGGTAAAGGCCGTAGGTCGTTTAGCGTTACCTAGGATGCACCGCTAGGAGGCGACCAGCTTTACTACGACTACAACTAGAGTTTATTTCATAGACGATATAAATTCTACAATTAATCTTCCAAGTATTATAGAAATTTTAACAAAACGTCTAAAGGTCGAAAGAAGCGAGTTACCTATATAGGTATGTACATACAGTCACTCACAGCTTATTTGATGCAGATAGAATTTTTTTGTAAAATGTGCAATATTTCGTTAAATTTTGCAAAAACGATAAAACGGAGTATGCAGACTTCTTGTTTATTTTGTTCTATTTAGTTCCTCAACAAAAAACTACAAAAAAATGTCCATTTATTTAGTTTTATTTAAAAAAATAACAATAGTATTTGAAAATTCACGTCACAGCTTAAATGATGCAACTCAAAAAAGAACAAGTATTTATTCGTTATTTAAAAAAAAAATGTGTACTTAGTACTTAGTTGGGTATCCTTTATTATCAATTACAGCTTGAAGTCTATTTGGCATGGAGTCTACCAATTTTTTGGTGTATTCCGGTGTAATTTCGTTCCACTCCTCTATTATAGCTTTTTTAAGATCAGATTTGTTCTGGATGTCATGTTTTTTAATATTTGTCTTCAAAATAGACCACAAATTTTCGATGACGTTCAAATCCGGTGATTGTGCAGGAGTTTGAACAATATGTGGACACTTATATATTAACCATGTTTGCACTATCTGTGACTTATGCTTAGGGTCGTTATCTTGGTAAAAGCGAAAGTTATCTTCAATTTGTAATTTTCTAGCGCTTTGAATCAAATTTTCCTGCAGAAGTTTTAAATACACATTTTTGTTCATAGTTTCTTCTATAAAAGTTAAATTTCCGACCCCATTTGATGACATGCATGCCCACACCATAACGTTACCGCCACCGTGTTTTATAGTTGCACGCAAATTTTGAGGTCTAAGCTCCGTATTAGGTTCGCGCCGTATAAAAGGTCTGCCATCTGGTCCAAATAAGGTAATCTTAACCTCATCTGCAAAAAGTACAGTCCTCCAAAATGCTGGTGTCTTATTTCTATGGTCACGCGCAAACTGCAATCTTTTACTTCTATTTTTTGCACTTATAAATGGCTTCTTACGGGCTATTCTGCCATTTAAATTTGCTTCCCTTAGTATTCTTCGGACTGTTTCGGGATGGCAATTCTTCCCTAAATCTTTTTTGGCCATTTCTGCCAACTTTGGAGCACTTGTTGCTGGATTTTTTTTCACTTGACGCACTAAAAACCTACAATCTTTCTCCGTGAAAATTTTATTTGGAGCCTGTCGTCCTTTATTTACCACACGATTTTCATGCACAAAGCGTTCAATAATGTGCTGAACTGTGGACGAACTCAAATTTACTAGTTCAGCTATTTTACGTTGCGACATTCCCTTTTTAAACTGCTCCAACACCAACTCTCGCTTTTCTAGTGATGTGCGCGGTCCCATGGCTCACAAATGAAAGTTTACTTAAATTTAAATATCACTTTACATTCAACTCTTTCCACAATTATTTGTAAACTAATCAAAAAATTCCATTTCTGGAAAATCGCGACGAAAAATAGCGGTACTTTTAACTGCATCATTTAAGCTGTGGCGTCCTATTGTCGGTATGTTATTGTTGTTTTTGTATTACGATGAAATGATTGGACAGTTTTTGTATTTTTTTGTTGAGGAACTAATTAGAACCAAATAAATAAGAAGTCTGCATACTCCGTTTTTTCGTTTTCGCAAAATTTTAAGAAATATAGAACATTTTATAAAAAAAATTGATCTGCATCAAATAAGCTGTGAGTGACTGTATATTAAGGCAAGTGATGACAATAAAATAATATCTCAGGAATGAAGACATTCTTGAAGTGAAATTTAAAACACTCTGATTGACTTTAGATAAAATGGAATTTAGAAAATTCACTGTTTGCTGATTTACGGTTTCTTGTACTGTAATGTCTGTCTAGGTTTCATGCGATTTCGGTGTTCATTATACCCTGAACAGGGTATATTAAGTTTGTCACGAAGTTTGTAACACCCAGAAGGAAGCGTCGGAGGCCCTATAAAGTATATATATAAATGATCAGTATGTTGAACTGAGTCGATTTAGCCATGTCCGTCTGTCTGTTTGTCTGTATATATACGAACTAGCCCTTCAGTTTTTAAGATATCGTTTTGAAATTTTGCAGATGTTATTTTCTCTTCAAAAAGCTGCTCATTTGTCGGAACTGCCGTTATCGGACCACTATATCATATAGCTGCCATACAAACTGAACGATCGGAATCAAGGGCTTGTATGGAAAACTTCCACATTTTACCACATATCTTCATCTTCGAAAATTTGGTGTGAGTTATTGCTCATAGAAATAATTTAATCTCCGAAAAAATTGTTCAGATCGGTTCACTATAGCATATAGCTGCCATACAAACTGAACGATCGGAATTAAGGGCTTGTATGGAAAATTTTCGCATTTGACGTGGCGTCTTCACGAAATTTGACATGGATTACTGCTTAAGCTAATAATATAATCTCCGAAGAAATTGTTCAGATCGGTTAACTATATAACCTTAATGTTTCTAGCAAACAACCCGGCTAAAACGAATTAGTAAAATGTTGTCTTCCCTGCCAGCCAAAGGTGGTGAAAAAGCTGGTTAAACCGAAGTTTTTTAAACCCACAAAAGTGGTAAAAAAAGTTCACTATTCCCCTCACACGTACGAATACAAAAACAAAATAACCCAAACGTGTGCGTTGGTGTTAGTAATTGAAGAAACATGAGGGGAAAGTGGTTAGGCCTGGCTGGCAGGGTTGGTTTTTACTTACTTTTTCTACATACATAGTTACTAAAAGAAATGCACCTGTGTAGGGTACAGCCGAAGTAAACGTTTTTTTTTTGTTATTTTTAAAAATGGAGTAATTTTGTATTTAAAGTATCTAATGCTGAATATTCATCCAACTTTTTTCCTTAAATTGTTGTCTTTCTGTATTTTTTTAAATTATATGCGAATGTCGAGTCGCGGAGAAATAAACAAAACATAATTAAGTCATAAATGGAAGATAATATATTTTTTATGTTAAATAAATACCTATACAAAGGATACAAACGGATATAGACGTGTGCGTACATGTATAATCGTATATATAAATAATGTAAACATGTACATATGTATATATGTATGTAGGCGTGCGTGGAAAACAGTTGAACATTGACACGTTACGTGACCTGGAAATTAAGTCGCTATAACGCTAGGCCATCTTCCTTGCCTTCTCATCACTCCATTCCACCGGCTTATACATGCGACTGCCAGACAATGACGCTACTGGGACGTCGTTATAAATTTGCAGTTTGAAACGGCTGCAAACAAACAATGACAAAAATACCAAAAAAAAGAATAAAAAAAATCTATAAAGAAGTAGAAAAAAAGTGTGGCTAAATCAAGTGATTGATTGCGTGTAAGTGAAAGCAAACAAGAAGCATGAAAATGCTGCGAAAGGCAGGAGCGATTATATAGGCATACACATGCATATACTGATATTATATAAGGATGTATATATGTATTATGCGTTTATAGTTTAAAATGTCAAAAGTTGAGGTATGTATGTATGTGTGTGTGCGAGATGTAACAGAAATAATTTAATGATATTTTTATCATAATAAACCCTGTGTCCTTATGGGAATATTTAAGTCCGGTTAATTTATGATATACCAACTATATACTTTCTTTTAAAAATTGCAGTTTAAATTGCACTTTTGTATGCGCCTTGTACTGGCTTTAAAGCAGTGCTGTAACAACTTAAATGACAATTGCTGCCAATAATAATCAAACATATAAAAAGTTATGAAATTTATACTCGTACGTTAGCTCTTGCCAAAATATCATTATTTCTGCAAAAAAGTCTAATCGTAAATTTAAATTTTTAAAGCCTTTCCAACTCATATCATTGCATTTACATACAAGTACATACATATTCATCACTTGTATTCTTTTAGGCTTTATGCATTTGGGTTCTTGGCGAGCATCTTTCGTACAAAAAAATATATGGGGACATTTTTAAGCCCCTGACGCTACTGTTTATTTTGCTACACATCTTCAGCTTTCAATGATTATTGCACAGTGTTGTGGTATTACTTTAAAACAAGTCAAAAAATATTCACCGAAACCGTTTATATTTTTTACATTTTCATACGAATCAATCAGTGGACAAACCAAAACAGTCTTCTAAATGTTGAAAATAGCAACGAAAAACTCTTTTACAAAAAAAATTATTTTTATTTGAAAGAATAATGTCAAGAAAGTGCTGAAAACATATTTGAAGCATTTTATCAGTGAAAAATGCGTTCCGTATGTAATTTTCACAATACCTAAGTTTAGTGCCCATTTTCAGTTTATGCAGAAACCAAGTAGTTTGTTTTATACATTTCGAGTACTTCTTTCTGTACATTAAAAGGTCATAGGTCATATTATATCGAACCGAACGTAGTAGGTTATTTGTAAAACCAATATTATTTGAAATTTCATTACAACAGACTCAAGAACCTAAGTGTATGATAGCTTCAATGATCCATATACGAATATTTCCACCGTAAGGTCCACTGCTAAATTAACGATTCTTAGAAATAGCTTTTTTTGCATTTTTGAATAATTATAATGAGTTCTATCTAATATAAATGAATTGAACCAGCTTTCATAACCCAATACCAAATGAACATCATAGTTCAAATGATCCAATTTAGTTTAAATATGCAACGTTTTGTGTGGTAACTCTATTGAAAATGAAATGTCTGTGGTAGTCGATTTTCACAAGTTTCTCTTGAGTGAATTTCACATCAGCAAAATTATTCGCTAAGGACCAGGATAAGATCAGATTGATTTTAGATGCTTTCAAGCAGTATTTTGTGTAATTTTTATCTTCTAGGCAATATAAAAAGTGCTTACTTACCGATCGAACTCGAAGATTATCATTATTTTAGCGATATTTTCGACAAGTGCTGCTTTGGCATCAAAATTACCGGAACGGAATCAGCGAGGTTTGCGATTTCGTCTTTATCAATGAAAATGTATTAAATCTACAACTTTGCTTCCGCCGTTTTTTTGTAAATTTAAGGCTTTTTTCGATGAGCCCCAGCCGCACTTTTCTTGGAATTAAAAAAGAAAAGCAAAATTTCCCGCAAATGTCGAGAATTCGGACATTTTCAGTTGAGAATAAGTTTGGGATGCGAACAGATCTCTACAAAATTTTGTTCGGTTAATGTTGACACAAATGTCCAAGATCGATATAAAAAGATTTAATCGACCAGTGCTTACCCTAGAGACATCGATTGGAAAACGGCGGAAGCAAGGTTGTAGACCAATGTAAAACATGATTGATCGTACTGATAGCATCTGTGACATTAGCTCTACCGAATAGTTGTATACACCATTGAATTAAGACGAAAATGTAGATTATATTCATATTTTGGATTTTTTTAGTAGCTATAGTCTGTTAATAATATTATAATATTTTTCTCTTAATTCCTTTTTTCGTACTTTGAATCCAAATATTTCGATTTTGGAGGTTAATTTCGAAAATCGGAGAATATATTTTTTTTAACTCTTGGAAAAAATGTGTTTTGTTCAATACTCAGAAAAAAGTCGATTTTTGTGTGAGAGGTTGAGTTGAAACCTACCAAATTGACAGTACATTCACAAAGTGTTGAACAAAGCGTTAAGAAATAAGACTTAATGATAATAATGACACGAATAAAATACTATTTAACATCAGAAAAGCTTTAACTGTGAGAATGAGGGTGATATAACAACAGCAACATTTTGCACAGTCGCCTGTGGCAATCGGTGCCACTGTGCCAAAATTTCGCCACACTACTTAGCATAATTTTAGGCATACACTTTGTACAGTTACTCGTAATGTAACAGTAATATAAATGTGACTGCATCACCTACATAAGTACATATACTTGGCACACTAAACAAAAGGCTAATGCATTTGCATTCATTTCTCTTATCTGCTTCTCGTTGCAGTACAATTACCTGATGGAGTTTGATTATCTACCAAAGTCGGACATCGAGACGGGCGCGCTGAGAACCGAGGAGCAGCTGAAGGATGCCATACGGAATCTGCAGGTATGTAAACACAACTGCCGAACAGCAAACAGCCATTGTGCTCAATTCGTATTCGTATTCTAATACATTTTTTGTTTTTTTGTTACATTACAGCGCTTTGGCAACATTCCGGCCACCGGTGAAATAGATGAGGCCACACAAAAACTAATACACCGGCCACGCTGCGGTGTGGGTGACAGCAGCCGAACTGCCAATTTCTCGCCAGATAATCTACAATACGGACATCATCGTATGAAACGCTACGCACTGCAAGGATCCAAATGGGACCGTACGGATTTAACATGGAGGTGAGTGTGATGCAGTCCAGTTTATGCATGAAATTGTGCCAGCTAATCTTGCTTGCCTACAAACCAACGCTCGTGTACTATACGAAGGCGTACGCCTAAAAGCATACTACATTTATTAAGTAACCAAGCGCGGGCCAGCGTACGCAAATGCAGCGTGTCTAGCGCGTTGAGTGTTTAATGAAACGTGACAGGGTGATCGCGCAATTAAAATTTGCAACAAATTGCAATTAATGCCCCCCGTTTCAATTTCTCGCCATTTAACGGCGTCCACGACGCTGCTGAAGTGCAATTATTAATTTTTTTTTTCGCATCATGAAATTGTTGTACCCTTACTAACGTTGTAACTGTGGATTTTTGCTGTCTTAGTTCGTTTAAAGCGCGTCCATCCATCTGTACACTTCCGCCCGCTAAGCATGCACCCTCCGCCATACACAGTTTTCAATTATTCCTGTATATATTTATAATTTTTGTTTCCCGTTAGTCGCGTTTTTTTTTTGTTTTTATTTTTTTTTTCGCAAGTTCACTGCAACTGCTCTATTAATTGTATTTCCGTTCACTCCAGTGGCAAGCAACTTCGACTTTGCAGCGCTGGTCACGCCTTTCGCTTTTCAATCCGCTGGCGCCGAAGAAGCGCGCACCCCAGCCCGTTTCTTTCAGCGTCTTTCAATTAATTCAAATGTCAAACTGAGCGTGTCATGTTAAGTTTTATTTTTATTACACAATTTTGTGAATATCTCAAAATTTATTTGCACGAGACCGAGTCTTCAGCAAGTTACCTGAGAGAGAGAGAGAGGAGGCGACATTGGCAGTGTTTCGTCTGGCGTTGCTTGCAATGTTTTGTGCATAATTTGTGCGGGGTTGCACAAATTCTTTAGCAACAATAAGTGTGTTTTTATGCAAAATATCAGTGAAAGTTTTGCACGCCCCCACCACTGTAGCGCCTTATGCCAGCGCTTGTCCAAGTCGAAAAAGTAGAAGTTTTTAGTTGCGCTGAAGAATACTGTTTCTTCCAGCATTCCCAAATCGTACATAATTTAGCTTCACTCTTTATTATTTCACTATTATTTTGTGTGAAGAATAACTAACTTCGTGCTTCATAAGAAAACACTTGTCGCACCCAGTGCACTCTTATGCGAAATTAAAATTCAGTGGAAATATTTTCATATCTGCGTCCAGAGAATGATGAGAGGGGCCATAAGCCAGTTTTTAGTTTAAGCAACGCTGCCTTAAAGCACGTGCTTCAGTAAATTATCGGTCAAATGCTTTAAGTACCCGTTAAAATGTTAAGTCTAATGGAACCTAAAAACAATGACGAAGTAAAGGCTCACTTGTCTTTGTTTTCTTAGGTTGAAAATAAGAGCTTCCGACACTTTTGATGCTTTTACCATGATCTTTTATACTTTAGTCGGTCTAGTGACTTATTCAGCACACCTCGTACAAGTTCTTGACGCGCACTCATCACAGTTTTTAAGTTCTTTAGCAGTTTGTGCCAAATTGAGCGTCATAGTTTGCGACGGGTGTGTTAATTCGTTTGTTGGAAAGTGGATTTTTATTTCTTTCAACTTTATTTTTTAATCTTTCGGAACTTTATACAAATTGTCGGAGTGCGTAACGAATTCATTACTGTTACGTTAATAATTGCAAATGAATTATTTATTACGAGAACTGCAATAAACCGTTAGTTGGGAGAAAAATATTTTCTTTTTTTTTCAAAGCAACAAAACTATGCAATAACAAAAGGCTTAGAATATTAAGAATGTTTTGTAAAATAAGAAAACTCCTTTAGTTGGTCCCAATATGCCCATAAAGCACCTTGAGCTTATCACGAATCTGCGCAACGTCTTACTCATATTCTATCTAAAGGGTAATCCATTTCGAGGTTCCCTACTTTTTTAAAGAAAAAACAAAGAAAATTCATATTTAATGGGAAGTGTTTATTTTCTTTTGAAAGAACATTCTTTGGCATTTATTTTTTAAATATTATCTCTTTCAAATGTTGGCCTCAGTTGGTCCAACAGTTGAGTCCATAATTCGATTACTCGTTCGAGCATTTCGACTGGTAACCGGCGAATGACAGCGTGATGTTTTGTTTCAAGGCCTGAGTCGAAGCCGGGTTGTCCGCATAGACTTTAGACTTTACATATCACCACAGAAAAAAATTATCATACGATCTTAGAGACCAACCGACCGATCCTAAACGTGGATTTATCTTCTCACCGAAGTGTGCTCTCAATAAATCCATTGATTGATACGATGGTTATCATGCCATTGACGGTTACGTTCTCAACGGCATCATTTTCGAAGAAATATGGACCAATGATTTCAACGGCCAACAAATCACCCCAAATCGTTGTTCTTCTGGATGGAATGGCAGCTCTTGAATCTTTTCAGGTTATTCTTCGTCCCAAATGTGACAATTTTCTTGTTTACATACCCATTGAGCCTGAAATGGGCCTCATCGCTGAAGAGAATTTGGCTGGAAAACGTTGAATCTTCTTGAAGCTTTTCAAGAGCCCATAGAGCGAAGCGATGTCGCTTGGGATGGACGAGCGGCTTCAGTTCTAGCACAAGCTGTATTTTGTACGCTTTTAATTTAAGATCTCGACGTAAAATGCGCCAAGTCGTTCCATATGTCAGTCCGAGTTGCTGGCTAACGGCACCGAATCGATCATCCTCCACGGTCTTCGTGTACACTTCTAAGCTACGGCTACTATATTTTCTTCACTGGGTGCTGGACATAGTCTTTTCGGTAGAATATTATCCAATAATGAAAGCTGGGTATCATGATTGGTGATGCTGTTGCAAATAGTACGGTCAGTAGGTCGATTATGTTGATCTTAAGTTGAGCGGAGTGCCCGAAAATTTGTAAACATTCTTCAGACGCAAGTCTTTCCATGACAAAATGCCAACCAATACTGAACATAAATAACATGATAGCTTGACACGACTCACGCGTGATCTGTCTAAAAAAGGCTGAAAAATTACCTCTATTTGGTTCACCCGATAGTTCAACTGCATAAATATTTTAAATTCTGAGTTCCGAGGGTTTCAGTCTAGTTCTCCAAAATACCGCCCATTCAGGACCAATGTAATGATACTGCCTGGTCGTCTTCTAAACAAATTCAACAACTGGCACACGTCAATCTCACATTACTCTGTCATCCACCGATCATTTACCTCTATCCAGCGACGGCTTACAACCTACACTTCATTCGCTGGCGGAGCGCAGAGGAAAAACCTCAAAGATTTTAGAATGTGAGTCATAGAGTCGCCTAGATATGTCTGAGCCTGTTAGCAACTTTCGCAGCCATATATACATTTATCGGCTATGTCAAGGGGGGTTATGTGCAGCTGGTCAATAAATATTGATAAGCGCTCCATACCTTGATTTCATAGAACCAAATGACTTATTTTGTTAAGGTGGAAGTGCTTTCCTTATTCACAATAAGACCGTCTAAGTTAGCTTCAGAATTAATTCTTTTGCTTAAAGTAGTTAGAACTCCTTCAATAACGTTTCACTAATGTCTCATTGAGGTCATTTTTATTCACAACAACACGGTACAATAAAGTCCCTAACGGCAGCTAATTTGTTTCATTAACCATGCCGTGAATTATTTCTTCAATTATTGACGACGCAGCTACGAAGTGAATTTGCTGAAAGTAACCTACTTTTTTATATTGAATCAGAAAAGCAAAAGCAAAAGCTTTTCTTTCGTTGCAGCAAAGCATATTAACCGCATACACATGCTCAAACATACATATGTACATGTGTGTGTGTGTATATATATCGAAGATACTGGTTTCACCAAAGGCTGCATTCCATTATGTTTGCAAGTATCCCGTTACACAGCACTTAGTATGCAACAAAGTGTTTTGTCCCGCTGATTGTTGCTGTTTGTTTTTGCGCATTTTCCGCTGTTACGTACTCTCTCTGTTTTTTTTCGCTTTAGAGAAGCAACAACAAAGCAACAGCAACATTTTTATGCTTCTTTTCGCTGAAGTTACCACTCATTTTGCATAGGAATGCACGCGGCGAAGGACATCCACTGACACATGCCTTCCTTTTGCTGCTTGCACATACACATGTCCATATGTATGTATGTATGTATGTAAGTGCTTGTGTCGTTGTCCTTGGTTGCCCTTTTGTCAGTGCATTTTATTGTAATCGTGTTACCGGATGTGATTATAAAGTAATTGTATTGCTATTTGTTGTTATTTGCCATTACCACTCATGTTGCAATTACAATTGTTGCTGCTGCTGACGCCGCTGCCGCTTTTCTATCAGCGACCAGCGTTGTTATTGTAATTAAAAAACAATACCCAGTGGTGATGGCGATAGCTATCTGGCGTATTTAAGCGTGTCTCCTGCAGTGTGCCATAAGCTTGACTAGTCCACAATATTGCATTGCAAGTAAATCGTGAATGTGGCGTTGCATTTGTTGTTGTTGTTGTTGTTGTTGCTAACTGCACAACATTTGCATTTAAATTACAAAGTCAAAACACACGCGCCACTCAATTTAATATACAAAACACATGCAACACACGCAGTGGAGAATGGTGAAATACACACACACCCACACCTACATATATAAATCTCAAATGCATTATACATACATATATATGTATACAAATATACAACTGCGTCCACAAACATTCACACACATAAACTGACTGCTAAGCCCTTGCCTCATACCAGCAGCACTTAGTCCCTGCCTTTGCCTCTGCCCCTCCAACATTTGTGCGCTTTATAAACAGTTTGTGCATTTAGTTGAATATGTGTGTGTGTGTGTGTGTGTT
Source organism: Zeugodacus tau (assembly GCA_031772095.1). Taxonomy (NCBI): domain Eukaryota; kingdom Metazoa; phylum Arthropoda; class Insecta; order Diptera; family Tephritidae; genus Zeugodacus; species Zeugodacus tau. Next base: position 46,609,385 of record CM062652.1, read on the forward strand.
CAGTTGTGTAGTCAAATGTATAGAACGCGTACACGCGTAATGCAATTACGTGAATTGCAATTGATATTGACTCTGGCGTAAAGCCGGCAAGCGAAGGGTTAGGCGTGGAAGATGCCTCACAAAAGCAATATTACATAAAACAGCGACACAAATGAAGTTAAAAAAGTCAAAACGATAGAGAAGAAGGAACAAGATTTGTCCCAGTTTTTTATTACAACATATCTATACATACATAGATACTTACATACATAGATACATACCTACATACATACTTACATACGTGTATACGCAAATGCTCATACAAATGCCAGAGAGTTTGTCTGACGTATACAATTAAATCCTTATTGATAGAAATCTAGCAATAAGGCAGACGTTGAAAAGTGTTAATTCGTGAAATACATACACTAGATGCAGCACAATCGATAAAGTCTTATTCTATACTGCTGTTAATAACTAAAGCCATATAGCGCACTGTCCTCTCCACATTTTTATTAATACAAGGCATTGATATAACGGAAACAGTACAAATTTAATGTTTAAAGCACTGTGTGGAAAAAGAAATTATTAATTATTAAATCTTTATATAGAAAACTCTTCTGTACGTGTGTATGCCACTGAAGTCCTCCTTAACGGCTGGATCTCCGCCGTTTCGTTCGATAAACTGTTTCCATCTAGACGGCAACTTCATAATACCCGCCTCGTAGTAGTCCCCTTCCTTATTTACGAAGAACTCGGACAGCCACTTTTCACAAGCCTCTTTTGAGTTCAACTTTACACCACCAAGGACCTTCGCCATGGACAGGAACAGGTGGTAATCACTTTGCGCTATGTCCGGGCTATATGGTGGATGGTATAAAACCTCCCATCCGAGCTCCCGTAGCTTCTGACGAGTCATCAACGAAGTGTGTGATTTGGTGTTGATCTGGTGGATCACTACACCCTTCTTGTTAGCCAATTCTTCGTCTATGGCCTGCTTCAAGCGGTCCAGTTGTTCGCCGTAGATGGTAAAATTAAGCGCCTGACCATATGGGAGCAGCTCATAGTGGATAATTTCCTTCCAATCCCACCAAACACACAGCAAAACCTTCCTGGCCGCCAATCACGGCTTGGCCACTGTTTGGGACGATACACCGGCTTTCGACCACGATCGCTTGATCGCCGTTTTCGCTTGATTTAGTCGTATTTTTGTCGCCAGTCACCATCTGCTTCAAAAACGGGTCGAGTTCGTTCCGTGTCAGCAGCATATCACAGGCGTTGACTCGGTCCAGAAGGTTTTTTTGCGTGAAATCATGCGGCGCTCAAATATCAAGCTTTTTTTTGTATCCAGCCTTCTGCAGATGGCTTAAAATGGTTTGGTGACTAACTCCCATCTCCTGGGCGATCTCATGAAAGGCAACATGCCGGTCTAAATAGATGTTTTCTATGATTTGATCGGTATTCGTCGTCACAGGTCTTCCGCCGGCTGGCTTAACCATGGTATCGTTTTTACCCGCTCTGAATCGTTGAAACAATTCCTTTGCAATTCGAAAAGATAGAGTACCATCCCCCAAAACACCATTAATCTCACGGAACGTTTCTCTAGCGGATTTGCCTTTAACGAAAGAAAACTTTAAAATAGCGCGAATTTCGTCGATAGTGAACTCCATGTTTACACGTCTATAACTGTTGAACGCAATATCCAAACTAATCATGCTTAACGTCGTTTTGTAGGTTATATCAAGACCTTTCAAGATATATAGTATTGCCAAATACGAGCTCTGTAGCGCTTTATACATAGCCGCGAAATTCAAAAGACAAAAAGGCGTATTGCCAACCAAATATTAGGCCTTTGGAGGACAGGAGATGTACATAATATTTTTTTTTTCTTTGTTTCAATAAGTTAACTCTCAAATTAACTTCTATTTTATATATAAAGAGGGCGTGGATTTATACACATTAAAAGCACCTTTTGTTCTATGTTTTGTCCTGATTTTTTTGAATTTAATTTTAAAACTACGAAATAAGGGTAAAGAATACTGACTGACCCGAAGGATAACTTTCTTCCGCCTTAGAGGCAATAAATGAACGGATTTTTGAATTTTATTAGAATAATCTATTTAGTATTTTAAGGCTGCATAGCTAATAGTATTTTGGTCCAGGCATTGAACTCTTCAGTGAAGCACTTTGTGATACATTTTTCGTTTGATAATCATGCGCAAGAACAAATAAAGTACCTCATGCAAATAATTATATGTGCATGAATTTTTGCAAAAAAAATTAAAGATTACAAAATTGCAAAATATTTCTGAGTATGCAGGTTTGTTATTATTTATGTATACAATAAAAAAAACAAAAAATTTAAAAATTTCAAAATATTTTTTAAACTATAAAACAGAATTGAAGTTTAGGCTAATAGTAAATATGTATATGTGCATTTTACTATTTTTACCAGTAACACCTATACATTTGAGTTTAACTGAAAGAAATGTTTATTTTAATAGTCAGTAGAATTGTCCTTATATTTTAAAACTAAATTAAGCCGCTTAATCAGAGAATTAACTACTGACTGTAGAATAGTTATGTAAATATTGGCAAATTCTTTATGGCTAATTTAAGGTGACGTACTGTCTCAAACTGCTTTCCGTTTTGGAAAACAGGAGCAGAGAGGTTCCCCCAGAGATCCTCAATAGGATTTAGGTTCGAACTCAATGCTGCACATTGTAATACCGGAATTTTCCGGTCGTTAAAGATGTTCTTCGTGTGGATTGAAGCGTTATCCTTTCGATATGTCCAGTTATATGCCATAAATATTGCCAGCAAATTTTATTGATATTAGCATTCATTTGAGTGAATATAAAACATGTAGATAGCTTTCCACAGCAGCAAAATGCAGCCCATGAAATCAAGGTACCGCTTCCAAAACATCGCGCTTGTAGTAGGACCGTCGTTCCTGGTGCGCATCTCTCCAATATTTCCAATGACCTGGGCCGACCAAATTTAATTTATTTTCGTCACTAAAGATTGTATTCTATCACTCATCGGCACAGAATTGGTATTTATTTGCAAACCTCAAATGTGCTTTATTGTGTCCTTCTTTAGCGTTGGTTTAGGTGCCATGGAGGTGTGTTTCAGAAACTAATTTTTATGTATAATTGGAAAAATTATATTTATTGTGATTTTCTGTCTTAACTAGGTCTATATTTGATCGCTGCTTATCAAGTTCGCAACTACTAGCCGTCGAATCATCCTTTCGCACCGCTCATCAATGTTGTTTTTCGTCCGCTGCGGCGCACTATACTATAATTAGTGGGGTTTTTAAGAAATTTTGAGATACAGTTCCGATGTTGGTCTAGAGCCATTTTGGAACCGCTTTCATGCATTCCTATGATTATTACTTGTTCCTCGGCTGATAAACTAGTACCACGAGGCATTTTAGGCTTAAAGTTAAATAAATGTAATAAATGTAAGTTAAATAAAAGTAATCAAAAATTTTAATAATTCATTAAGTTAATGCACCTACAATAATTTTGAAAACAAATTTTAGCAAAAAAAAGTTTTTGCTGCGACACTATCAGTAAGAAAGATCCGCTAAACTGATTTTGCACATATAAATATTTACTATGCAATACCCAATTCACAATCACAATTGGAAATTGAAGTCGTTTAAACTGTACCGGAATATCGGTTGAGAACATCGGGATCTTCGGAATGAGAACTTCTTCACCTTTGAACTTTCCTTGGATTACCATCGCGAAGATCACATTGTTGGCCAGACAGTAAAATCATTGCGCCTCCAAAACAACTCGAGCCTTTGTGTAGATATTTTAGTGTTCGATTAAACACTTCCAATGCACCATGAGCCATTGTGCATTCGTCCCATATGATGATTTTTGATGTTGAGCAAACTTAGACCATCGCAGAGTGTTTTGCAATATTTATCATTAACTAATGAAGCGTTTCCAAAGTTTGTGGGAAGAGAGTTTTGTGATAATTCAAAAAATCAAAAGAAGCTGTTTGATTTCAAAAAATTTAAGTTCTTCTAGCTTTCTTAAACTGAAAACATTGAAAAGGTCTGTTAAGTCAAATTTGCTTAGCCGATTAGTGTTGAAGGGAGTTGTGGAAGAGGCAAATACATAGTAGTATTTTGGGGAGATAAAAGACATTATACGCAGAAGAAGAAGAACTCAAAATTGGACAACCTAATACACCAAAGAGTAACGCTAGCTTAGAGACCTAACCATTAATCATTTGTAAATTAAATACATTCACGTGCTTGATTGAAATCACGCTGCAGCAGCACAACACGAATGTCTAGTACAAAAGCGGTAAAAGATAATGCGCAATGGCACAGACACGCACAAATACAATCACAGATCCCAATAGGCCGGAGTATAATCGTTCTGCAAACGCAATTCCATTTATTCAATTACAACTGTTTGCTTTCCTGTTTGCAACTACTTAGGTATTGTACCGCGCAGAAATGTTCCTATATCTTTATACACCTCAAAAGTTTCAAATGTCCTCAGCGTCGGCAAAATAAAATATTTCTTAATAATAAGTTGTTTCTTAAAAATTTTCACATTTTTTTTTAACTTTTCCCAAACTCTGACGTAATTCACTAAAAATTTGAAACGCGTTGTGTGAAAACTCCAAACTTGTGCTGACATAAATCTAGCAAACAATCCATTAAGTTGCTACGCAAATATAATAAACAATTTCCTAGATTAGCGCCATTACCATCAACACCATTGGTGTCAGATTGGTTTATATCTGGCATGGAGGAAACTTTATTGGGATTTAATTTATTGCCACTAATCTCACCACAACTATTTAACATTACACCCCCGCACGCGCGCTATAAAGAAAATTTGTAGGCCGTTTAGGGTGGTGGAGTACCTACTATGTGTGCGCATGATTCATAGGACGCCTGGTAATGATTGGCGTCACTAAATTGGCTTCCCATGCCTATACTTATAACGATGCTGTGGAAATTTTATACATACATATGTATGTATTTACCTTCCCTCAAAAGCAGTGCTTTGCTGTAATGACCCTAATGCCTTTCGGTTTATGGATACGTTTCAAATAGTGTCATTTTATAGAAAGTTTGCGTAAAAGTTTCGCAGTAAAATCGAGTAAACCCATCATTGTGTCTTTATGCGTCCATTTCTCGGCGTTTATATTGTGGCTAATAAATTCAACCATTATCCATATTTCGTTATTAAAAGTTTCAGCTTAATTGGCTTTTAAAAGCCGATTCGATAGGCATAAATTAATTATGAGATTCATGATATAAGTTTAGAGTGTGAAAAATACGCGTATAGTTACCATATTTCACGAAACAGTGCCTTCAACAGGTGCCTTCCGAATTGGAGATTGATGGAAACGAATAATATTGAAAACAGTTGCTACTTATATAAACTGGTTCTTAATGTTGAAAATGTGTGAAAGCTATAGTAAAAGGTGATCCAATCGAGGTCGCCATTTTTAAAGAAAACAAGTAAGGAAGGGCTAAGTTCGGGTGTTCACCGAGCATTTTATACTCTCGCAATTTATTTATTAGATTTTATTAATATAACAAACAATTTGACTCACATATTCGATATATACCATATAAAGTCCATTTTTCAATGAAAACCCTGATATTAGGTATAAGGGAGCTCGGGCAAGTTATGACCCGATTTTACTAATTTTTGGCATGGAGACTTATTATTGGAAGAAACATATTTCCTCCGAATTTCCTCAAAATATCTGAGAGACTTAACTATATTTTCGGTAAAAAATTTGTTAGAAGCACTGAGGTCTTCATTTTCAATATATAGGGTCTTGAAAACTTATGGACCGATTTCGGCGATTTTTAGAAGGGCGATGGCACTCTTTAAATTCAGTTTTTTTAGCAAAGTTCTGTTTCGATATCTTCACTAGTGATTACTATATATATTATATAGTAAACGATTCAGATCGACTTCAAAGTTCTGGTATATGGGAAGTAGGCGTGGTTGTGAACCGATTTAAAAAATTTTCACAACATATCTTTGGGAAGCCAAACATATATTATGAACGGAAGTTCACTGACCCACTTAAAATTTTGTATACCAATTTGGGTGAAGCCCTTCTGTACCTTCTTTATAATGAAATTTAAAGTTTCTGGTGGTTTTCCTTACTGAATTAAAACATTTTTAGAAGTTTTCAACATAACCTTTGTTTGTGAGGTGGGCGTGCCAAGAAATACGTCAACCAAGTTTCATCAAGATATCTCAATTTTTATACTCTCGCAACAAATGTTGCTAAAGAGAGTATTATAGTTTTGTTCACATAACGGTTGTTTGTAACACCCAAAACTAAACGAGTTAGATATAGGGTTATATATACCAAAGTGATCAGGGTGAAGAGTGGAGTTCAAATCCGAATGTCTGTCTGTCCGTCCGTCCGTCCGTCCGTCCGTCCGTCCGTCCGTCCGTCCGTCTGTGCAAGCTGTAACTTGAGTAAAAATTAAGATATCTTGATAAAACTTGGCACACTTATTTCTTGGCACCATAGGAAGGTTGCTTTCGAAAATGAGCAAAATCGGACCACTGCCACGCCCACAAAATGGCGAAAACCGAAAACACATAAAGTGCCATAACTAAGCCATAAATAAAGCTATGGAAATAAAATTTGGCATGAAGGATCGCACTATGAAGGGGCATATTTGGATGTAATTTTTTTGGGGAAGTGGGCGTGGCCCCGCCCCCTACTAAGTTTTTTGTACATATCTCGCAAACCAATAGAGCTATATAAACCAAACTTTCTGCAGTCGTTTTTTTAGCCACTTCCTAATACAGTCCAAAAATGAAAAAAATCGGATCATAACCACGCCCACCTCCCATACAAAAGTTAGGTTGAAAATTACTAAAAGTGGGTTAACTCACTAACGAAAAACGTCAGAAACACTAAATTTCACATAAGAAATGGCAGATGAAAGCTGCACTCAGATTTTTTTACAAAATGGAAAATGGGCGTGGCGCCGCCCACTTATGGGTCAAAAACCATATCTCAGGAACTACTCCACCGATTTCAATGAAACTTGGTTTGTAATAGTTTCTTTACATCCCAATGATATGTTGTGAAAATTGACCAAATCGCTTCACAACCACGCCTACTTCCTATATACCAGTACTTTGAAAACGATTTGAATCGTTTACTTTACAATATATAAAGTAAGCACTAGTGAAGATATCGATGCAGAACTTTGCACAAATACTACCTTTATAGTGTGGCAGCCCCATTCTAAAATTCGCCGAAATCAGACCATAGGTTTTCAAGGCCCCATATATCGAACACTAGGACTTCGGTGCTTCTAACCTAATATTATGGTTTCCAACTTTCAATGGACTTTATACAATATATATGACAAATATGTGGGTCAAATTGTGTATTATATAATATAAATAAAGTTAAATAAATAAATTGCGAGAGTATAAAATGTTCGGTTACACCCGAACTTAGCCCTTCCTTACTTGTTACAAGTTACAGTTGCACAGACGGACGGACAGACGTTTTTATAATTCGAAAGAACATTCTTTGGCATTTATTTTTTTTAAGATTATCTGTTTCAAATGTTGACCGCGGTGTGATATCACACGATCTTAGTGGTCAAACGACCCACCCAAAATTATCTGTTCATCGAAGTGTTATCTCCAATAAATCCATTGATTGATGTGATGTGTGGGAAGTGACGCCGAGACCACGAGCTTCAATTTCAGCCATAAATAGTCCGTTATCAGGGCGCGATAACAGTCGCCATTGACGTTTACGTTTCCACCGTGGACTGATGCTTCCACCGGCCCACAAATCATACCAAACCGTTGTTTTTTCTGAATAAAATGGCAGCTCTTGAATCTCTTCGTTCCAAATGCGGCCATTGACCCAGAAATGGGCCTCATCGCTGAACAGAATTTGGTTCGAAAACGTCGGATCTTCTTGGAACTTTTCAAGAGCCCATAGATCGATGTCGCTTGAGAAGTTCGAGCAGCTTCAGTTCTTGCACAAGCTGTATTTGGTACGCTTTCAATTTAAAATCTCAACCAAAAGTTCCATACGTCAGTCCGAGTTTGTTGGACCTAATTTTTCAGGTTCTAAGGAGGATTTTTTTTTTCATTGGTATTCCGTTTTTATGTGTTGGGTCCCAAGTCTTAAGCACAATCGCAGAAGCGGGTTCGCCTTCTCACTTTAGCTCGCCTTCAAACGGATGCTTGTTAGCTACCCAGAGGATACTTGGTCTAAAACCGGAAGTCGTGAGCTGCTTGAATCATGTGGAGAAGAATCGTTTCTGGCCACTCCCAAGTGAATGATAATCAAAAACTTTCCTCACTAACGTGAACTTCTACACATGATCCCATCCTCCATCCTTTTACGTCAGGCTTTCATTTCCGATAGGAGTGTGTTAGCAAGCAAGATATTCCAGTAAAAAAAGGAGGATAACTGTTATAGAAATGTCTGAAATAAAATGTACTTTTATAAGAATTAATTTAAAAATGAATTGGTATCTTTACAAGATTGTGAAAATAAAATCTTTAAAGGCCACTCTAGTGTATACGTAAATGTGTCGAACTATATACAAACAGATATATACACATGTTTATATATATATGTACATCAACGCTACTCTTCCCCCCAGCGAAAGTATGTCGATATATGGTACACTCCGTTTGAAACCTCATGAATTGCACTGAAATTTAATTATTTCGTCTCGTGTACGCTTAATTGCCTATTAATACGAACTACAACAACAACAACGCGCGATAAATTAAATTGTCATTACAACAACTGGGGCAAATGGAGCATAGGTATATAATTATCAGCATGCATTCCGCAACGGGACACATTTAAAGCTACTCACAAGACCTTTATCGATACCCACATAGGTCTATGCCTTATTTGTATTTACATATATTCACTTTCAGTGCTTATTAACATATTTTCTACGGTAGCAAATCAAATCGAGTGAATGATTTCGAACTACATTGAGTACACTCTGAGTACTGTGTAATTTTAATAACTGTTATTTTTAATCAAATCTTCGGAGCATCGCATGACTTACTGCAGAGGTATTCGTACTATATGCGGAAGAACTCCTCCTTAATGATATGTTTGTTGTACTGCAGCCACCGCCACCAACACTTAACAACAACAACAACAACATCGCATGTTTGTTGGAACATGAAAAGCAGGACACGCATAAAGTTTACTTCGTACGACATTATGATACATTTATGTTATGCTCAGCACAGCAGGCGCCACTTGTTGTTGCTGTTGATGAAGTCAGTCGTCGAGTGGGGCGTATGCGCGGGTTGGTGGTTGCCGAAGGTACTATAAAGATGCTGTGAGGGTGCACTGCGACATCATTTAGTTTTTCATTTGACATAGTCCCGCAATGGTGGCGCCGTAATAACTGGCTCTAGCTCTTTCTTTTCAATGCGCTCCAGTTTCTCGCGCGATGACGGTGAGTAATTTACGTACAGTTAGTTAGTTTGTTGCAAGGAAAAGTGCCAGCGCACTTGGTGGTCATTTCCGTCAACACCAACATCACCACCGATATATTGACTTAATGAATATTTCCACTTAAAACTCGCTTCGCCGAGTGCTGGCATTTGGTGGCTGTGGGTTGGGGAATTAGCTACCGCAATGTGTCAGTAGGTGTTATTGCGAGTCAGCAAGGCAGTTGGAAATCAAGCGCTAAGCATAAACAGCGAGTCATAATAGTCGACAGTTTAATAAAGCGACTTAACAGCTTCACTATACATATATATGTATATATTTAGTGAAACACATTTTACTTAATATTAAGATTACCCGTGGATTCAATAGTTTTGTTTCGGAGTTTGTTAGCCAGAAAATCTGCCTTTCCGTGCATGTGGACAACAAGTACACGGGCATTATAATATTATATATCTATATATCCTGATATAAAATCATGGGTAATGATCTAAGGACCCTTTGTGTCGGACCAAAGGGGCAGGGTTGAGCCTTTCGAAACAGCACGTTAATTGAGCTTTACGCTAGATGGCCTCGACGACAACTAAACTTGATAATAATCGTTAAAACAACAACAATAAAAGACTACATTTCTGTACAGAGAATGTCTATGGAACAGTCTCCACACGAGGTCCTTTTTTCGTAAAGCAGTGGCAGCTCGTTTTTGGTGTTTTGGGGGATGGTACTTTATCACTTCAAACGGAGGAATGGTTTCAATGATTCAGAGCGGTTGATAACCATGATAAGCCGACACCATCGATAAGCCAGCCGGCGGAAGACCTGAGACGACGAATACCGATCAAATCATGGAATACATCGAGTTAGACCTGCATGTGGCTTCTCGTGACATCGCCCAGTAGATGGGAGTTAGTCAACAAACCATTTTAAACCGGCGGGATACACAAAAAAGCTTGATGTTTGGGTGCCGCGTGATTTGACGCAAAAAACCTTCTGGACCGACTCAACGCCTGCGATATGCTGCTGAAACGGAACGAACTCGACCCATTTTTGGAGCGGATGGTGAGAGGCGACGAAAAATGGATCATATACGACAATATCAAGCGAAAACGGTCGTGGTCAAAGGCCGGTGAATCGTCGCATACAGTGTCCAAGCCGGGATTGACGGCCAGGAAGGTTTTGCTGTGAGTTTGGTGGGATTGGAAGTGAATCATCCATTATGAGCTGCTCCCATATGGCCAGACGCTTACTTCTACCATCTACTGCGAACAACTGGACAGCTTGAAGCAGGCGATCGACCTGAAGCGTCCAGAATTGGCTAACAGGAATGGTGTTTGCGTCCCACCAGGACAACGCCAGACCACACACTTCGTTGATGAGCTGCTCCCATATGGTCAGATGCTAACGGGATCTCGGATTGGAGGTTTTATCGCATCCACCATATAGGTCGGACATAGCGCCAAGTGATTACCACCTGGCCGAACGCCCTTGGTGGTGTAAAGTTGAACTCAAAAGAGGCTTGTGAAAAGTGGCTGTCCGAGTTCTTCGCAAATAAGGACGGGGGCTCCTACGAAAGGGGTATTATGAAGTTGCCGTCTAGATGTAAACAGATTATCGAACGAAACGGCGCATATTTGACTAAATCCGATCACTGTAACACTTTTTGTAAAGCCATTGAATAAAGAGCAAAAAAGCGGAAAGGAGATATTTGCCAAACCAATATTTTCAAGATAATCAACGATAGTTTTCGAATTTTGACTAAATTTTATTTTAAGCGCTATAATGGAGACATAATATGTATACAATGCTCTAAGACAGCTGCTTCCATTAACGCCAGCTTAGCATTTCAGTAACTGTAAAATTTGAAAACTCTTTTCATATTCATTGGCATGAATTTGGATTCTTCTATTTGCATCACAGAAATCACAGATGCAGCTATGCGATTGTTAACTTAACAGCTTATGCATTCAGTAATCTATTCATTTGCACGGCACTCCTTGATTTTATTGCGATATCCAGTCCATCTGCGTGGAATTTTCGTTTTGATAGTTCGCTTGATTGCGATTTTTCACTTAAGCGCATTGGCATCTTCGGAGCAGCAGTGTTAAGCTCATAGCTAAAGCGAAGAATACGCAAGTATTCGCCTATAGAAACATAAAAGCTCATGTATGTCTGCTATGATTGTGCACTTGCTTAAATCTCTGCTACTTGAACTTCAACAGCGCTACGCTTAGCTTGTCTCAGGGATAATCAATTCTCAAGCTAATTTTCTTTTCATTTTAGTTCTTCCTCGGCATTCAATTTGTGTTTTTCTATAAATTCTTAATTCAATTTTTAATGCAAAATCACACCGGGCGGAAATTGCACTCTTGCCGGGATCAACGCCTCAGCTCATCAACAACGCGTACAAAACTTCGGACGACTTGCATAATTTACTCGCCGCGCTGGATGGATTGGATGGATAGCAGTGGGCGCCCACTGAGCGGCGGCGTGGCATTGTTTGCGCAAACAAGTGTAACTAACACAGCAAAGCTATTTCCGCTTCCTGCTGTGCATTGCCGACGTTGACGACGAGCGAATGGCAAGTGCCGCCCCTGCTTAGCGCGATTTTGTTTTGCGCGCTGCGCTTAGCTCCTCAACCAATTGCTGCCCACAGTTAAATCTTTGTTATGAGTGGGCAAATGAACTCACACACATGAACTTTTATGCGCAATACTCAATGCAAAAGTAGTATTGCAAGTGGCTACAGTGCGTATTTCATATGTAATGTGGACACAGTCCAAAATTGGTTGCCAAAAATAAAAAAAAAATACAAAATTGGAGTAATGCGTTGTAACGCGAAATTCGACGGCTAAAAGTGAAGAATTAAAATAATTAAAAGTCGTAGAAATAAGGAAGGTATACTACACACAACACTCTCTGAATAGATTAGAATGGTTTGTTAAAGGGAGGAAATGTGGGTTGAAAAAATATATTAGGTTGGCAAATATCTCCCTTCCGCTTTTTTTGCTTTTTATTCGTTCGATAATTTGTTTCCCTCTAGACGGCAACTTCATAATACTTCCCTCGTAGAAGCCGCCCTCCTTATTTGCGAAGAACTCGGACAGCCACTTTTCACAAGCCTCAAGCACCGAGGACGTTCGCCATGGACAGGAACAGTTGGTAATCATTTGGCGCTATGTCTGGGCATATGGTGAATGGGATAAAACCTCCCATCCGAGTTTCCGTAGCTTCTGACGAGTCATCAACGAAGTGTGTGGTCTGGCGTTGTCCTGGTGGAACACTACACCCTTGCTGTTGGCCAATTCTGGACGCTTCAGGTCGATGGGCTGCTTCAATCGGTCCAGTTGTTCACAGTAGATGGTAGAAAAAAGCGTCTGACCATATGGGAGCAGCTCATAGTGGATGATTCCCTTCCAATCCCAACAAACACACAGCAAAACTTTCCTGGCCGTCAATCCCGGCTTGGCCACTGTTTGGGACGATTCACCGGTCTTCGACCGCGACCGTTTTCGCTTGGTATTGTCGCATGTGATCCATTTTTCGTCACCAGTCACCATCCGCTTCAAAAATGGGTCGAGTTCGTTCTGTTTCAGCAGCATATCGCAAGCGTTGATTCGGTCCAGAAGGTTTTTTTGCGCCAAATCATGGGGCACCCAAACATAAAGTTTTTTTGTATATCCAGCCTTTTGCAGATGGTTTAAAATTGTTTGGTGACTAACTCCCATCTCCTGGGCGATGTCACGAGATGCCACCTGCCGGTCTAACTCGATGTTTTCCATGATTTGATCGGTATTCGTCGTCACAGGTCTTCCGCCGGGTGGCCAAACTAATTATGCATAGTGTCGTTTTGCAGGTTATGTCAAGACCTGTCTAAGATGTATTGCCAGATACGAGCTCTGTAGCGCTTTATACATACATTCAAAAGAAAAAGGCGGAAGGGAGATATTTGATAACCTAATATTTATTAAGGGCTGTAATTATTTTATTCGAATTCTATTGCTCGAAAAAGGCTTAAAAGGAGACTTTAGAAAGGCCGAAATATTTTCACTCAAAGTTCTAGTTGTAAAAATATGTGTTCTCGTTAAAAACCTTACAGAAGATTTCTAGATTTTTTCACCATATGAAAACAGAACAATTGTTCAGACCCTATAGAAGATTTCAATATTAAACCCAGATTTTTTTCACCATAAGAAGGCAGAAGAGATTTTGGAAATAATGACAAAATAAAAATAAAATAATGGATTTTAGTTAATCGGAAGTGAAAATAAATTAAAATTTTTTTCATACGATATAAGCGCTTCATATCTCAAGTAAAAATTCTTAAGATTCTTCGAAGAAACTTTTGGTTATGTTCTTCCCAAATAGTTTTTTACAATATTAATAAAGCATCTATTATTCAATATCACTTTGCTAGGGGTAGTTAAAAATCCAAAAATTATAATTCTTGAACAAAATACCACAAAAACTTTACTATCCGCACTAAGAATGCGATCCACCCACTCCCTCCGCACTGCTCACATACTAGTTGATACCCTGCAGTGCATTTAAGCGAGTAGTGCAGAAAGTATTGGCCGTGTTCGCCCAGTGGGTGCGAAAGTACGCCTTTGGGGTGTTGCCGGAAGTGGTGTTTTGCGAGAAATTCGTTGGAATTGAATGACATTTGTTCGTTGCTAAGTGTGACTCATACATACATCCATACTTAGTGTACAAGCGTAGGAGCAGACATTCGACCATCCAGCGGATGTCATTAAGTTTAATGCACTTCCTGGCGCTTTGCGCATTAGCGCTGCCAAGTGCTGGCCAAATGCAAAAACACAAATGAAAACAAAACTATTGTGCTGTCTTCCTTACAAAGTAGCGGCAAAGGAATTGAAACTAACCGCCACGGCGAACAAGTGGCGACAACTCATAGCCGTTCGTGTTCCGACTGCTATGGAAGTCACTTAGTTTCAGCACAAATAATGGTATCCGAAACTGTGTTTTGATGATTGGCTGCTTAGCGTAGAAGCTCAGACAATTAAAATGCAACTTCGGGTAATTTCTGTTGGAAGATATCTTGGAACTAGCTTTGATTTTTTTATACTTTATGGGGATGAGATTGTTTATAATTGGTACGACGAAAAATTGGACTATTTTCAAGATGTTTTAGTTCAAACTTTTTATCATATATAATGTGAAATTTTGAGGCAATAATGTACTAAAAACTCTGTTGTCATCCTGTCGTCATTTCCACATTGACAGCATAACTCCTAGAAACATCTGAAGTGCAAAAAAGTACTTGAGTAAGACCTTGAACTAGAACTTGAACCCAGAGGAAAAAAAAGTAAATCGGATAGGTTTTTATTAAACAAAAAAATTCGCTAAAATCTCGCTAGTTACTGTTAATTGAGAAACAAAAATTCTTCGTTCAAGCCCTTGTAAACTGTATCGTGAAGATCTGTCTAAAATTTCAACAAGTTCGGTTGAGTAGTTCTCGAGTAATCTCGACAACCGCGTTTAGAGTTTTCAGTGACAATGGATCCTGGAGGGCCCAACCTGAAATCTGTTGCATGCAAATTGAGGTCATTTTAGGACATTCTGGTGATTGTTGTAGAACAAATCGATTTTTGAAGCCGTGATTAGTGATCTGTATTTTCTTAATTGCCTGAAACAATAATCAAAGTTCGATGCTCACCATTGACAAAAAAAATATTTATTGAGATAGCGACTGAACGACTATTTCTTCAAACTTCAAAACTGTTCTTTGATAATAAATGATACTGTTATGATCAATTTGAACTTAATGTGTACCACGTTTCAACTAAGAGTCTAAAGTCATAATGCAGTTATTAGGTCTACAACTTTGCTTCCACGGTTTTTTTTGTAAACGAAGTTTTTGTTTTGTATAAAAACGGTTAAAAATGTCGATGAGCCTCAGTCGCATTTTTCTTGGAATTAAAAAAGAAAAGCAAAATTTCCCGCAAATGTCGAGAATTCGGCTCAAAAAGTGACATTTTCAGTTGAGAATAAGTTTGGGATGCAAACAGATCTCTACAAATATGTAGTTGGGTTAATGTTGACACAAATGTCCAAGATCGATATAAAACGATTTAATCTATTTTATCGACCAGTGCTATATATTATATATATGTTATAGATTGCAGTCAGCTGTAAGCTAGATATTGTCGTCTATATAATCAGTAGATTGACAAATCCATTATACTACATGCAACATGTTGCGCTCGCATACCAAAATACATACAAATATTCCAAGTTATTAATTTATTCACTTTTCGCATTTCTATGTTACCCCAGCACATTTGCACTTCCCTGCAGCTCGTTTCATTGCATCGTCGCTCGGCAGTCGTACGTAATGCTGCAGTGCCCGTTTGTCTTCCAAGGTTTGACTGGCACGCGTTCGTGCGCGCTGTTAATTAAAACTTTTTAATTCCAGTTTTTGAAAATTTTATCTGTGCAAGAAAATATCCAAAAAAAAAAAAAAGAGTAGTAGCACTTGGCATGCCACTTTCCATTTCTACAGCTTCGCATCATATCGTCATATTATTAGCCTCGCAAAATTCCTTTTGCCGTAATCGCTCCACGTGGACACCGCTCATACGCTTTCATAACGCCCGAACTGACCTTTTTTATCTAGAACTATTCACAAAATCTACTCGCAAATGAAGGACTTGCAGTCTCATGTGCCAACAACTGCGACAAAGTGGCAACAACAAAATCGGCAATATCACGAAGAACCAGAGTGTGTGTGTGCAAACAAGATGGACAACATTTACTACCACTGAATTGTAATTATTCCAAATGAGTTCAGTTGCAGTCGTGCCAGAGTCGACAACCAAATCAGGACACTCACTCCCTTGTCTCATCCATTCAATTGGACCATACCGAAGCAGGCAATTTACTCTTGCAAGTTGTTGTTGCGCTTCTTTTGCGGCTGGCCAGCTGGGCGGATGAGTAAAAGGTTGCCAAACAGCCAAACAAACAAACAACCGCACGCTTACTTTTCCAGCTAGCCACATTATCCTTTTCGCCTTCACTATTCGTATGTATTTGGCTCGCCGAGCTCGGCAGTTACTTTCGTCACTTTTTGTTCGCTTCTTTTTACATGCAACTGGCAAGCGCTCAAATGTGGCGGTTTTGAAGCTTAATTTCATTGCGACACAAAACCACAAAGCGGTAAAATGCTAAATAGTCCATACTCATACATATATATATATAGTATAAAAGTGGTCCCGAATATCGACTTTTGTTATCTATTTGGATACTTTTCATATTCGAATTTCATTACCTACCATAAGGTAATACTGATTTGCACACGAGTATACCGAGGCCATCCGAGTGTTTCTTTAGACCGTACGATGTGGTGACACGCGTTCAAGGAAAATGACCGCATTGTTTCCTTTTTACAAAGATTTCCGTTGATCTCTTTCGCTTTCCTTTTTCATAATACAGAATACGATTTTTGTTTTCTGTTTTGAAGGATTACTATGGGTTAATTAAAAGAGAGCAACTTTTTGTGACGACTCATTATTTGTCTTTTGTTTGTGAATTAATGTCTTAATGCATATTTGCAATATAATTTATTGAAACTGATTGTAAAATATATGTAGTATATACACTTTGAGGGAAAATGCAGGCGGACAAAATGAGAAATTAAACACTTCAATGATGGAGTGCGACGGGTTAGTTGTGAAATATATAAAAAATAAATGTTTTTTACAGAGGAAATGATACACTCTGAATTCGAGAGTACCATAGAAATTACTTCGAAAACATCGGATTTAGTAAACGATATTCAGGAAGCGTCATCAAGTGAAGTGACTGATAAATGGATGTAGAAGTTAGAGACGGGGGTTTTTTGGTATTGAAAACACTATGAATTGTTGGGTCCAGACCTTCAAAGATTTGAAAGAATACAAACGCTTAAAAATTGCTATTCATGAACAACTCGAACTTTACTCGAAAGGGTTTTAGCATATGAATTATATACAAAAGTTTTATGAACCAATTTTTTTTTTTTGAATAAAAGTTTATGAAGATCGGTCTCCCTTATTTGTTAAAGAAGTTAACGATTTTAGTCCACAGATATATGGTTCATACTTATATGCATATGAAAGGGGGAAAAAAGGAATGCCTGACTCCTATAGACATCGGTTCACAATCACGACTACTCTCCATATAACTCAATTTTGAATTCATCTGATTCCTTCACTTTATAATGTATACTTAAGGAACCGATGAAGATAGCGGATTAAAACTTTACACAAATATCGATATCGTTTACAGGAAACGGAAGTCTCATAAGGAAGCGCATATGAGACGGAAGTCTTCCCAGAACAGTAAACATTTATGTTAAGCCCTGAAGCTGACACTGCTTCCGTTACAAAGCACTTCCTGGAGAAGTGACGTTTACTACCCAATTTCCACTTCCGTCATTTTGAGGCCCGCTCTATATCGAACACCGTTTTCGGTAAAATATTTCCGGCTACATCATATCTGCCTCTCCATATCCGGTTGTTCCATTTCTGGTTCCATACCCACCAACAGATTTCCGGTTCCGGTAACACTATATCGTCTTATCAAATATCCGGGGTACATCATACTCGGTTCCGGATGCCCATAGCCGACCACCCGGTTCTGGTAACATTATATCCGATTACCGCATATCCTGTAAAATCATATCCATCCACCACATTTCCGGTAATCCCATATCCGGTTCCGATTGACTCATTTCCGGTTCCGGTTTAATGTTCTTAATAAAATGTTCATGATATAAGTTTTCTTTTAAGTACATTTTTTTGAGCCATTATCACAGAATACTTCACTAGGATGTATAGAAATGCAATGCGATAACACTATACGACAAAACCAAATTATTTTTAGACATTGGACCAAATAAAAATTTTCCGTGAGACGTTGTCATAATTAAGAAAAGAATGTTCTCCGTTTTTCGTAGTTCGAATACCCTATATATAAATATATGCGGGTATATATCATTCGTTTCAGACGCTACATCTTAAAGTTCCGTAAATGGTTCATTTGCGTGACGCACTTGAAATATGTGGGGCGATCCGTGCTTAGAATTTGTGCATTCAATTTCATTCTCTTGCAATTTATTTTACATGTTCTTGTGTTAAGTTGTGTGTGTGTGTGAGTGTGCACTTAAATATATACGCGTTTATGTAACTGAGAATGCGAACGTGTACGAATGTTGTGGCGCTTAGCTAAATAAGACGACTTTACCATACGCCTCCTACATATGACTGCATATATTCGTATGATGTCCTTCAATGCTGCTAAGCAGCTACTTCCTTATTGTTGTTGTTATTTTGTTGTTGCCGTTACAGTCAAGTCTGTTGGCGAATAAGCCTCCTAATTACAATGAATGCCAGTACATTTGTCACGTCACGGCGTGGCAGTGCAGGCGCCTAGAAAACGAACATCAAATGTACAGTATTGAGGCGCCATTATGGCGAAATATTTGCAAAAGAGGTCACTGTAAGTGGGTGAAGATGCTAATTTTACATTCTGTATGAACTAGATGAAAATTTGTGAGAAAATTGTGATTTTGTTTAACGAGCACTTGTTGGTTTCCAACAATAATGAGTGGAAAGAAGCGATGAGGACCATACTTTTCTAATGCCAGACAAGCGAAACGGCAAAATCACCTAAATAAAGGAAAGATGATTGGCGGTGTTTGCATATGAGATACCCTTCACCTGACTTACATACGTATTCCTGTAAGAAAATACTCAACGACTGATCCCCTATATGGAGATTACAATCGGTCTGTTAAGGGCATGCCTTTAGGAAACCAAAAATTATATTTCATTGCAGCTCAAAGCGCCTTGAGTCCGTTAAAAATCCATTTCAGCGTTTTAATTATATTCCGGTATGAGATTTAGTTGTGTATGAAAGAGATCCAAGACTTAGTCTAGTACTAGACCTGTTAAGATGTTCTTTGATTCAGAATCATCTTGCTACTGCGCTCTTGATAGTAGTTGATCAGTGGTCGCTAAGTTCACGTGAGTCCTAGCTACCCAATAGTAATCCACAGGAACTAAACGGAACTCCGACTTATATCGATTCTACTAAAAGTCAGACTGAGATGCTCAACATCCAATATAAAGCGAGGCTAGGTATTCCTTAACTAATGTCCAGCGCACGGTCAATCTTACCGGATGCTAGCTGTAGAAGCTGCATGGAGGAGGATGAGGTGGAATCGTCTCATCACTTTCTTCTGGAAAGATCAAAAAAGAGATTTCTTGAATCTTACTTTTTAGAGCAGGCTCGCGAAATAGCGAATATAGAAGTTAAAAATCTCTGCAGATTTGTAGTAGGTTCAGGGCGCTTTGTCGACTACTAATTGTTAATCTAGGGAGGATCCAGGCTTCACAAAGGACTATATTTTAAAGTCTACGTGTGTTTCCCTTTTGGAAACAGCCTTACAACCTAACCTAACCTAACGGTCAATCAGCTCATGGCTAGTATTGCTGTCCTCCTTTCGGATTGGTTGCTACCTTCACTGAAAACAACTGATCAACTGCTTCCTTGTTGGTAGTAGTATCTTTGCTTGAAAAGAGTTGCAATGGCTCCAGCGACTTTTTCGGACCCGTACCTCATTGCGATGTGTCACATTATGGGAAATTGTTGTCAAATATATGGTTAAAATGTGCGTGACCTTAGGATAGAACTGTATCCTCCAAATCAGGACTATATACCTATTCATTTTGGTATGAGTACAGCTTAGTAACCGTGAAGCAATGGTATCGATATCGGGATCAATGGCCACCGAAGTGCAGTGTCCCTACTCAACAATTGTAAGAACTGACTTTTTTTTCGTTTTTGTTTTTTTGTGACGGCACAACGTGGCTACAGTAATGGACAAGTCACAGGATGCGTTTTCCAAACAACTTTCATTTCGTTTTATTGTTGTTGTCGCTGTCACTTTGTTCGTCAGCGTTCGACTTTTTCGTCAAATCTATTTGTTTGCGTTCCCAGATGGCGCATATGGCTTTAACCGACTTTGCCACATACTTCGTCAGATTGCAATGTTGGACACTGCGCTGTCAGTGACATCATCATCGCGTCACACGACGCCGCCACTGTTAGACGTTGCTGGAGATTGTGGCGAAACCTCGTTGTGGTCTACATCATTTGTTAACTGCTGGCTGCGTTGTTGTTGGGACCGTTGTGTATGTTAGAGGGAAGGGAAGGTAGTCGTGCTGCAGCAACACTTTGCGGCACTTGACATTTTAAGCTGACACCACCCGAAACAGCAGTTTGTGTTTGATTTTTGGCGCACACCAATGCGCCCAACAAACTGCGAATGTGCAGTTGCATGCAACACAATGCCGTTATTATCCGCCAATCCTTGGCGCAGAACCGAACGCTCTAAATGCGCTGGCAGTGATATCAGCGGTGTAGCAACGCAAATGCCAATGCAAAGAGTTGAGTTGAGTTGAGTTGAGTTGAGGGAGTGTCCTGGGGAGCAAGCAGCAAGCGGCGCTGGCACACCATTGTGCTTTTGCTGGGAAGCTTGTTGCATGGCTGGAAAAATAGCGAAAAATGTCATACAAAATGGATAATATCAGCGCGCTCATACGCAAGGGGTTGTTGTTATGTTGACTAACTAGATGTCGCACTTTGGTCTTGGCGTGAGTCACGGGGGCGGCGTGGGTCGTTGGAGTAGCTCGTAATTTGTTATTGTTATTGTGCACGTTTTTTACATCTGACTATAATATCATTATATATATTATATCTTTCTTTTTGCTTTGACATAGTGGCATATCGCATGTCAGCGGATGTCCGGTGACTCACACCGTTACCAGAGAGAGAGAGAGCGCTTAAAAGCCACAACAGTATTAAGATATTTGCAAGCCCTAAACGATGACGGTTATCTAGCGACAATGCGACATTTAAATGCGTTGAAATTGTGAGCGAAATCGCATTTGTTGTAAGCAGAAAAGTCGATTACCTCTTTGAAATGAAAAGTATACATACATACTATTTATATATCTAAGCAGAAATTTAACAGTAAATTCACAAAAAATTTACGTGAAACTATTATCAAGACTTTGAAAGAAACTTCTTGTATATACAGTAGAACTTCCCTAACCCGAATCACCATAATGAACAAAAAGAGCTTCGCGTTAGAGAAACTTCGACTTAAGGAAGGTAAATTGTTTGAAATTTGACTTATATTTCCAATTCAAGAGATTGAGTTATGGAGAACTTCGAGTTATGAAAAGTGTTAAAGTGATTTATTTCAAAATGTGCCGTTTCGTTCGATAATCTGTTTCCATCTAGACGGCAGTTTCATAATACCCCCTCCTTATTTGCGAGTTCTTCGCACCACTTTTCACAAACCTCTTTTGAGTTCAACTTTACACCACCAAGGGCGTTCGCCATGGACAGGAACAGGTGGTAATCACTTGGCGCTATGTCCGGGCTATATGGTGGATGGGATAAAACCTACCATCCGAGCTTCCGTAGCTTCTGACGAGTCATCAACGAAGTGTGTGGTCTGGCGTTGTCCTGGTGGAACACTACACCCTTCCTGTTGGCCAATTCTGGACGCTTTTGGTCGATCGCCTGCTTCAAGCGGTCCAGTTGTTCGCAGTAGATGGTAGAATTAAGCGGCTGACCATATGGGAGCAGCTCATAGTGGATGATTCCCTTCCAATTCCACCAAACACACAGCAAAACCTTCCTGGCCGTCAATCCCGGCTTGGTCACAGTTTGGGACGATTCACCGGTCTTCGACCACGACCGCTTTCGCTTGATGTTGTCGTATATGATCCATTTTTGGTCGCCAGTCACCATGCGCTTCAAAAATGGGTCGAGTTCGTTCAGTTTCAGCAGCATCTCGCAGGCGTTGCTTCGGTCCAGAAGGTTTTTTTTTGCGTCAAATCATGCGGCACCCAAACATCAGGCTTTTTTGTGTATCCAGTCTTCTGCAGATGGTTTAAAATGGTTTGGTGACTAACTCCCATCTCCTGGGCGATGTCACGAGATGCCACATGCCGGTCTAACTCGATGTTTTCCATGATGTGATCGGTGTTCGTCGACACAGGTCACAGGCCGCCGGCTGGCTTATCCATGGTGTCGTTTTCAACCGCTCTGAATCGTCTGGTATTGCCAGATACGAGCTCTGTAGCCCTTTATACTAAGTCAAAAGACAAAAAGGCGGAATGGAGATATTTGCCAACCTAATATATATTTGTAATTGCTTTAAACCAATATATGAACAGAGAAAGAGATGGGAGATGCACACTGCAAATACGCGACTCGTGAAAAAAATGCATGTAAGCACATTTGTGTGTGAGTACGCTCTCACTGAACGCGCCAAAACGCACGAGCATGTCAAAGTGCCACTTAATTAACATAGAATGCCGACCAAAGTTTCGCAAGCATTCTTCTTTGCATACTTTACATTGTATCGATAGCTTGAGCCTGAGCCTGAGTGCGAAAATAACGCGGTCTCTGAGGGACACACATTATAAGTACACGCGCCTTCATTTTTTCTTCGGCACTTTCGTCAGCGAAATGAGAGTGTGGTCCAGCACATTCTTATTGTCTTGGCTAGCAACCACACTCACCATCCAATCGGCTGTACCCACATATGGTATGTGTGCGCCTCGCGCCCTTCTGCGCACTTACGTTTTACTTCGCTTCGTTTATCGCACTTGCGTCGACATTGTCGTTTTTCCGAACTGCGTTAGCGTGTTTTCGCAAAAGACATCGCTCATAAAAATCCTTTTAAAAATCCTTTCTATTACCACTTCTTGTGTACACGCCGTACCGTCATGCCAGTCAAATAAAATGGAAGATGTTAACCGGAACTCCGCCATAAACGTAGTCGTCCTGTCCTCTCTCTTATTTTTTTATTGAAGAAAACAACACAATTGTTGCAATGTGAGCATGTTTAAGTTGAAAAATGTCTTGTCTAAACGGATGTATCAGTATTCCTTAAGCAAAAACAACTGGACGTACATACCGTATATGTACCGTTATATTGGTGCGCTCGTGCACTTTATTCATATATTGTTATGATATCAACTGCATTGTTTTCGTTGCTTATTCCATTGAATGTGCTGCTCCATTCACCCCTCCGCGTGTCACTGCATAGCCATTGTGTATTTGATATCCATGCACTTGAGTCGCTCAACAGCGATATATTGTGCAGGATGTCGTATGGCTCTTAATGTAATTAACACGTTCAGGAAGTGCTGAGTACTAAGTGTACGCATAAAAGCGAAAAAGTGCATCATCCCTTTAAAACGCGGCCAGCATATGCCAGCATGTTTTTATGCGACCCCGGCATTTTAGCAATGCGGGTCACAACTTTTTACGTGAAGCAAGGAAAACTGCTACAGTTATTTGCCCCTTTTTAAGCAAGCCCAATATGATTATTGTTCAATTTGTTGTCTTCTGGTCTCCCTTACTGGTGCAATTGTTTACCGAATGTAAAGTGTGGTCGAAAGGTCTTTGTTTATCGAATAAGCTATTTAATTTCATAATTAAAGTTTCTTAATGTATGTGTATGTATGTATGTATACTGATTTGTAGATATTTTATAAAAAATAAGCAACGCGAGTAAGAATCGGACAACATTATAGTCTATAAAAAATTTATATCTGAAGTAAACATATGATTATAGGGATCATCCCATGTGATGGGCTCAAAAATAATTTTTTTGTTTTCATAAATTGAATTCTTTACATATCTAGAGAACGGTAGTAAAGTTATTTTTAAAAATTCGAAGGCGAAGAAGGAGCTGTTCGAAGTTGAGTTGGCAGCTGGGAACTTCGAACGCGTTTTCCTCAAAACTGTGTTTTTCAAACTTTCCTCCAACATGTCTCAAAAACACCTTGTTCGAATGACCTGAAATTTGTAGGTGCGCTCAGCACATGTAAACGCTATATTATCAATCAAAATTTCCCAAAATTAAATAGCAAAAAACCAGAACGCAAAATCCGCATTTTTTTTTTCAAATGTCTACCAAAGGTCCGATTGTAGATATATTCATTTGGTAGTAGTCCATTCCATGCATTTAAGTTTGCAGTTTAAAACGCCTATATATTCGGTAATTTGACCTATATATTAGTCCAATAGAATAACGAAAATCATCATATATGGTATATGAGAACTGAGGTAATTCCTGAACCGATTTCACTTACCAAGGTACACTATATGCAAGATTATAATTAATTTTGCTAAGATATCTCACATGTTAAATGTGTTGATATATGCGGAATAAAGCCCACCGTGTTTTTGAAAAAATTAGGTATGTATATGGGAACTAGGGGATGTTATGAGTTATGAAGTTATGACCCGATTTTAATAATTTTTGGTACAGAGACACACTATTAGAAAAAAAATAAATTCCTCTGAATTACATTAAAATATCTGAGCTCTTCATGTTCGATGTAGTTATAGTCCGATTTCGATATTTTTTCCACAATTAAGTCACATATGATATACAGTATTTGTGTAAAGTTTTACTCCGTTATCTTCATCGGTTCCTGATGTAAGTATATATTATAAAGTGAACAAATCAGTTGGAACTCAAAATTGTATTATATGGGAAGTAGACGTGGTTGTGAACCGATTTCACCCATTTTATATAAATGATATCAGGTTGCCGGGTTACCGGGTTATCGGAACCGAAAATGAGACAGCCGGAACCTTATTTGGGACCGGATATGATGTTACCGGAACAGGAAATGGGGTTGCCGGATATGGGCATCCGGAACAGAAAAAGAGGTAGCCAAAAACGTATATGGAGCAATGATGTAACCGGAACCAGTAATGAGGTAAACGGAATCGGATATGGAGGTCCGGCTCTGGTGTTACCGGAATCGGAAATAAAACAATCGGAAATGTGTAATGATGTTACCGGAACCTCAAATGAAACAACCGGATATGGAGAGTCGGATATGAAGAAGTCGGAAATAGTTTTCCGTAAACGGTGTTCGATATAGAGCGGACGTCAAACTGACGGAATTGGATGTTGGGCAGAAAACGTCACTTCTCCTGGAAATGCTTAGTTACGGAAACAGTGTCAGCTTCAGGGCTTAATATAAATGTTTGCTGTTCTTGGAAGACTTCTGTTTGTATCATATCCGTTTCCGTTATACGGCTTCCATTTCCTGTAATCAATATCAATATCGATATAGCATCGTTTCCTTAGGTATACATTATAAAGTGAAGAAATCAAATGAAATTCAAAATTGAGTTATAAGGAAAGTAGTCTTGATCGCTCATTTTCCATCCGTGTCATCAGGGTGTCTAGAAAGTAATATGTACCGAATTTTGGTCAAGTAGTTTTTGAGATATGGTTTCAGACCCATAAATGAGCGACGCGTTATGTGAACAAAACTAAGCAAAAGGGAGATGACCCCCTTATATCGTAAAAGACTTTAGGAGCTTTCTGATTATAAGCTGTGATTTTATTGCATTTTAAATACTCTTAAATATGTTAAGGCAATTTTATTCATTTTTTTCTTTTAATTCCAGGTAAGAAACGCTTGAAATGATTTACATAATTATTGCAAAAGGTGTAATGCTTTAAGAGAGGTAAGTAATAACAAATTATATCGTTGACTTAAATTTGGTATGGAGAAAATATACCACTTCGTCCATTTGTGTGTAAAAAAACAGGAAATTATATTTTTGCTATTGTTGTAGAAATTGAAAATAACCCAACAATGTTTGTAGATTTTTGGCCGGGGGCTCATGGTAAACCGGGTCCGTTTTGATTATACAGACCCGTCTGACTTGGGAACTCTCTCATTCTAAGTGAATTTTTAGCGATTAAGTTTCGCTCATAAAAATTTACAATCTAAAATTAAAAAAAAAGAGCAATTCAAAATTCTTTTTACGCAAAATATCTCACTGGCGTTTAAAGCTTACATAACTGTATATTACGCGTAGATAAAAAAAGAAAAATTAAACGAGTAAGGTCATGATGCTTTATTTTTCCTTGTTTCCTCTTATGCGCTATTGTGCCATTCGCAATTTGCGAATTATAATTTTACGATACGCACTTTCTTTGGTTTTACCTTTGCATTTCCAGCTGACCGCTATCGGCGTTGTTTCCTCTCGGTGTGCATTACCCACCACTTCCGTTTCCATTTAACCGACATCACTCTGGTTGTTTGGTTGTTTGCGCCACCGAAGAAGGATCATAAAAAATGCATATCAGCAATCAGAGCGTGCTAAAGAAAATTAAAGAAGTGGAAATATAAGGAAAAAAATAAGAATAAGAGAAGAATATCAAATTATGCAGTACATCAGCAAGTTATTATTTGAATTATAAAATGTTATAAAACGCTCATGCTCAAGTCAGTTATGCGTAGATGTATCTAATAATCGCATAAGGGAGTTGTGACGCGTGTGACTGCTTGAAACGAGGCGACAGGGAATTTTGAAAGTAAAAATTATACTAACTTGCTAATTTGGCAAAATAAGAAACTTCACTGCAATAGAAGCGTTAGCGAGCATATTATAGACGGAGTTTTTTTTATACGAACCACTGTTAATCATAGTGCTACAAATACGGGATATCTTATGTACTCGTACACATGTAGCTAAGCTTGTTGTTGCATTATTATACCCTGAACAGGGTATATTAAGTTTGTCACGAAGTTTGTAATACCCAGAAGGAAGCGTCGAAGGCCCTATAAAGTATATATATAAATGATCAGTATGTTGAACTGAGTCGATTTAGCCATGTCCGTCTGTCTGTCTGTCTGTATATATACGAACTAGTCCTTCAGTTTTTAAGATATCGTTTTGAAATTTTGCAGATGTTATTTTATCTTCAAGAAGCTGCTCATTTGTCAGAACTGCCGATATCGGACCACTATATCATATAGCTGCCATACAAACTGAACGATCGCAATCAATGGTTTGTATGGAAAACTTTCGCATTTTATTACATATCTTCACGAAATTTGGTGTGAGTTATTGCTCATAGAAATAATTTAATCTCCGAAAAAATTGTTCAGATCGGTTCACTATAGCATATAGCTGCCGTACAAACCGAACGATCAGAATCAATGGCTTGTATGGAAAATTTTCGCATTTTACTACATATCTTCACGAAATTTGGTGTGCGTTTTTGTTCATAGAAATAATTTCATCTCCGAAAAAATTGTCCAGATCGGTTCACTATAGCATATAGCTGCCATACAAACTGAACGATCGGTATCAATGGCTTGTATGGAAAATTTTCGCATTTTACTACATATCTTTACGAAATTTGGTGTGAGTTATTGCTCATAGAAATAATTTAATCTCCGAAAAAATTGTTCAGATCGGTTCACTATAGCATATAGCTGCCATACCGAACGATCGGAATCAATGGCTTGTATGGAAAGTTTTCGCATTTGACGTGGTATCTTCACGAAATTTGACATGGATTACTGCTTAAGGTAATAATATAATCTCCGAAGATATTGTTCAGATCGATTAACTATATAACCTTAATGTTTCTAGCAAACAACCCGTCTTTTTTTACTTACTTTCTCTTACGTCTTTAGATTTGCTTAAACACAGAAATGCACTTGTGAAGGGTATATTAGCTTAGTTAACGTTTTTTCTTGTTTTTTTGCACTTACTTTTACTGCGTGCCGAATCCGTTGTGATCATGAACGAGTTCATTGTTACCAATAAAAGTGATAATAAATCTCGCAGACCTTTCATGCTTCTACATCCAAAAAAGAGAATTTGCAATTTGTCTATAAAATGAACACAAATAAATTTGCTCAGCTGCAATTTTTCTCGCATTCATTTCTTATTTCAAGCGTTTTTCTTTATGGTAATGCGATATTTTTTATGGCTGCAAGCGTGCAACGCCCACACCGCACCACGTACTCCCTAGTAGCTGCTGTGTGGTGTGTGCGTGTGTGTGTGCAAACAAATGCGGAAACTGCAATACATTTAATGTCAAAAATGTTATTGTTGTTTCATTTAAAAGATTTTATTATTGCAAAAGCTATATCCTGCACGCATAGACACACACACACATATGTACATATATATGCATGTAGTGTATGTAGCTCAGTAGTAGTGTCTGCCACCCACTGTAAGGCGAGCCTCACTTAAAGTTTAAGCTGTTGGCATCAGCATGCGCCGCTGCGTATGTGCTATACACATTACATATACTTATATTATATACATCCATACATATATATAGTGGATGTAAGTGTTTTAATTGCGAATCAGCATTCATGTGGTGACAGCGCCAGACCATACTAGCGCAGCGCAGATGCATCACTCCGCTTGAAAAACATGAATTTAATGAAAAACTCAGTACAGGGATGTTTCGAAGCTTGCAGTTACGGCTTGAGTAGCAAGCTGAACTCCATGCTGTTCCGTTGAAATGCTCACTGGTAGCGTTTAATGTGGCATCGAAATGGATATCTTTTCCACGGAGCGTATGTAGTTGATTAATTTCTTTTCAATGTTAGCAATTTGGTTTTTAGCTGTTGACAAGCAAAAAAATTATTCTTACTTTTAAAAAATTATTGGTTTAATAATTATATAGTGCATAAGAATTGTGAATTGTAAGCGCCACCAAAGCGATTATTAAAAGTAAATTAAATCAGACAATCTGATAAGAAAATAGTAAGACCAACGGTTACAAATATCGATGAGCCTCAGCCGCACTTTTCTTGGAATTAAAAAAGAAAAGCAAAATATCCCGCAAATTTCGAGAATTCGGCTCAAAAAGTGACATTTTTTCAGTTGAGAATAAGTTTGGGATGCAAACGGATCTCTACAAATATTTTGTTGGGTTTATGTTGACACAAATGTCCAAGATCGATATAAAACGATTTAATCGATTGAATCGACCAGTGCTTGACCCTAGAGACATCTATTGGAAAACGGCGGAAGCAAAGCTGTATTTAAAGTACTGAGGTCCTCATGTTCGATATATGAGGCCTTGAAAAGGTATGGTCCAATTTCGGCGATTTTTAGAAGGGCGATGCCTCATTATAAATGCAGTATTTGTGCAAAGTTCTGTTTCGATATATTCACTAGTGCGTACGTTATATATTCTAAAGTAAACGATTCAGATCGACTTCAAAGTTCTCGTATATAGGAAATAGGCGTGGTTGTAAACCTATTTGGCCGATTTTCTCAACATATCATTAGGATGTCAGGAAAAAGTTACAAACCGAATCTCATTGCAATTAGTCGAATAGTTTCGGAGTTATGGTTTTTGACTCATAAGTGGGCGGAGCCACGCCCATTTGAAATAGTGTATATCAATTTGAGTGCAGCCTTTCTGTACCATCTTTACAATGAAATTTAAGATTTCTTGTGTTTTTCCTTACTAATTTAAAGCATTTTTAGTAATTTCCAACATAACTTTTGTATGAAAGGTGGGTGTGGTTATAATCGGATTTCTTCAATTTCTATACTGTATAAGGAAGGGCTTGAAGGAAACGACTCTGGAGAGTTTGGTTGATATTGCTTTAGCAATTTACGAGATATGTACGAAAAAACTTTGTAGAGTGCGGGACCACGCCCACTTTCCCACAAAAATTTCAACAAATACATAAACCCCTTCCTAGTATGAACTTCTGTACCAAATTTTACTTTCATAATAAAGTCATATTGCTTAGTTATGGCACTTTGTATGTTTTTGGTTTTCTCCATTTTGTGGGCGTGGCAGTGGTTCGATTTTACCCACTTACGAAAGCAACCTTCTTATGTGCCAAAGAACATGTTTCATCAAGATATCTCATTTTTTGCTCAAGTCATCGCTTGCACTGACAGACGAATGGACGGACAGACGGACAGACAGACATATGGATATCAACTTTACTCGTCACCGTGATCATTTTGATATACACTGGTGGTCACATAATTAAGGACACTCCGTTTTCTTTTAAAATATTGGTTTATTTTATAATTTAAAAGCGACATATTTTTTTAAACTTCAGTTACCATATTTATTATCTTCTAAGGTATAGATTTATTGAAAATTTAACGAACAAATTGTATCCCATCTGAACCAAATAAATTAAACTTGGATTCAACGCTCAACAGTATTTGTTTCCAAAAATCTAAGGGTTTTCCGATATACTCCTTTGCAAATTTAATACGACTCTTTAAGTTTTTGTTTGATACGTGCGGTTTTTTTCTTGCGATTCAAGAAGATGGTTCGTGTTGATACATCGTTGGTCAGTTGATCCTTTATCGTGCCAAGAATTTGCCTAGAAGTTAAAAAAGGATTCGCCTTGCAAACTCTACAAATTACACGATCGTCCTTTGAAGTAGTTTTTCTGGGCCGTTTTTTTTCTTATTTTACCCCCTGTCCTCCGTAAAGAATCAAAGCATTGTGAACCATTGATTTTGAGCATAAAAGTTCCTTCGCTACGGCTCTAATGGACATTTTTTCCTTCACGTACTTGTAAATAATCATTTTCCTCAATTCTGGAGTACAACTCTTTTTTCGACCCATATCTAACAGTTATTTTATTTGATATTGAATATTTAGTTAATATACAAATGATTTACACAACTTACCGCAAGTTCTTGTGTTAAAATAATAAAAAATCCAATAAAAAAAATTGGTGTCCTTAATTATGTGACCAAGCACCAGCACACTCAAAATACTATAAATTCATCAATCCGCCGAATTTTAGTAAAAGTGTCTAAATTTGTCACTCAAAAACGTGCTACATTTTTGAGCACAGTTATAATATACCGTTGCAATTTACAGTGGGTCTCTAGGCGAAAATTTAGTGCTAAAAACATTGAACTGAAACGCGTGTTTTACTCAACTTTATTTTGTCCCTAATTATGTGGCCACCAGTGTATATAACCCTATATCTAACTCGTTTAGTTTTAGGACTTACAAACAACCGTTATGTGAACAAAACTATAATACTCTCTTAGCAACTTGTTGCGAGAGTATAAAAATCCGACAATCTGACAAGAAAATAAAATATTGAAAATCGCAAATCATTTGAGCTCCACTTATTTTAAGTTTTAGATATTCGTTAAGTGAAAATTACGAAATTTCTTGTTTCTATACATTACTTTCGACAAGAAAAAGTTAAATACTTTACTACAACTTGGATATGATATGTAAAAGTAGATTCAGTCATTCGCTTCGCTTTCTTATCTAGTTTGAAAAACAACCGAATGGCACTAACAACGCGGTTGTTGAGGCCAATATCGATATCGATATCATCGGCGTACGCCAGGATATCTTATAGAAGAGCTCATTATAGGTATGTACATATAATAATTAGTTATTCGAAAACTGGTCTTTAATAGCTTTAAAAACATTTTACCAAATTAAAGGATAAGAAATTCGATTAAAAATAGCATTTCATTTGAAGTCTAAGCGTCTCTTGAAATTTTATTATTTTTATTGTTGATATTTCAACGTAGGTGAATTTAATTAAAACAAAAAGCAACAACACTTCTTCCTCGTATTTCAAATAATTTAAAAATTAAAGAGTTTAAACTCAACCTCTCTGTGTTCCTGCCCGTGCAATTAACAATGAACAACTAAAATTTAAGACTTACAAAATAATATCTATTACAGCCGCACCAAACTTTCAGTCAACTTAATTCACCGCATTTGAAATGCTCACCGGCCTTTTAACCTAAATAAAAGTATCAAATTATTAACTCTTTCTCGAAATTAAACACACTCCCATGCCATCATTATGAAGTGTGTACTGCGTGCAGGTCCATTGTGCGCTTATTCATTAATTTTGCCGTTTTTTTTTTGCTCTCCTTGTGAACGCCGGCAATCCTTTTTGTTGGCGAAGTTTTATTTTTTGCTTCCTGCGAAGCTTAAATTTTCTGTTTCGGATTGCTAAATATGAGAAAAAAGTAATATGAATGGATATTATTTAAACTGTGTGAACGAATCAATCAAAACGCGTTGAGATATTTGTATGCAGGCAGCCAAGTGGCAAATCAGGAATTGTGGTGCAAAGTGAGTGCAACCTTTCCACCCTTCATTGTTGCACAAAATGCTTTTACATTTTTTTATTTTTTTATACTCTCGCAACAAATGTTGCTAAAGAGAGTATTATAGTTTTGTTCACATAACGGTTGTTTGTAACACCCAAAACTAAACGAGTTAGATATAGGGTTATATATACCAAAGTGATCAGGGTGAAGAGTGGAGTTCAAATCCGAATGTCTGTCTGTCCGTCCGTCCGTCCGTCTGTGCAAGCTGTAACTTGAGTAAAAATTAAGATATCTTGATGAAACTTGGCACACTTATTTCTTGGCACCATAGGAAGGTTGCTTTCGAAAATGAGCAAAATCGGACCACTGCCACGCCCACAAAATGGCGAAAACCGAAAACACATAAAGTGCCATAACTAAGCCATAAATAAAGCTATGGAAATAAAATTTGGTATGAAGGATCGCACTATGAAGGGGCATATTTGGATGTAATTTTTTTGGGGAAGTGGGCGTGGCCCCGCCCCCTACTATGTTTTTTGTACATATCTCGCAAACCAACAGAGCTATATAAACCAAACTTTCTGCAGTAGTTTTCTTTAGCCATTTCCTAATACAGTCCAAAAATGAAAGAAATCGGATCATAACCACGCCCACCTCCCATACAAAAGTTAGGTTGAAAATTACTAAAAGTGGGTTAACTCACTAACGAAAAACGTCAGAAACACTAAATTTCACATAAGAAATGGCAGATGAAAGCTGCACACAGAATTTTTTACAAAATGGAAAATGGGCGTGGCGTCACCCACTTATGGGTCAAAAACCATATCTCAGGAACTACTCGACCGATTTCAATGAAACTTGGTTTGTAATAGTTTCCTTACATCCCAATGATATGTTGTGAAAATAGGCCAAATCGCTTCACAACTACGCCTACTTCCTATATACCAGAACTTTGAAGACGATCTGAACCGTTTACTTTACAATATATAAAGTAAGTACTAGTGAAGATATCGGTGCAGAACTTTGCACAAATACTATGTTAATAGTGTGGCAGCCCCATTCTAAAAATCGCCGAAATCGAACCATAGGTTTTCAAGATCCCATATATAGAACATGAGGACCTCGGTACTTCTAACCTAATATTAGGGTTTCCAACTTTCAATGGACTTTATACAATATATATGACGAATATGTGGGTCAAATTGTGTATTCTATAATATAAATAAAGTTAAATAAATAAATTGCGAGAGTATAAAATGTTCGGTTACACCCGAACTTAGCCCTTCCTTACTTGTTTTTTATAATTCATATCTGTATTGAACTGAATAGGCCGTTCAAATATCGTTAAATGATAAATTAAATGACAGTTTGAGTTGTAAACTCTTAATCATTATAATAAACTCCAAGTAACTTTTTATGTAATATAGCCACATTTATATATATAAATAGATCGAAATATGGTTCAAAAATACCTAATTAATATAAACAAGTAAGGAAGGGCTAAGATCGGATGTAACCGAACATTTTATACTCTCACAATTTATTGATACAGTTTTATTAAGTTAACACACTATTTGACCCATATAATCATCAGAAATGTATATGAGGGCTGAGGCAATTCCTGAACCGATTTCACCCATTTTCAGCACCAAGGTAGATAGTCTACCAAGACCAAGATCCAAGACTATACGCTCACTTAATTTTGCCAAGATATCTCACATATTAATCAAAATATGAGGCATAAAGCCCTCTTATATAGGCCCTAAAGTCTTGAAAAGCCTATAATTTGATATATAGAAGCTAGGGGAAGTTGTGTCCCAATTTTAACAATTTTTGTTACAGAGACACACCATTGGAAGAAAAAGATTCCCTTTGAATTAATTTTAAATATCTGAGAGATTTACCGATATTTTCGGTAAAAAATTATCCTTAGACACTGAGTTCTTCATATTTGATATCTTTGCTCTTGAAAAGTTATAGTCCGATTTCGACAATTTTTCCAGAATTAAGCCACAGATGATATGCAGTATTTGTGTACATTTTTATTCCGCTATATTTATCGGATCCTGATGGATATTTTATAAAGTGAACGAATCAGTTGGAATTCCAAATTGTATTTTATGGGAAGTAGACGTGGTTGTGAACCGATTTCACCCATTTTATATCGGTAATGTCAGGTTACCGGATTGGAATGAGACAATCGGAACCGAAAATGGGGTGGCCGGATCAACTGGAACCAACTACGTGATAACCGATGGAACCAGATATGGGAATGATGATGCCGGAACCGGAAATGAAACAACTTGAAATAACCGAAACTGGAAATGGGGCACGGTACTTCACTTCTCCAGGAATCCGCTTTAGTTATAAGACTTTCGGTTCCTTATGTATATATTATAGAGTGTATATATCATAGTAGATCAGATGGAATTCCAAATTGTATTATATGGGAAGTAGACGTGGTTGTGAACCGATTTCACCCATTTTATATCGGTAATGTGAGGTTGCAGGGTTATCGGAAATGAGGCAACAGGAACTGGAAATGGGTTGGCCGGATATGGGTATTCGAAACCGGAAATGTGTAATGATGCTGCCGAAACCTGAAATATTTTACGGAAAACGGTGTTAGATATAGAGCGGACGTCAAATTGACTGAAGTGGAAATTGGACAGGAAACGTCACTTCTCCAGGAAGTGCTTAGTGACTGAAGCAGCGCCAGCTTCAGGGCTTAGCATAAATGTTTTCTGTTCTTGGAAAACTTACGTTTGTATCATATCCACTTCCGTTATAAGACTTCCGTTTCCTGTAATCAATATTGATATTTCATCGGTTCCTTAAGTATACATTATAACGTGAACGAATCGGTTGGAATTCCAAATTGTATTATATGGGAAGTAGGCGTGGTTGTGAACCGATTTACCGAATTTCATTCAAATCGGTCGAGTAGTTTCTGGGAGACGATACTACTTTCGTAACTGTAATAGTGGCTTAGTTATGACACTTTATAGAATTTAGTTTTTCGCCATTTTGTGGGCATGGCAATAGTTCGATTTTGCTCATTTTTAATAGCAACCTTCCTACAGTCCCTAGGAACATGTGTATCAAGTGCCGTCAATCTTAATTTTTACTCAAGTTATCCGTTGCATGGGCGGTCGGACGGACAGACCGGATTTCAACGTCTCGTCATTCTGAGATTTTATGACTTACAGACAACTGTTATGTGAACAAAACTATAATACTCGTTTTGCAACTTTGTTGTGAGAGTATAAAAAGCTTGGCTTAAGCTTGATTATATGTTTTAGAAGAACTTCAGGTTCATTATTATAAATATTTTCTACATAGTTCATTGCTTATTGTTCAAATGCGAATAGTTTTAGTAAATAAGTTCCTTTTCACAACCAAAAGTGTGTTAAATAATATTTACTTAATATGGCTCATGGAAATATTTATTTGTCAAATAATTTGCAACACTCGACTTGTATCGAGTGTTATGGACTTAGCAACATACATATGTATGTGTATATAATATTTCTTTACAATCATACCAGCAGTTGATGGGCTATATACTCACTGAGTATATATATACATAGTATATACTCGTATGTATGTATGTATGTGCAACATTGTATTGACCGCTTTGCGGTTTTCTACTGGTTGCATGCCACATGCACACTCGTCTGCTGCTCGTGCTGGTTGTGTGTCCTGCAAACACAGATGATTTTATGTGGTCTTGTGGGTGCGAGTGTTTGCATTTTCAATATTTTTACAATCATTGTTATCGTCTACTTCATTGCGCTGGAGTGCAGTTAAATTGTTGGCCTTTTTGTTTTGTAATTAATTGCATTGAAATCATAATAATATATGAGCATTTAAGTTAATAAAAAGTGATTCGAAAAATTACAACAAACAACCAACAACAAAACAACATAAATGGAATTATGAAAAAAAAATGCACAATAATGTGGAACAAAGGTTTTTAATTCGATTTACTTACTTGATTACTTTTGCAATATATTTGCCCCATCAATCTAAAAATGTTATTATTTATTGTTAATTAAATTATGAAAATGTTAAGTAGTAGTTGAAAATTAAATACAAATAAATTTATCAGAGTAAATAAGATGTATGGAACTCCTCACTTAGATAAGGCGACGTTTTTCTCTCAGCTTGAGTTAGTGTAATACAGCATACATATGTATAGTGATCTCTGCCGGTGTATATGTTCCAAATTAATCCGCTAATCAATATGATATATGCATATATGTAATGAATATATATTTTATACTCCAGCTTTCTCAATAAAATACATAAGACTTCAACCAGGAACAGTTACAGATATGTTTGAACTAAAATTGTGAAAAGAGAGTTGAATTGAATTGAGAATCTCAGAAACTACTCGACCGATTTCAATGAAATTCGCTTCATAATTTTTTGACATCCTGATATTAACGATGGAAAATGGGCGAAATCAGTTCACAACCACCCTTACTTCCCATATAATACCATATAATAGTAGGACAATGAATTCTTTCTGATTCGTTCACTTTACAATATATACATCAGGAACCAATGAAGATAGTGGAATGAAACTAAACACAAATACTGTATTTGAGGTATGGCATCACTTATGGAAAAACTGTCAAAATCGGACAATAAATTTTCAAGACCCCGGATATTGAACATGAAGAAGTAATTGCCTAAGAGTAATTTTTCACAAAAAATATCGGTAAATCTATCAGATATTTTAATGTAATTCAGAGGGCAGCTATTTATTGTAAGAGTGTGTCTCTGTTCCAAAAATTTTTAAAATCGGGTCAAAACTTCCCATAGCTTCTATATACCTAATAGTAGGTGTTTCAAAAATACGGTGGGCGTATTCTAGACGAGAATGGAGTAGGGGAAGAATAGGGGAGGAAGATACCATCTCAGTCTATACCGACGGGTCCAAAATGGACTGCGGTGTAGGCACGATGATCTAGACATTTCTCTCTCTATCATCTTCCAAGCGGAAGTACTAGGCGTAGAGAAGGCCTTCGAAGTTCTATTGGAAAGCTATGAGAGGATACATAAAGCAACAATATGTATACACGGATAGCCAAGCGGCTCTCCTGGCATTGTCGTCGCCCATGACTAATTCAAGAATTGTCCTAAATTGCAAGAAGGCACTGAAGTCGCTAGAAGACAAGCTCATCCTAGACTTGATCTGGGTTGCCGGCCACAGGGACATTTTCGGCAAAGCAGGCGAGCTGGCAAAGACAGGAGCTTATCTGAACGAATCGGAGGCCGAATTAATACCAAGCACGCTAGGCTCGATCAGAAGAGAGCTTAATTTACAATTTCAACAGTTAGCAAAAAACAGATGGAAAAATACAACTAAATGCAAAATAACCAAACAAAGAGAACTAACGACTTATTAAATAAGTCAAGGAACAGTATCTTCAGACTAACTGCTACCATAACAGGGCATTGGCCATTTGGAGAACATGCGTCGAAAATGGGTATGCCCTACAATAACATATGACGAAGCTGCAATTATCCACTTCCTCTGTGAATGCCCAGCCCTTTCGCAGATCCGACACAGAGCACTGGGAATCCATCAAGTATCAAACCTCAAATGGATGTCTACAAAAAGCATAACGGATATTAGTAGCTTCATTGAAACCACAAAATGGTTTGAACGAGAAACTTAAACTCGATAGCAAATAAAACAAGAAAGGAAGGGCTAAGTTCGGGTGTAACCGAACATTTTATACTCTCGCAATTTATTTATTTAACTTTATTAATATTATATAATACACAATTTGACCCACATATTCGTCATATATATTGTATAAAGTCCTTTGAAAGTTGGAAACCATAATATTAGGTTAGAAGTACCGAGGTCCTCATGTTCGATATATGGGGCCTTGACAACCTATGGTCCGATTTCGGTGATTTTTAGAATGGGGCTGCCACACTATAAACGTAGTATTTGTGCAAAGTTCTGCATCGATATCTTCACTAGTGCTTACTTTATATATTGTAAAGTAAACGATTCAGATCGTCTTAAAAGTTCTGGTATATAGGAAGTAGGCGTGGTTGTGAAGCGATTTGGCCTATTTTCACAACACATAATTGGGATGTAAGGAAACTATTACAAACCAAGTTTCATTGAAATCGGTCGAGTAGTTCCTGAGATATGGTTTTTGACCCATAAGTGGGCGACGCCACGCCCATTTTCCATTTTGTAAAAAAATCTGAGTGTAGCTTCCATCTGCCATTTCCTATGTGAAATTTAGTGTTTCTGACGTTTTTGGTTAGTGAGCTAACCCACTTTTAGTAATTTTCAACCTAACCTTTGTATGGGAGGGGGGCGTGGTTATTATCCGATTTCTGTAATTTTTGGACTGTATAAGGAAACGGCTAAAAGAAACGACTGCAGAAAGTTTGGTTTATATAGCTTTATTGGTTTGCAAGATATGTACAAAAAACATATTTGGGGGCGGGGTCACGCCCACTTTTCCAAAAAAATTACATTCAAATGTGCCCCTTCTTAATGCGATCCTATGTTCCAAATTTTATTTTCATAACTTTATTTATGGCTTAGTTATAGCTCTTTATGTGTTTTTGGTTATCGCCATTTTGTGGGCGTGCCAGTGGTCCGATTCCGCCCATCTTCGAACTTAACCTTCTTATGGTGCCAAGGAACACGTGTTCCAAGTTTCATTAAGATATCTCAATTTTTACTCAAGTTACAGCTTGCACGGACGGACAGACGGACAGACGGACGGACGGACAGACAGACATCCGGATTTGAACTTTACTCGTCACCCTGATCACTTTGGTATATATAACCCTATATCTAACTCGTTTAGTTTTAGGACTTACAAACAACCGTTATGTGGACAAAACTATTATACTCTCTTTAGCAACTTTTGTTGCGAGAGTATAAAAAAGGTCAACGACTAGAGCATCAAAATGGCACAGATAGTGCTAATTGAGCCCGAACAGGGCAGCACTCCTACCTACCTACCTTATTGCATATTACAAATTTGCCGAATTAAATTAATTTAAATGCAAAATGTATTATTAGCTTCGGCATGCAGGTTATCGAGAAGCTATTTTGCCAAACACGCACTTTTCCGATTGTAAACAAGTGAGGTTATAGCACCAACCATTCATCATTTTCGTATGTACCTAATAGCCAATGTCATTGACATTCAACCTCTTGCAGCGCGCCTTAATTATTTACACCGCCCACAAGTCTCGCCTCCCAACAGTTAGCTAGTTAAAAGCTATATGTGTGAGCAATAAAACAAACGACCTGTCGTCGTTCCTAATCCTGCATAATATGGCACCATAATTCACAATGTAAATTTCGAACTGAGTCGCTTTTTTCCCAATATTTGATTGCCACACTCCACCACTCGATCATTCTTGAACATTTTCCCACTTCAGCAAGGTCGGTTTCCAAATCCGCCAAAATCAGCTCTCTTTCGTCGCTGGTATGTGTGTCAAACTTGTTGACACAGTTGGGTGAGAAGGCATCCCCCTCCTTCCAGTGGAGAAAAGAAAAAAGTGCTAAAGAAAAACTGAAATCCTACAAATTATCAAGTATTGTCCCATGGTGTTTTTTTCAAACAACCGTCTTCGTCTCCGTCTACATTTGCGTTGTATCGGCTTCTGCGTAGCCGTATACATTTCGACCTCGGCACACAAATGAACCATGAAAATGTGTGCTGTCATTTAATATCCGCAATTAAAGTGATCATCAATCAAAACGAGAATCGAATGTGCCACCGAGTGATAGGAAAGTTAAAGCACAGAAATCGAGTACATGCGCACATCTTTTGTGGTGTGGAATGAGCGATAGCGGAGCGTATGCATCAAATAACAACAAATCCAAATCTTGCGTAAAAGTAAAGATTGTGCAAACAAAATTGCTTAAGACGAGATAAACAACAGTGGAGCATCTGATGAAGAGTAGGGTAGACAAAGCATCTACTAATAAAAACAGTGTTTGCAAAAAAAAACTGCAGAAAACAAGTCAATAAATAAGACTGAGCGCATAATTAATGAAAAGGGCGCCAACTTATGCTCATGTGTTGAACTAGTCGATTTGTAAGTTTTTCGGGAAATGTCACCTTAGCTTACAATGTTTATATTTCATACACGATTTAGTACAGAGTAAGGCAAGACGAAGTCGCCGCGCAACAGAATTCTGCAAACTCTTAGAATTCTGCACACTCGTGGAGCGCATTCTTCAAGAAGACGAAGTTGTAGAAGTTATCAGCTTTTATGTAGCTCAGAAATATGGTCTCCTTCAGAGAGACTAATTAACTAACTAATTTTACTAATTAAATGGACTTTTGAGTTTAGTTAAAGCTGTGCCCAGCCGCATTATCGATTCCTTCAAGTTTCTAGTATGGGTTTCTGGTCATATGACTGGGAACGAGTCGAAGTAGTGTAGTAGTATTCTTATGGCTTGCCGGGGCACGCATGAGCTCGTAGTAAGGTGATCTCGTCAGTATTTCGAAAGCGCCCAGCTCTCACCTTACCCAAACTGTCGAAATTTTAACAGTACTTGATTGACCAGTGTTTTCGACTCAATTTGGATATTTTAGGATCTGAAATTGTTAGCTGCCAAACGAACATGAGATTCGAGATAGAAGGGATTGTTTTTAGCCTTAAAACTTAACTTAATCTCTCTCACGAATATTAATATTAGGTCTACAACTTTGCTTCCGCCGTTTTTTTGTAAATTTAAGGCTTTATTGTATAAAAACGGTTACAAAAATGTTATTCAAAATATTGGCCGTCGTTAGCTACTACTTTTGACCATCTTCGAAAATCTTCTCATTTTCACTACCATGCCAGTCTTCGACTTCATAATCACCATTCTTAAAACGTTGAAACGACATGTTCTTTCACTTAGGACAGCTTCACCATACGTATCCGAAAGCATTCGATGAGCCTCAGCCGCACTTTTCTTGGAATTAAAAAATAAATGCAAAATTTCCCGCGAATGTCGAGAATTCGGCTCAAAAAGTCACATTTTCAGTTGAGAATAAGTTTGGGATGCAAACAGATCTCCAGAAATATTTTGTGGGGTTAATGTTGACACAAATGTCCAAGATCGATATAAAACGATTTAATCGATTTAATCGACCAGTGCTTGACCCTAGAGACATCTATTGGCAAACGGCGGAAGCATAGTTGTAGACCTAATATATTTATCTATACTACTATCTATATCTATACTACTATGGAGAAACTTTTATGTCATATATTAGTGAGAGTAGGCATCTTACAACTCCATTGTCTTGACTTAAGCTACTCCTATCACTACAGCTATATACATATAATTTAATTCTACACACATACATTTCGGCTTCTTTAGACCTTTCAACAGAAATTTCCAACCGCCACTTGGCATTTATGACAGTTTGACAAGCTTTGTGGTCGTAAAGAATTTCATATGC
The DNA here is from genome assembly GCA_031772095.1 of Zeugodacus tau. NCBI lineage: Eukaryota > Metazoa > Arthropoda > Insecta > Diptera > Tephritidae > Zeugodacus > Zeugodacus tau. The sequence goes on from CM062652.1 coordinate 46,651,252, forward strand.
AAAATGACATGATAACGTTTATTAATATGTTTATTTATGCGCGTATTTACTTAATAATAATATGTGATTTAGTTAAATGTCTACACATTTAATTGCATGCCTTCAATAATTACATAAATTATTAAATGTAAACGAGTGTGAACGTATGCCATGAAATTAACTCAAATTTGTGCGTTTGCTGGTAAAGACCATGCACGAATTTGTTCACATTGTAGAATACTTGTCAAAAAATATAAAAACATAATTGCTTCCATTCAATGATTTTACTTTTTAACAGAAATTATTTTACGAATAAAACTCCAAAATTTTAATTGAATGAAATGGCGGATGGGTTTAGTCTGGTTGAGTGAAAACTCGAGATATCTAATCGATTTCTTTACAAATGTTGCATGACAACTCTTTTCAAATATTTACTTTAACCGATGAAATATCGATATTGATTACAGGAAACGGAAGTCTTATAACGGCAGCGGATATAATACAAACAGTTGTCTTCCAAGAACAGCAAACATTTATGTTAAGCCCAGAAGCTGACGATGTTTCCGTCACTAAGCACTTCTAGGAGAAGTGACGTTTCCTGCCCAATTTCCAATTCCGTCAGTTTGACGTCCGCTCTATATTGAACAACGTTTCCGGTAAAATATTTCCGGCTACTTTATACCCCGATCTCCATATCCGGTTGTTTCATTTCCGGTTCCGGTGGCAACATCATTCTCATATCAGGTTCCATTGGTTATCACATATCTGGTTCCAGTTGACTAATTCTGGTTCCGGAAACCCACACCCGACCACCACATTTCCGGTTCCGACAACATCATTCCCGGTCACGCATATCCGGTTCCTGCTGTCTCATTTCCGGTAACCCGGCAACCTGACATTACCGATGTGAATTATATAATAAAGTCCATACAGTTTTGAAGTCCATCTGATTCGTTCACTATATAATATGTATATAAATCAAGAGACAATGAAGAAATCGGACTATAACTTTTCAAGGCCCGGGACATCGAACATGACACATTGGTACATTTCTCTGATATTTTAATGTAATTCAGCGGGAATCTTTTTCTTCTGATAGTATGTCTCTGTACCCAAACTGGTTAAAACCCAGTCATAACTGGTAGCTAAGGGACTAGCTCCCATATACCTTATTACAGGTTTTTCTAAAATATGATGGGCTTTATAATTTATAAATCGGTTAATATGTAAAATACTTTAGAAAAATTAAGCGAGCGTATAGTCATGGATATAGTGTACCTTGGTAGTGAAAATGAGTGAAATCGGTTCAGGAATTTCCTCAGCCCTCATACACTATCTACATACGATGATTTTAGTGGACTTTATGCCGAAAATGTGGGTCAAATTTCGAGAGTATAAAATGTTCGGTTCCTTACTTGTTCCTTATTAGCATTATATGCTCCGTTAGGGATACAAATTTTGGCAGGTTTTCTTGTTGGTCTAGATTTTGGCAAGCATTAAAAGTCTATGAAAATATTTATACCTAAATGCGTGTTATTGTAAACACATACATACATTAATGTGTCGGTGTTCCATAAAATATTTATAAATTTATTCACAGTGACTTGAAAATTTGGTCTATTGAAATATTTTGCTTTCGTTAAATCTAAGTACATTGACATACATACATATATATTTAACAACCACACTGAGGCTGCAATAAGCTATGCTATAACTATGCTGTACTGCAATTGAATCTGCTTCAAATCAACATAAACGTTTAACCCTATGAGCAACACGTTTGACCTACAAGTGACCCTGTCGAGAAGTTTGGGGGTGGGCCTTGGCTGCGGGTATTCGCTAATAATTTGGTGTTAATGTCATCCTTTAACTGGGGCAACAGCTTGAAGTTCATAGAATAAACGTTTTTATACTGAAACTACTAATTTACGAACACTATATATGATGAACAGAACAATCCCTGCCAGCCAAAGGTGGTGAAAAAGCTGGTTAAACCGAAGTTTTTTAAACCCACAAAAGTGGTGAGTTTGCCATAGGCCAGCATAGCTGCCTGTGAGTTTTTTAACCACTATTCCCCTCACACGTACGAATACAAAAACAAAACAACCCAAACGTGTGCGTTGGTGTTAGTAATTGAAGAAACATGAGGGGAAAGTGGTTAGGCCTGGCTGGCAGGGATAGAGCTGAAATATTCATAGATATGAGTGTTTGTGTGAGTGGTGAACTCGTGCAAAAGTGCTTCGAAATAATTTGTTCAAATGTTCAATTTGCTTTCAAGCTTTAACATGCACATAACATGGCGTAACCTCTTCTGCAGACCTTTGTCTTTTCATGTTTCAAATTTGGTAACACCGCCTTCGCGCATTCGATTGACTCCTGGAGCTCTTTTGTAAGCTCCTCCTTGGTTGGCGGTGTCTAATGTATCCATCTAGTAGGTAAGCAGCACGAAGCGTCTCCGCATACTAAGATTTTTTCGTGTCTCCGACCTTAAGCATAGGCCATTTTTTGCGAAAGCACATCCAGCAACGGTCAGGACTTCAGGAGGACCGGACTCCTCTAGTGGTTTTGTTTCTAACTTATCCGAATTCAAGTAATGCTATCTTATTACGGAAGGCGCCTGGTATCCGTAAGCTTCGTTCGAGGCAGAGAGGTTAATCATCGGCACGGGTCGTATGACACCTTGATCCAGCCCTTGCTCCTACCATGGAATGACTCCATCTCTGAGCAACGAACACTTAACGATAGAGTCATAGCTTAGCTAGAAACTGCCCGACTGCAGCCTCGTGAGCAGTTTCTAGTTCGTCCTGCTACTATCGCGACACTGTGGCATCTATTATCAGTCGCCATCTTCGAGGATGGTTCAGCGGGAGATTTTCGCCGACCTTGGAAAAAGTTAATATAATCTTCTATTTATGCCTTTTAATAATTCTAATAAAATTTCGATCCAAGCCGAGCTTTTTGGCATCCTCACACTTATTTTTTTGTGTTTTTTGATCTTTGGTTTTCATTTAATCTTTGAACCTTTTGTCGTGCACCGAATCCGAAGGGTGTATAGGGTTGCCGCAAATAGAGCAGCGTAATGCTTGCATGGAAAATTCTGACGGTGCACTACTGACAATCAGGATATCAAATTGCAAAGTCAAGTCATACACATACCAACACACGCTCGTATGCATGAAGGTGTATGTATTGCTGAGGAAGAGGCTAAGCGCTCTCGCGTATTGCTGGGGCAGCCTAAGTGCCAGCACACGCGTTGTTGGCGGTGAGACGGTTTAGCCAACAATGGCGTAGCAGCGCAAGAGAGACTATGCTGCAATATTGCCGACATAAATTTAGTTTGGTTTATTGAATTTTCTCTGTGAGCTATTCGACTGCCACGCAACAAATTGCAGTAGTAAGCAATGAACTTGCCTGACATGAAGTCAAGACGGTTAAGTTGGTTCGTTCAACGTCAGCGCGTCGCCACATGCCACCAGCATGCATGCCTGCATACGCTGCAATGTGACTCGAAAGAGTCACGCAGAAATCGGATCGCTCGACTTGCAGCTTCGCCGCTTTGCACATTGCTGGCGTGGGGGGCTGTCGTCGGTGCGTTCCAAATAATTTACTTGTTGACGCCGCAAATGGTTATTTGTTGTCGCCAACAGCCTGCCAAGCGTCCTTTTTTCTGTTCGTTGGTATGCTCAATGCTTCGATTAAAAACTTCCTAATTAAGCTTTGCATTTGAAACGTTTTGCGAAATGAAATGTTAAATTAGTTTAGCTTTACTTTGGTTTAAATTTTCACGGTACTCAGGACTTCATAAATATTTCTTACACTTAAATGAACACTATATTCCACCGGGTCTGGTAGGTTAGGTTAGGTTAAGTGGTTGTCTGTCGATGCATCTAGGTGTTTAGGAGGACCATTGTGACACCACCGGGACTAGAAACACCTCACACTATTAAGTCCTCTTTGAACCACTCTGTGGTGTTGATAAAATGAAATAATTCGCATAATTTGTTATATGCAACTTCCAGACAGTCCCCAGTTAACATAATTACTAGCGTTCTTATGTCATCCCTTTAAAAATATAAATTTTTTATAAATCAATTCAATTAATTTGGTTGACGTGATTTCAACCCTTGTAGAGATCTAAAACACAAAAAACAAGAAGATTCTTCATTAGTAAGGATATCGTTACATAATGGCGTCGACTTGAAAAAAAATATTTTTTTGCCCGATTTTTTCGTCCTTTTCGAATTTTAAAAATATACATTGAATCAAAATTTTTGGAAATCCCAAGCAGACACGATAGAGCATTGTATAAAGAAGATATATACCAAATTTCAAAGGAATAGGTTCAGTAGAACTTGAGATATCATGTCAACCACCTCAAAAAAGTACGTCTCGGCCGGCTCGGACGTCACGTCACAAAATTGGCTGTATCTCCGAAAATAAATTTCGGATTTCGAAAAATCCTTCCAAGGACATATTTTTGAAAGTCTAAACATTCAAAATATGTAAAAAATATTGATTTTTTCAAAATCCTAGACCAGAATACCCCCTTAAGTAAACACTTACATTGTGTTGCAAAAGGTTATTTTCCGTTTCCTTTCAGGAACAATCAATATGCTTTTACATCTCGACTTCCGAGTTGTTGCACTACTTTCACTTCAATTCAGCTTTTATTTCGGTACACATTGTCAGTAATATTTTTCTTGTTTTCGTTGCCACGAGTTACAGCAGAACCCCGTGGTTAAACTAAGAAAGAAGGTTTGAGCAGTGGAAAGAATCAAATCTGAAGTTTCCATTACAAAAAGTGGCTATGCCCCACGATATTTCACTTTTAGATATTTAATCACAGGATCCTTAAGAAATTTCTTACTTGTTGTCCCGAAGTTTCCGACGTAGGATTATTGTATGAGAGCTTACTGAAGTCAAATATTTATGATGTATTTTATTATTTTAACATAAAATAAAAAAAAATCAGAGCCTTTCCCATAACTCATTTAAATGTGTGACTTACCGCCAAGACCTAGGGTAGGAAAAAGTTGAAAAGGCCAAAACCCAGATAGAACAATCTCCAAGTAGGCTTCCAGCGGAAAGCAAATGAGCTTCATCTAACGACTGGATACTTATTGTCGACCAACGAAAGTTGAAAAATAAAACCAAAAGTGTCCAAAAAAAGTTTCCCCCGAAAGCTTTTCTGTACTGACTTTGCCATGTTGCTGGCTATTGCGGCGGCCAAACACCTGATTGGCATTTGGCAATCCCGAAAATATACAACAGCAAATCGTCAGCAACAATACGTTAGCGCTAGCTGAGAGAGCACTGAGAAAGTAGTAAATGTGGCCGAGGCGAAGCACATGCGCGCAGAACTGCTGCTGAACACAGTTAACGGTAATTTTAATTGAAAAGCGACAAGCTCTTATACAACTACATATTGCACTTCAAGCATAGAAAGAGCTTTGGCGCTATCTCTCTCTCACTCTCACTCTCTCTCTGGTTAACCCTGATTTGAGAAGTTTTGATTTATAAGAGTTTTCTTGATTACGCACACTTCGGCACATTGATTAGAAGCTGAAAAGTTACAACACTACTAAATTTATACAGGAATATGACATGCTGTGTAGCCCACTTTTAGGCGCTCAACTTCAGCTACCATGCTATGGCACGAGTTATAAGAACACTGAGAGAGAGAGTTTATCGCAGTCGGTCGAATCTTAACAAACGCGCACGACTAAATGCCCGAATGCCCTAATAAAGCTTTTGGACTTTAAGGCTATCGCATGCATTGTAAAATATTTTCGTGGCAGACATAAAAGTGCGGCCAAACCGAGCGGACCAAACGCACACTGAGCAGCGCAGCAGTACAAGATGTGGAGTAAAGTAAAGCATGTAGCAATGCAGTCTATAAAGCAAAACCGGTCACAGACAGTTGCGCAGTAGAAGGAGCTTTGAAGCTAAACTAAAGACCCACAATGAACAGAGTCGAATACAGTTGCCGAAGCAAAGTGGAGCCGGCTGCATACCATCCTGATTGCTATCAAAACCATTTGCGACTGCAAGCGGCGACTAACGGTTGGCGGTATCCGAGGCAAATGGAGTTGAATTTGAAAACAGTTCGTGGGCAGCGCTCGTGCCTTGCGCTCGTTATTGGGGATCCATGTCTGCTGGGGTAAAATTTGTCATTTCTGCCACCCCTATGTGCTGGTGCCATACGAAAAACCATTATCAAGCGTCTTCGTCGATTGCAGCGCTCACATCGTTGGCGTCGTCGACATCGCTGCTTAGTGCCTGCCTGCGGCCAATTTATTCATTGAAATAGCACCGCACAGCTGTGTTGGAACTCAGTTGCTGACGGTTGGTCGGTGTGAGTAGTAAGTAGCTCGTGGTGTATATTACTTCAACAGCAATTATTCAAGTGTGTTGGTTGATGTAAAACAGTTTTTCAGTGTGTTAGTGATTTGTTTAATTGAAATTTAACAAAAAGACAATACAGTCGCTCGCACAGCGCAGAAAGAAGACACTAGAAATTAATAAAAAAAAAAGAAAATCGTTACAGTACATAGTTCAATTAAATCGAATTGAAAGTAATTGAAACACAAATACAGAGACAAGCAAACTATTGGCATACAAGTGTATGTTAAGTGTCTTTCCATTACAAAGAAATATATAAAAGTCAGTAAAATTGACGCAACATATGTCACCGATGAAGCCACACACTTGCTGGCATGACTACTACTCAGCAAATGCCACGAAACCATACAATGCTGGCTACTACTTGGTTACTCAAAAGTAGAAGAAAAGGTCTACTCAAACGCACACTAGCAGCAAGTGGCGACCACTCGATAAGTCAGCACAAACAAAGTGCAAAAAGTATGTGCTTCAACCAGACTCTGCTAACCGTAGAGATTGCATTACCATTAACAGCTCACTTACATTGCACCAGTGCACCATTCTATCAACGAAGCAATTCTACATTCGACTTACAACTCTCCTGCGTCTTAAAAGTTGTCAGACCTCAGCTAGTCAACACGCAGATACGGTAATATGCCCTGATAGCAGGAAGCAAAGGTGAGACGACGAGTAAAGCCGCTTAAACCAGCAGCATGACAAAGCCAACTACGCCGATGAGCCAACTGAGAATGCCAGATGACAACACAGCGATGCGGCAGTCAAACAGCCAGGAATCACACAGTAATAGAACGAGCTGTAAGAAGACGAGCTGCAAGCACAGTAAGGTATAGTGATAAGATCACAACGGAACGAAGCAATATGTTGTATTTGTGGCAAATAACCAAACTGTAAGCTCTGCAAAATGGCAGCTGAGCAGGTGAAGTCCAAAGGCAACTACATATGTCCACCGAAATAAGAAGGGTATGCATGAAGAAAGCACTAAATGATGGCACGTAAAAAGAATGGAAAGAATGCAAGGCTATACATACTTATACATTTTGGGCTTAGAATATGCCGCGGAAATGGCTTAAATGCACGGGCGAACCCGCTAAGCACAACAAAAAGCTGGCTACGAACGAAAGTACTGTGAACACAGTGCATAAAGCAGTAAGTGGCGGCGACGACGACAATGACGCTGCCGCACAGCTTAGCAGCTGAGCTGGGCGAATAATAAGCGAAATGAATTGCAGTAAGGAAATCATGGGAGCAGAGTTCCTGCACATAAAAAATAGCATGAGAAAAGAATGGAGGGTAAATGAAAGCGCATAATCACAGTGCTGTGAGCAGGCGGCCGACTGACGGTGGAGCCTAAGAATGCAACCTCAACATCCACATCACCAGGCTACCCATTCATTTGTACTTATGTGAAATGAGTACAAGCTTAAATTTGAGTGGTGCATGCAGTGGTGGTGGCGCAGGCTCAAAAGGCTATGCTAATGTTTGATGTCGAATTAATTGTGCATAGCACAATTACAAGTAGAAATATGAGTGCTAAAGCCGTAGTCGTGCATACAATGCCAGCTGCCGCCATGTTGTACAAGTTGCAGTGTGAGACCAATGTCCTTGCTGCCGCTTGCTGGAACTTTTGAGGAAAGCACACAAAAAAAAGAACCGAACCGCTTGTATAAAGGAAGCTAAGTGACAAAAGATGATAATGACGAAACTGATGATGACTATTGTGCGATAAGTGGTGATGAGTCATTGAGTTCGGGCTTAGTGCCTACAAAGCTACTTGTGAATATAATGCGGCTCTAATATGAAGGTGAGTTGGTAGTTGGGTTTTTCAGTAGCTAATAACAAATATTGTTTGTAAAAATTTTGTTTGCTTTATACCTTTTAAACAACGCTGCATTGTTTATGTATTGTGAAAATTGTTAAGCTCCATCGCGGGCTTTGTGCATATTTAGATATAATACTTAGTCGGGTTTTAAAATCATGCCTATAAGTGAAACGGAAAGATCGTGATAACATGAGATAATAGCTTTTGTAAAAAACATCCGACCTACCAATTATTATAAAACAATGTAGTTTCTAACAAACCTTACCACTGGTGGGGGGCAATGTTAGACTTGCATTGAGTGAGAATTTAATTCATTCTCAAATGTTAAAACTAGCTATTTCAAATATTTCTTACCGCTGGTGGGGGAAAATAAGTGAAGTCTAGTCTTATTGAAAAATGATTTCATTCTAGTTTTATTTTGGTTTTTTACTTACTTATATACAATTTTTAGAATTATCTTAAGAACTAATTATATGTGTATGTGTGTATGTCTATATGTATATTTTATATGTTGCACGATAAGGGGTTATTTCAAATGCACACAAGCAATTGCCCCAATGTATTTTTATAACCAATAGGTTATCTTGCGCATACATATAAATATGTTTATTTATTAGTAGTTGAGTGCATGCGTGTTGCATATAGATGCATGCGTGCCTCATATAAGTGTATGTGTGTTGCATGTATGCGTGCAACATATAATGTATGTTTGTTGCATATTAATGCATATATGTTTATGTGTTTATTTATGTATACAAATTTATGTTTTTATATGTAGCTCCTCGGATTTGCTAAGGCATAAAAGAATGCATGTTCAATGATATTTGAACATATTGCCGAGGGAAAGAAATTATTATTTAAGATTAGTGGACTGTATAAATTTTATAAATATTGAATAATATTAATTTTAGTACGTTGTTGCTGATCTTCTCAATGCCTTCTCGCAGCTGTCTCTGCTGTTCTTTGTCGTATATTTTGCTTACTTGAAGAGTAGTTAGTTGGTCTTCTGCTATTTCCTTTATAGTTGTTACGATCGGGTTCAGCTTCGGATTGATGTCGATTGAAGTGATGTCTTCGAATGTTGTAGTACAGTAGTTGGTGTCCCCGCATTTTAATAAAGAAAGTTTGCATGTTTGATCAGTAACGCCAGCTTCCCACATTTCTCCAAAATGTGGGTCTGCCGGAGGAGAAAAATGCCAGGTTATTTGCTCATTGGCGAGCATATTGCTTTCGACTTCTTGATCTCCAGTTTCATTTTTAATTTTATGAATGTCTACATCTGAGGTTTCAACCACTTCAGTTGATTTTTCCTCAAGAGTATGGTGTTCAGTAGTCTCTTCCTGTATTTTGTTTTCTTTTCTTTCCTTCTCTTCTTCTTCTTCTACTTTAGTATTTTTAACTAATTCATTTGCAGAAGATAGAGAGAATTTTGGAATTATTATAAAATCTTCTTCTTCTACTTTCTTATCTTCAACTAATTTAGTTGGTCTCTTCTTATTTTTAGAAAATAGATTGAGATTGGGAACAATTATAAATTCTTCTTCTTCTGAATCACTTGTTTTATCAAATTTAGTTCGTTCAACTTCAGAAGATAGGTTTGGAGATAGGTTTAATTTATTTTTAAAATTTGGAATATTTATCAATTCCTCTTTTTCTTTTTGTATTGGTTTTGTTTTAACCAGCTTTGTTGTGGTAGATGAAGAGAATTTTGGAATTATTATAAATTCTTCCTTATCCAAATTACTTCGAAAAGTATTTTTTCGCTCTTCGTTTAGTAATTGTCGATCAAAATTTATAAGCTCTTGATACAATTCTTCACCTAATTGTTCATATATGATTTCAATTTCTTCATTGAAATCTAATTTGTTTTTCATATTTTCAATATCGTTGTATATTGATTCCAAATGTTTTAGTTGATATTTCTTTATCATTAATTCTGAACTTAGATATGCAATTTTTAGTTTGAAGCTTTCAATGTTTCTCATTAAAGAGGACGTTATACGATCCAGGTATTTAGGATCAGTCTTCCACATTTTGGAGAATCTTATTGTTATATTCTCGCAACAAAAATTGTTGTTTTTATATTGTTAATATGCGGGAATATGCACCCGTCTTACAATTATTATTTTATTTTACCTGAATTATAAACAGGGCTTTAATGTTGCCTGTGTAAATAACAGGACTTTTTATTTTGCCTGTATGACTAACAGGGCTTTTTATGGTGCCTGTATAAATAACAGGACTTTTTATTTTGCCTGTATGATTAACAGGGCTTATGTTTTGGCTGAGCTCTTTCATAGGCTCGATAGGACCAATGTAAAAAAACATCCGGCCTACCAATTTTTATAAAACAATGTAGTTTCTAACAAACCTTACCACTGGTGGGGGGCAATGTTAGACTTGCATTGAGTGAGAATTTAATTCATTCTCAAATGTTAACACTAGCTATTTCAAATATTTCTTACCGCTGGTGGGGGAAAATAAGTGAAGTCTAGTCTTATTGAAAAATGATTTCATTCTAGTTTTATTTTGGTTTTTTACTTACTTATATACAATTTTTAGAATTATCTTAAGAACTAATTATATGTGTATGTGTGTATGTCTATATGTATATTTTATATGTTGCACGATAAGGGGTTATTTCAAATGCACACAAGCAATTGCCCCAATGTATTTTTATAACCAATAGGTTATCTTGCGCATACATATAAATATGTTTATTTATTAGTAGTTGAGTGCATGCGTGTTGCATATAGATGCATGCGTGCCTCATATAAGTGTATGTGTGTTGCATGTATGCGTGCAACATATAATGTATGTTTGTTGCATATTAATGCATATATGTTTATGTGTTTATTTATGTATACAAATTTATGTTTTTATATGTAGCTCCTCGGATTTGCTAAGGCATAAAAGAATGCATGTTCAATGATATTTGAACAGCTTTAATATAATGGTTTGGCAAAAAATCTGCGTTTTATTAGATAAAACATTCCAAAAAAAGTGTTGATATTACAGTATATTTAGTATAGAAGCTCTCAGTATCAGTATAGAAGCTGGAGATCGAGTACTATGAAATATGCTTTATAAATTAAACGCGATCTTAATAGAAACAGCTAAATTATAAAATCCCAGTTTTCAAAATGTCATCAATTTCTGCGCTTCTTCTTTGTGATCTATAAGCTTCGCTGAACATTATGACTATATATATTTAAAAAAAATTAAAAAAAAACCCTGTTTTTAGTCTCTGCACCCCACCTAACCCCTTAAACTCTATCTCAATAAAAATATTAAACTCTTCGTGCTATGCATTTACCAGAAATTGGTTAAAACTGTGAAGAAAATATCTGAGTTATGATTACTCAGTGGATGAGTCGAAGTAGATGCCTATAAAATCTATTATATGTTAGATTTGCATTTAAAAATATTCTAAATTTTTTATAAAATAATTTTATGCCTTCTTAAGAGCTCATTTGGACCACATTTCATTAAAGATTTAAACAAATTTTGAAATATGTATTAGGTCTACAACTTTGCTTCCGCCGTTTTTTTTTGTAAATTTAACGTTTTTTTCACGAAGGACAGCCTCATCGTACGTATCCGAAAGCATTCTATGAGCCTCAGCCGCACTTTTCTAGGAATTAAAAAAGAAAAGCAAAATTTACGGCAAATGTCGAGAATTCGGCTCAAAAAGTGAAATTTTTTCAGTTGAGAATAAGTTTGGGATGCAAACAGTTCTCTACAAATATTTGGTTGGGTTAATGTTGACACAAATGTCCAAAATCGATATAAAACGATTTAATCGATTTAATCGACCAGTGCTTGACCCTAGAGACATTCCCGCAAATGTCGAGAATTCGACTCAAAAGTGACATTTTCAGTTGAGAATAAGTTTGGGATGCAAACAGATCTCTACAAATATTTTGTTGGGTTAAAGTTGACACAAATGTCCAAGATCGATATAAAACGATTTAATCAACCAGTGCTTGACTCTAGATCTCTACAAATATTTTGTCGGGTTAATGTTGACACAAATGACCAAGATCGATATAAAACGATTTTATCTATTTTATCGACCAGTGCTGACAATTATTGTAATATTTTCACAACAAAATCGGTGATTTTTCTGACATGATTTTTGAGATCACAAGACAGTTCTGATAAAAAAAAATTTCGGTGTGAATTTCAAAACATCAATTTCTAGTATCTATTTTCTTAGATCGGCGCAGGTTTCCGCTTGATTTACAATTATACTTTACGAAAGAACAGCTAAGTTGACGTTTGTAAGCAATTAATTTTCTTGCTTCTTATTCATTATTCATTCATTGCCCATCATCCTTAGCATTTAATTCTATTAAATTGGATATCGGCCGCCAACGATGTGCAGCACCGCACACACCCGCTGTTCGCTGTCGAAGTCATTAATCTGTCTTTCTGGCGTATAGAAAAACGCTTATCGATTAGAAAAGTTGCAACGCTCTGTTCGCCTTTTTTTTCATTTTTCTTTAACGAGTATATGCTTTCCATATGATGCATAACACCCTACTGCAGCGCCTTCGCCAGCGCCACCATCAGTTGGCATTAATCAATCATGTAATTTTCTGTAAGTAGCAGCGCCGTTGGCCAGGAGCTGCTGTACTGTAAGTTGGTTGGTATAAATTCCTCATCAAGTTGTGCAAAATTGCAGCATACTTAAGGAGTTATAAATAAGAGTGGGTGCAAAAATAACAAAAACGCTAGCAACAGCGTAAGCGCCAACGAAATTTTCAAGCGGCTGCAGTGGAAATAATAATGATTACAAATATGTATAGTCATAGTATTACATACTAACAGGAATATGTTAAAGCTAGATCGCATGTTTCGTTGGCCTGTTAGGAGTGAAGGGTTGCAATATAGATTGCTCAGCTTATTTGAAAGATTCCTTATACTTATGTAGCATGTATTGTCTATATACAATATACTAGAGTATAATGCTTGGTATTAAATTTGGAATGCCGCCAAGTTCGGCTGCAGTATGACATGATAAAATTCAGTACATCAGGCATTTCTATGGAAGAGTGGGCGCGCTGCTCTATTACACTGTTGCCGAGTCTTTAATTAAAATGAAAAATATAATGTTAATTAATGGAAGAACTAGTTTGAGGAGGAATAAGTATTGAATCGAGTGTATAATTAATGCCGAAAATAAAAGTATTTTTCAGTTAGGTTTCAAATGGTAGTTAGGTTAGGTTAGGTTTGTAAGCAGATCTCTGCAAAAAACAGAAGATCTCACTTAGACAGCCTGGCGCTGTCCATTGTGGTACCAATAAAACTCCCTATGGATCAAAGACCTTTAACATTCCGCAAAACGCTTGGAATCCGTTACAAATTTCTGAAGACGGCTAATATCGATTCTAGCCAATTCGCTATGATCGCCGAAAAAGGGCCTTCCGAGGTGTTTCAACCTTTGTCTGGCCAAAGCTAGACAATGAAAAAGGAAATGCTTACATGATTCCACCTCGCCTTCCTCCATACAGCATTGGCAACTTGCATCTGCCACGATCCCAAGTCTCACCGCATGGATGCCCATTGGACAATGTACAGTAAGTACACCTATGATCGCGCTGAGATGGACCTTGCCCAGAGAAAGCTGTTGAAACCGCTTACGCTCCACAGAGTGCCAAAAGGACCTCGCCACTGCACAAGTACTGGTAGTTGACCAATAAAAAACCGGTATCTGATTTTTTAAAGCTTTGTAATCCAACTCGTAGCATGACAAAGTCAATGTTTAAAAGTCTGAAAAGATCTCTTCGAAAATCAAAATTCCTTCTCAATCAGAATTAATTCTTGAATCAGAAAAGAACACTGGTTCTAAAGTTTCATTGTAACCACTTACAATGGTGAACAATCTTAAAATTATTTCTGGAAAGTACAAGTTTTCAGGTTCATTATCGAATATGTGAGCTTTCGATTGTTACTCAATATTTCTAAATTAATAGAACTACTAGTTTAAACCTTAACAAATAGTCTCAGTACCTTATTTTGGAAGCGCTGAAAGCAAGCAATACAGTTCTGACTTGAGCAACCCCATAGTTGAGCTCCATAGACCCAAATTGGCTTTAGTACTTGATAATATACTTATATACAGTTTGTTTTCGATTGAAAGCGTGGATCTCCTACCGCCTAGATGGTAAAACTTAGCAAATTTCAGATAAAGCTCACCCCTTTTTTCTTGACATGCTCTTTCGCTGCACATGTCGCTGTCACATAACTTGAGTCAGTGGAGATATCACTTGTAAAAAGTAAGTAAAGCATTGGCCCCAACACGCTTCCCTGTGGAACACCCACTTCTATCGGTTGCAAGTCTGAGTATGCATCCTCTTGTTTTTTGCGAAAGTATCTATCTTTTAGGTAGGAAGCAATTAGTTCGCAATATTGTTTGGGTAACATGCATTTCAATTTCAGCAGTAGACCCGAATGTCAAACTCTATCAAAAGCCTGAGACACGTCTAAGAAGGCCGCCGAACAAACGTTCTTTTTATCCATAGCATTTTCAATGAAATTAACGATTCGGTGAATGGTGATCACGAAAACCGCACTTATGTACTGGTATAAGGTGTTTTCGATCTATTATTGATTTGAGCCTCTTTATGAGAAGATTCTCGAAAACTTCCGATAGAGCTGGCAGCAGCGATATTGACCTATAAGATGAGACATCATGACACTTTCCAAAGCGAAGGAACGTATCTTAAATATATTTAAAGCTAGACAAGCTCAGTCGAGTGGTTGAGCTCTTTTGGTAGAACATAGGATAGTATTCATTTTAAGCGGGTTTGGGGTGATCACGAAGTTTGGATATGTACTTCTTTCTGCCGTCCGCTACTTATTTCTTACAATTTATATACCAAGCTCTTTGTGGTTATTTTCATAACGAATATACATATCATGGTGATCTCAAGGGTTCAAACATTTTTGATTGGAACCTTTGGCGATACGCTCGTCTTGTACAACATTATTTAAACAGTTACTTATAATAGACTTACAGAATTTTATTTTCGTCAAATCAATTGATTTTCCTTAACAAGTTACTGAACGTAAACTACAATATAACGGTTATAAGGAAAGGAAAGGAAAGTAAAGTAAAGTTAAGAAGCACTCTCGCGGTTTGTTTGCAACCAAGTGTGAAAGTAAATAGTTTTATCAGCCATGACGCGCCTTCAAACAAAATTGCAGCAAAATGACGGTGAAAATGCGAGTAAACAAGCAAGAAGTCAACAAACGTAAGCGATGGTGGAAACATTAAAAAGGATATACATCCGTTAGCTGATTGTCGCGTAGCTGACCGCGCCGTCACTTAGCTACATATGTATAATACAATCTATGTATATATATAGATATATATGTATAGTTGCAGTAAAAAAGAGTTGCCAAACGCTTTCAAAAAGCGCGAAAATCCCATTAGCGCAGCCGAAACACTGAGCACTAGCTGTAACGCTGACGAAAGTGACCTTCAAAAATTTCTTGTTTTTTTTTACATTTGGCAACTCGGTATAGTCAGTATTGCAGCAGCGCCTGCTTGGTTTCAAAACTTCGCCAACAATTTGTCCCATGTCAGTTTGCTGCATTTCATTGCTTCAAATTCAATTTTCCTGTTTTACACTTTCCGACAAGGTGCGGTGTTGCGTCGTCCGCACTCAGCGTGGCAGTTGTCTTACGTTGTTTTATATTTTATTTCATTGCATTCTACTATTGGTTTCTTCGTATTGCATTTCACATGTACAAAGGTATCAACATTGGTCGTAATAGAGAATCTCGAACAGTGTGTGAAGATTTGCTGAGAATTTAACGAAGGTGTTGCGAATTGTTGATATTTGAATTTTAGGTTCGAGTTGAACTGAAAATATATAAAATTTTGTACATGCTCCACTCTTAAACCTTTTATGAGATGTCAATCGAACATGTTGTTTGAATAATTTTTATTTTTGATTTGTTTAAATCAAGAATTGAAAATTAACAAATTCTTAATATTGAAAATCAGGTATACAACTTTGCTGCCGACGTTTTCCAATAGATGTCTCTAGGATCAAGCAATGGTCGATTAAATCGTTTTATATCGATCTTGGACATTTGTGTCAACATTAACCCAACAAAACATTTGTAGAGATCTGTTTGCATCCCAAACTTATTCTCAACTGAAAATGTCACTTTTTGAGCCGAATTCTCGACGTTTGCGGGAAATTTTGCTTTTCTTTTTTAATTCTAAGAAAAGTGCGGCTGAGGCTCATCGAGATTTGTAACCGTTTTTATACAAAAAAAACTTAAATTTCCAAAAAAAGCGGCGGAAGCAAAGTTATAGACCTAATACATGTGATTCGTTATTTTTCCCTCCGTCCGATCTTTTTTCTATCAATATCATTGATTGAAGATTTAATGCAATCAGAATGAGATTAGAAACGATACAAGATTACAGTGTAGAAGTTGCTCAGAGATACTGATGGTTTATTGCTTAACTCGCATTACCGTTTCCGTCACTTGCTATAGCGTGTAACTCATTCATACAACTGTATAAGCTCTGTGCCATTTAACTATATATCCCACATAAATCAAGAAATGTGTGGCATTGCATTGCAGTTACCGCAATTGCGTTTCAATGTTTTTGCGGATATTTCGATTTGACAGAGATTTCACATACGCACCACCGCCACACTCTATAGCAACTGACCACAATTTTTCGCCAACAATTCTTCACAATTCCTGCTTAAATCATAGATTGCCCAAAACGCTATTAAACTGTAGCTGTATGTACATATTTGCACCTATGTGGTGAATGGTGTATGAGATAAAAACCGCAATGGAAATCCATCTTCATCATTTTGTAGCATTTTGCCCAAAAGTGAAAGCAATAACAACAGCAAAAATTCTAATGTGCATAAAACTGCTCGGCACACGTACTCGTACACTTATTCTAGAGAGAAAAATCCGAACTAGTCTAAAGAAGTTTAGAACTAGTTTAGCTGTATGCGTAACAAATAGTGTTTGGACAGCTCATGGTAATTGATAACAATATTTAGGGGTGTAGGGGTAATTATATAAATATCTTATTGTACTGTCACGGTAGTTTCAGGGAAGAATACAGTTTCATATTCCGAGCATTGCCGCCATATGCTCTCAAAAAGATTTTCTAGACGAAAAAATATAAATTTGTTTGAGAGTTAAGGGGCTATACCAGAGTGACGTTTTCATAAAATCGATTTTTTCATTTTTAGCTTATTCGATAGTTTCAAAAATATCCTGTGAAAGCGGTAAGGTCGTATCTTGAATAGTTTTTGAATGGCAACGTTCTAAAGAGCGACCGCTCGCAGGCATAAGCCTATATAGTCGAAACTTTAAACACGTTTTTCTCGGAACTGCTGACATCATAACTCAATTTAAACTGAATATTCTTGAATATATTTACTATACAATGACCTAGAATATTTTTGATTGGTTGAAAATTGTCAATTTGGAATTTAAAAAAACACCATTTTTGACCTTAAAAAACACCATTTTTCACATTTTTCAAAAATCGTAGGTGATTGTATAAGAAATATATTTAACTTTAATATCCTTGTTGAATTTTTTTGTTTGAGCAACTCATTCGACCGGAATCATGTCAGCAGTTAGGGAACTTTTTTTTTGGCACTTCCGAAGATAGCATATAACTACTTTATTTTCAAATTTTTTGGAAAAAAAAAATTGAAATGTAGCTAAAAATATACCTTATTATTTGCAACAAACTTCGAAACAATCGATCGAGGATTTTTTCTTTTAAAAAAATTCACGAAAGTCACCTAATTTTTCATAGGTTACATTGGTATAGCCCCTTAAGGTTTGAAAAAAAGGAATAATCTTATGGAATCATCTATCATCTAGAGTATATTAAAGTATGAAATGTGTTTGTAAATAATTTATGTTCGCTAAGTCAAATATTTAATTTGCTATTGTACTTAGGGAAACCATATAGATTGAATGAAAAAGGTAACCATTGAGATACTAATATCCAATCTGTTACCATAATGTCATGTACTTCATACTAAATACTATTCCAAGAGCGAGACTAACTGAAAGTACCGTTTTTTAAAATCAGTTTTCGAACTTTGCAACAGTTCATTATTACAAATCAATAAAAAATATAAGTTTTTATGGTGGACTACCTTTCTAGTGTCTTTCTACGAAACTCGCCGGTAGCATGTGTGACGAAAAAGTGCGAAACCAGTGTATTTCCTTGCATGATATACTATTCCACTTACATATGCAAACATGAATGCTTATAGTTGGCAGCTTATGGAGCCGTAAACTTTGACGTACAAACTTGCTTTGCTTGTGGTTTGGGTTGTTTTGTGTGTGTGTGTGTGGTGTCCTGAGTGACGTAACATTTGAGTGAAAGGTGGATTAAGGTATGCTCACGAGCGCCGTCTGTTTTCCTTTGCAACTGAAGAGTGACTTTTACACTTGTGCTTAAAAACATATGGA
The DNA here is from genome assembly GCA_031772095.1 of Zeugodacus tau. NCBI lineage: Eukaryota > Metazoa > Arthropoda > Insecta > Diptera > Tephritidae > Zeugodacus > Zeugodacus tau. The sequence goes on from CM062652.1 coordinate 46,669,943, forward strand.
CACACACACATAAAGTACGGTTTGTACTGGAGTACATGTGGTTGCACTGATCTAGGATGAGCTGAGGTAAAGTCTACTCTATTTGCTCCAGCTTGCAAAAGCATACACCATATTTTGGCAACAAATTGTAGTAGTTGTGTGTAGAGGCTTAAAGAGAGTGAGGGGAAAATTAATTTATTTTAATTTTTAAATACAATTGGTCGTAGATCTTTCTTAAATTTCACTTCTGAAAATGTGAATTCGGGTTTTCATATTATGAGTTTATCTTTGTCATATTCAATCATTTAATTAGAATACTACATAAGTACTAAAATCTGTCCAGTTTCTCGACAATTCGTTAACTTAATATTAAATGTAACAGATTTTACCTAAAGCCAGTTAGTATACTGGGCTAAAACCATCATATTCCTAAATATAAAAAGTACAAATTTAAACATTAAACTAGTATCCGAGCCATCTTAGATATTACAGCTTGTACTGTATAGTATGAGTATATGGTAAACATGTACTTTCCCATACGTAAAAACTCAGTGCAAGTTGTGGCTTAAATTTTAAATATTTTAGTGGGTTACAGCGTTTGTGTCATCATTTTGCAACACTTTGCGACTGACTCTACCTTTCTCACACCCCTTACATTGACCGCTGGTTATCCTACATGGCATACATATGTGATTCTTCATTTAATTTTGCTGCTTAAACTGGTTACCGCTAACCATTTGTACAAATAAAATATTTATAATAAAAATGGTGAGGCCAACTTTCTGAAATAAGAAACAGTGCTGTTGGTAAAAAGATTTAAAACTCCGTATAGTTGCAGCAAAGTATCTAAATCTTGCGACCATAATATTTTGTTTTAATTAGTGAATATTAGATGTAAATTGAGACACCATTTAGGAACTATGGGAAGAAATATATAAAATAAATATATATAGTCATAAATTTAGTAGAATCATTCACATTGCGAATAATATTCATAATTTGTATGAATGCATTAGTTGTATAGGAATTCAGACCATTCTACATTTTCAAATATTTCAATATATGCATGATAATAATAGTCATTTTGTTACACAATATTATATATATATATGTATACAGTTATATTAGTTGAATTTGATAACTTGTGTCCGCATATATTTATGTATACTATATATGTATGTAGTAGCTGATGACTTCAATACTCCAAACACACATATGTTTATATATAAATACATATATGCATACGCCAACGGCCATATGGAAGCGCTGTTGGCGACGATATTCAAATTAATGCCGCCGGTGCTAAATAAAAATATTTCCAACGGCATTTAATTAAAAAAAACACACACAACCATGCCGGCCAGCAATGACCCGTTTGGAAACTGTGGAACTAGTGAACTGTTTCTTTCAAAGATAACGGAAAAATCGATTTTTTTCTGGGTATTGAACCAAACTATTTTTTTTCAGAAGATTGAGTTATAAGTAAAAAATTGTATTCTCCAATTTTCGAAGTTAGCCTTCAAAATCGAAAAATTTGGATTCGAAGTTCGAAAATATGCCTTAAAAAATATTATTAATTTTTTGAAGGAGTTTGAGCTATAAGTAAAAAATTGTATTCTCCGTTTTTCGAAACTAGCCTCCAAAATCGAAAAATTTGAATTCGAAGTTCGAAAATATGACTTTTTAAAAAATATTATTATTTTTTAACGGGAGATTTAGTTATAAGAAAAAAATGTATTCTCCAATTTTCGAAGGTAGCCTCCAAAATCTAAAAATTTGAATTCGAAGTTCCATAAAAGGACTTTTTAAAAAAAATATTATTCATTTTTTCAAGGAGATTGAGTTGTAAGTAAAAAATTGTATTTTTGATTTTCGAAGTTGGTCTCCAAACTCGAAAAATTTGGATTCGAAATTCGAAAATATGACTTTTTAAAAAAATATTATTAATATTTTTTCAGCAGATTGAGTTATAGGTAAAAAATTGTATTTTTGATTTTGGAAGTTAGTCTTCAAAATCGAAATATTTGAATTCGAAGTTCGAAAAAAAATACTTTTTTAGATATGATTAATTACAGAATAAAGCTACTAAAAAATCCAAAATATGGATATAATATACATTTTTCTCTTAATTCAATGGTATATAAAACTGTTCGGTCTAGCTTATATGACAGATGCTATGAAAATCAATGTTTGATCTCCAAAAAAAAAAAACAAAAAAAAGTTGATATCGAAAAATATAATAAATTAACATTTGTTATGATTAATAATAATATTTTTTAAGTCCTTTTTCGAACTTCGAATTCAAATACATACATGGAATTCAATACATACATACATATTTTCGAGGCTAACTTCGAATATCGAATCATACGGTTTTTTTTTCTTATGACTCAACCTCACAGATGTCGTAAGCGAATGGGTTATGCCTTTGATCGCCGGTTCAGATCTTGTGTTAAATTATTAAAATTATTTTTAGTAAAATTTTGTACTGACCTTATTGCATTATGTATTGAACTCAACTCCTTAAACTGTTACATTATTTTATTTCCAACTGGGTACTTATTATGCATATTCATACAACCAAATGTTGTAATGTGTGCGTTAGAAATTTTAAATGAAGTCAATGAGAGAAGCCATGTTAATATGAGAATTGCTGCCAACAACTCTCTCTTGTTATAGGGAGTAGTGAAACCCTTATGGTCGGCCTGAGCGCCGCGTGAATAAGCAAGCAATCAGCTAAATGTACGAATTCGATTTACATAAAAACCGAAAAACAAAACTCAAATATGTAGATTTGGAATTCAAATGTAAGGGGAGCGGGGTTCAGTTTGGGATGGTGTGAAAGATAGGAAAATGGCAGTAAAATGCAAATGAAACAATTAAACTGCAATTAAACAACAATATCAAACGGTAAATACAACTTCCACTGGCTCGCAGATAGAAGCCATATTGACTCATTAACAAACGCACACACACACACACTACCCACCATTAAGTGCAATTAACAGCAGGTTCTGAATATTTCGTTTATAAATAAGTATATTGAAAATACTTGATTGCATGGTATAGAGTAGAAAAGCTGAAAAAAATATAATCGAGAAACATAGAAACATAGAATATGTTTAGAAATAAAATACCAAGTGTAGTGTAGAGTGTACTCACAATTCATTTTACAACTCAAATAATTGAAAAGAATGTTGCACTCTTAATTAAAGCACATACAATATTATTACCACTAATTCGCTTCAACCATATCTGTTATAATATATTTCATATAATATCGATACAAAATTAATTGGAACATAACAGAAAGCATATGCTTACATTGCAAGCAGTCAAATTCAGTCGCTGGCCACAAATGTACTTGCGCTCTTGTCGAAATTCTTAACAATATTATTTAAAAAGACCATTAAATGATACCCTAGAGCAGCATGTTTACTTGCAAGCAACATACTTATTTGTCAAATCTGCTACAAAATGTACAAATGTAACTGAATGGTACAAGTGCGCTGTGTTACAATAAACATTCGTTTTAATTAAAGCAATTGAGGCAAAATTGTGTCGGACATTAAAAAATGAAACTAAAATTTTGGGTGAGAGTTGTAAATTCTTTAATGGAAACTAAGTGTTTAGGCTTTAAGCCAGACTTTAAGACTTTAAGACGACTTTAAGCCAGAACTTGGACGAAGGAAAAAAAAATTAAATTGAATGTTTGGCAGAGGTTATTTGAAAAAAAAAATAAATAAATACAGTGGAACTTCCATAACTCGGACTTTTGAATTGGCAATAGAAGTCTTATTTCATAGAAATTTCCTTCCATAACTCAAACTTCCTTAACTCGATCTCTTGAATTGGCAATAGAAGTCTAATTTCATAGAAATTTCATTCCATAACTCAAACTTCCTTAACTCGATCTCTTGAATTGGCAATAGAAGTCTTATTTCATACAAATTTAATTCCATAACTCCAACTTCTTTACCTCGATCTCTTGAATTGGCAATAGGAGTATAATTTCATAGAAATTTCCTTCCATAACTCAAACTTCCTTAACTCGATCTCTTGAATTGGCAATAGAAGTATAATTTCATAGAAATTTCCTTCCATAACTCAAACTTCCTTAACTCGATCTCTTGAATTGGCAATAGAAGTCTTATTTCATACAAATTTCCTTCCACAACTCAAACTTCCTTAACTCGATCTCTTGAATTGGCAATAGGAGTCTAATTTCATAGAAATTTCCTTCCATAACTCCAACTTCCTTAACTCGATCTCTTAAATTGGCAATAGAAGTCTAATTTCATAGAAATTTCCTTCCATAAAGCGAATTTCGACCAGGGCATAATACAAAATTTAAAATTTTAGTATCGAGGCAAAAAAGAGTCCGTATATTCGTAGAGAAGCGAACATAGAATATGTTATATGCGAAGTAAATAAATAAAACTGTGTATAAATCGATATTTTACAGCTTTTTGAAAAATTTATGTTCTAATGAAATTTTCTATAACTCTTTCTAACTCGAAGGTTTTTTGTGGTTTAGTGTGATTCGAGTTAGAGAAGTCCGCTGTAGTTGTAAATGCAAAAATTATACGTACAAGCCCTTGTAAACTGTTTCAAATTTCGTCAAGATTGGTCGAGTAGTTCTCGAGGAATCTTGACAACAGACTTTGGAAACAAAGTTTTGAGACAAAAATGTCCAAAGTTTGAAGTGACAATAAACGCTACTTTGGAGCGTCCAACTTCTTCAGATCATACATTCAAAACTATATCGAAACGACTTCAAATTTTATAGCGCAAAGTTCTGAAATATGCAAAATGTTACATGCAAAATACTACAATAAATATAAAAAAATCCAAACTTAAGATGATCATCCCATGTGAGAGGCTTAAGAAATCTATTTATTTTTTTTTCATAAATTGCTTTCTTAACAATTCTAGAACTCGGTAGTAAAGTGATTTTTAGAAATTCGAAGACGTTTTAAAGATACAGGAAGTGCGAGTTCATTTTTCGAGGTGGGGTCTTCAGAGCGCTGTAACTACTGTTCTACACAATCTGTTGTATGTGGCTATACAGAAAATCAAAAAATATAGTTTATTCTGTCTTATTTTAGAGATATGCATTATTGATCCAGATATGAGTTTTATAGAACTGGTCCAAACAGGAATTTTAGAAAAAATTTATAAAAAATATTTGTGAGGCGAATTTTTATAAAGAAGCAATTCTGAATTCTTTCAGTGACTGATTTCTCCCGTTTGACTTATAACATCAATACAATTTGTTTCTTTATATATTATTCTTATCCACTTTTTCCCCATTTCAGCTGTACGTATGTACATTGACTACAAGTTGTTGCAATATTGTACATCTCGTCTCTGTTAATATATTTGTATATCTTCAGTAATTTATGCAACGAAATTTTCTTGTAAGCAATTTTTGAAATCTTAATTAATCACGCCTCTTCGCTTTGACATTCTTGCCGTGGCAAAGACTCGATTGTCGTTAAAATGAAAATTTGCAACTGCAATAGCCATTGAAGGCATCAAATGGAGGTTGTTGAGACTGTTATTTATTACAGCTCGATTTTATTAAAACATAGGTTAGTGGTGATAGGCATATATATGTATGTATATATTCTTTGAGAAGAGTACGAAAATATTTTTATACATATGTTTTTAGAGTTGAGTATAAGAAAATTTTCCAAGATAACTTCATAAATACCAAACTTTGTTCACTCAGCTCGCTATAAAACTCTTTTTTCTTAAAAAAAAATTTTGTATTCAATATAAGCTGCCACTTGGTTGATACAAAATTTGGATATTTGAGAAGATCATACTAACGTTCTGTGTGTGGTTATCCAATTGCAATATTTAGTTATCTAAAAACAGATTTCTACATATATATTTAAATAAAAACATATACATACATATGTCGTACTCATGGTACATTCCCAATACTCATATACTCATGCATATACTCATCGAGAGACAATACTCTCTCTACTCTGGTAGGATGCGAGTAAACCATGCAGTAACTCACAAGCTAATTGTATTGTGCACTAAATACCTGAGATTCATTACCGTTACGTTATTTTTACTTGGCAATTTGTCTTTGCAGTATTTATGGCTATTTTGGAGCTATTGACATTTTTGTGCTTTCATTTTGTATTTCTCCGTTGAGCGGAAGCAGCGCCTAAAATTTATTACACATTTTGAAATAAATAACGGATTGCAAGTAATGGTTTTACGAAATTAAATCGAATAATAAATTAGTAGACATTATCATAAATTCTGAGGACACTTCAAAAAAAGTTATATAAATAAATAGATAAATTTAAATTTAAATAGGTGTTTTTTGGAAAATATGTGTAAACAATTAAAAAAAATAAAAATTTTTTTACTTTTTAATATCTTTGGCTAATTATTAAAAATGTTCGCCGATTTTTCTCAACCAAATTTTGTATATCATTAAATTCTTTTTGATAAAAATTTAGACAATGTGTGAAGCATTTCGCAAAAATTTAAAAAATCCATAATAAACACATGAGACGGCTTAAAAGCATAGTTAATTACCCACTAATGTATTGCTAATTAGTTTTAATTGAATTGACAGTTATCATTGCTAAAACTAACTACTCCAGTCAATGAACACACTTTTGCTTGGGTTTTGTCGCGTAAAAATTGGCTTATTTTCAATATTTTTTTTTATGTAAAAAATTATTTATTTAATTCAAACTTTTTTCTGCCTTATAGATACATATTTAAAAAATAATTTGAAATTTTCAAAAAAAAATTAAAACTCCTCCATTGTGACGTCATTTCCGGCGACCCCCCCGGAAAAAAGGTGCGTCCGCGTTGTCAGCATAACTCTTGACACGTTCATCCAAAATGAAAAAAAAAACCAAAAATAAGTGTTTTAAATAAGACAATAAATAAACTCGTGCTTGAACGAAGGAAAGGCAAAAAAAAGTAAAAATTGGAATTTTGGCAGACATTTTTCCAAAAAAAATAAAAATTTCGGTCAAATTTGCTTGACATTTTGTTCTTTTTTTAAATAGTTGTAATTGAAAAAAAAATCCCTCGTTCAAGCACGAGTTAATTGTATCTCGAACTCCTGTGCAAAATTTCATCAAGATCGGTTGAGTAGTTTTCGAGCAAATTTGACAACCGACATTTGAAACAAGGTTCCGAGAAAAACGCGTTTAAGTTTTGAGTTACAATAATACCTGCCTTGGAACACACACCCTCCAAAGCCTGTATCTCCGAAATTATTATTCGGTTCGAAAATTTAGGAAAATATTCTTGAGATGTTGTAGAAATTAATAGCTAAAAAACTCGATTTTTTGAACGAAACCCATGTAACCCCTTAATTCTTGAAATTCTTCCCTGTGAAAGTACATTCGATGCCATTATCGGTCTACTTTTGTAGTGTTCCTATTGAAAAATCCTTTATATAAACTTCTATTATGTTTTATATATTATATGGGGTGCAGTTACCCAAAAACTAGTCTGTTCATATCCCGCCAAGCTTCTTTGTGAGAGCAAAACTAAATCTCGGGCTGTGCTTGGTCACAGTTATACTAAGAAAGCATTTGAATGCGGAAATATCCAATGAAATCGACAGTTTTGAGTTCTTTGCTACGAAATTTGGCACAGTTGTCTGCAGTTACTTTTGGTTGGCTGCCGATTGAGCTTCTTTGCACAAACAGTAAAATGTTAGGCATATAATGTTTAGGAAAATAAATTTTGGCAAGCATTTACCCTCTGGGTCAAAAGATTACACACGCTGTACGTAGATATCTATCTTCATATATGTATGTATGTATAATTGAATTGCCACTTAGTTGCATAATAATGAAATTTTGAATATATACAAATTGGAACGGCAATTGGCAACAATTTCGTCCTTCACTTCACATAAATGTAGAAGATAAACGAGGCAAGTATACATACATTCTTATATTCATATGTATGTAAAGAATGCATAAGTATTTATTGTACTATTCTCTGGTGAGCTTATGTTTTTCCAACTGATTGAATTTTATATGCTCTTCATTGATCTATCTTCTCATTGTCGGAACATTTCAGTCCTTGCTATCTAATTATTTGAAATAAAACAAAAACAAGTAAGGAAGGGCTAAGTTCGGGTGTAACCGAACATTTTATACTCTCGCAATTTATTTATTTAACTTTATTTATATTATATAATACACAATTTGACCCACATATTCGTCATATATATTGTATAAAGTCCATTGAAAGTTGGAAATCCTAATGTTAGGTAAGAAGCACCGAGGTCTTCATGTTCGATATATGGAGCCTTGAAAACCTATGGTCCGATTTTGGCGATTTTTAGAATGGGGCTGCCACACCCACTTAAAATTTCGTATACCAATTTGGGTGAAGCCCTTCTGTACCTTCTTTGTAATGAAATTTAAGGTTTCTGGTGTTTTCCCTTGCTGAATTAAAGCATTTTTAGTCGTTTTCAACATAACCTTTGTATGGAAGGTGGGCGTGGTTATTATCCGATTTCTTTCATTTTTGGACTGTATTAAGAAGTCGCTAAGAGAAACGACTGCAGATAGTTTGATTTATATAGCTTTACTGTTTTGCGAGATATATACAAAAAACCTATTTGGGGGCGGGGCCATGCCCACTTCTCCAAAAAAATTACATCCAAATATGCCCCTTCATAGTGCGATCCTTCATACCAAATTTTATTTCTATAGCTTTATTTATGGCTTAATTATGGCACTTTATGTGTTTTCGGTTTACGCCAGTTTGTGGGCGTGACAGTGGTCCGATTTTGCTCATCTTCGAAAGCAACCTTCCTATGGTGCCAAGAAACAAGTGTTCCAACAAGATATTTTAATTTTTACTCAAGTTACAGCTTGCACAGACGGACGGCCGGACGGACGGACAGACAGACAGACATCCGGATTTGAACTCCACTCTTCACCCTGATCACTTTGGTATATATAACCCTATATCTAACTCGTTTAGTTTTGGGTGTTACAAACAACCGTTATGTGAACAAAACTATAATACTATCTTTAGCAACTTTGTTACGAGAGTATAAAAAGTGTTATTAGTAATACAAAATTCACAAAAAAATGGCAATTGTAATGCCTAATTCTGTCTTCATCCCTTCACAAAAAGATGTATTTTTGAACGAAAACACTCCAGCTTACGATGATATGTTATTGTGTTGGCTAGCCTGAATATGACAAACAAATAGCAACAATAGTGATAGAAATAACAATAAATTGTATGATAAAAGCAAACAAATAGGTATTAACTTAATAAACTTTTAGCGCATAACCTTCACCCATATTACGCTTAGATGCCACAAGGTACCTTCGTTCCACTCTTCGCCCGTGAATTATGGAGCACCGACTGAAACCACAAATATGACCGCAACTTTTTGCAAACGTTATTTGCTTGTGGTGCACTTTCCTAGAATGTAGCTCAAAAGCCGCAAAGCATAATTTCTAGTAAATAACATAAGAAATATATACGCTCTTATATAAATATTTATTTAAGTATATTTCAATTCGAAAAAATTGCTTTTTCATGCAACCTGGACCGCTGCTTGGCGTGTACAGGTTTGCTTTTTCATCAAGTGCCTTACGTATACTAACCACTCTTTAAGCCAAACATAATACGCCCCAACATTTGGGTACACATGTTCGTCAAGGGTGGCATACATAACTAAATAGTCTGCTTACAGCCGTGCATACTCGTACTATGCGCACCGATATCGGTTACAAGTTATTAGTTTCCACTTCACCAGGCAAGCGTGGTATGAACGCGCTACCCTCAACTATATTGGCTTAACTCTAACTTCATTTGTTTGGCTTTTGCCTTTAATCTTATTTGTATTAGTTGTTGCTGTTGTTTTTTTTTTGCTATAATAATATTTTTTTTCTGTTTGCCTTGCTATTCGCTTACTTTCTACTTAAATACTCGAATTTCCGCCATTACTGCTGCTCATTTCACATGTTTGCCTCTGCCACTTAATTGGCAAAGAAATGCGCCAACAATTTACTGGTCAGCCACACCGTCAGCCACTAGCCACTCCTTTTGTTAATTAAAAATTAAACAAACATTATTTGACCCCCGCTGCTTGCGTCTGCGTCGACGTAGCAACAGCGGGTATCCTTTTTCCTACCACATGGTAAGTAATCCACTGCTGCTCTTTGGCTTTTATTTTGCCTTTTGATGGCTTCTCTTCTTATTTCTTTTCTATTTGCTTTATCCGCACACATACACAGTGGCAGCTATTTGCGTTTTAGCGGAATCGTATTGCGCTAAGTAAGTTCATTTTCGACTTCATTTGGCACTCGTTCCGGTGCAAGACTAAGTGAAACTTAATCCGTTTGAACCCACATCAATTAACGAGACGTCCTGGGCTTTAATTTGTGCCAGCCAACACATTGTCTTCTTCTACTTTCAGAAATCTTTAGCTGGTCAGCGTTGAGGAATATTCTGAAATTATTTTCAATTTCGTAATTCATTTTAGAAAAATTATGTTTTTAAATTATAGAAAGAAATCAAAGATTTAGAGAACATAACCCCTCTTTCAAAATTTAGAGAATTCAAACATTAATAGGTGATTGAAGAAAAATAAAGTCTTTAGCTCCATTAAAGACGTAGATGTCTACTAGTTGTGTCTTCATTGTATAAGGAACCTTATACTTGATACGAATGTACACCGCAATATACCAAGTAAAAACGATGACTGTCACATAGGTATCTGATGCGTTGGTTATATGGACTTATGGATTTCACATTCACTTCTCTGCATTTGTCAATGTCACCGATAGTTATGTGATCAGTGTTGGTATTCTTGTTGAGGTACTTTCGCAACGCGTGGCTTTTGGCTCCTTTACTGTTGCTCGTCTATTCTAATCCACAGGGAAGCTTCCTCAGCAGGACAAAGAACTTTTTTGCCGTGTCGGAAGTTGAGACATTACGCGTTGGTTTGGGCTTCCACAAAGTCATTGTCATATTCAATTAAATCTCAGCTTGTGACAACTTATTTTGACATGTGTATGCTCGGCATTTGATATCCATCTAAATGTGATTTCACAACATTTGTTAGTGTACGCAATAATATTGTCGGTGTTTAAGTACGGCATATTCGTTTAGTCGTTCGTTTAATCTTCGACCTGTTCGAAGGCCCGTAGTTACGCTGTGGGAGTAACGCGGATTCACGATAATTTTATTCAGGCCAGGGTACTCATTAAATAAATTGTTTTCTATTTCCGTTCTTATATGAAACGATTGGAATAGAATAAGCTAAGGCTCAAATTATGACGGTTCCCAGAAACTCAAGATTGTAGTTTCGCCATGCCTGTTGGGCATTTTTCTAATTCAGAAACATTATTTGAAATCTTCCAAATATTTTTGGAATATAATAATTAAGAAATTTTTTGCAAATTCATCAGCAGCTGCTATTAATAAATCGATATTGTTTTTATATCTGTCGATAAACAATATAGCTACTCTTCAGTTCGGAAGTGTATATGTTCATCCCAGGAAATGTTTCGGGATTTTGTTTGATAAGTTTTCATATTTCCTTAGAGATGATATAAAATAAATAGTCTGCACAAATTTCCATTAAGAATCGCTCGTCCGCAGGAAAACACCAGAAGCCTTAAATTTCATTATAAAGAAGGTACAGAAGGGCTCCACCCAAATTGATATACAAAATGTTAAGTGGGTGTGGCTCCGCCATATCTCCGAAACCACTCGAGCAATGTCAATGAAACTTGGTTTGTAATATTTTCCTTGCATCCCACTGATATGTTGGGAAAATAGGCCAAATCGGTTCACAACCACGCCTACTTCCTATATACCAGAACTTTGAAGACGTTCTGAATCTTTTACTTTACAATACGTAAAGTAAGTGTGGCAGCCCCTTTCTAAAAATCGCCGAAATCGGACTATAGGTTTTCAAGACCCCATATATTGAACATGAGGACCTCGGTGCTTCTAACCTAATATTAGTGTTTCCAACTTTCAATGGACTTTATACAATATATATGAGGAAAATGTGAGTCAAATTGTGTATTATATAATATTAATAAAGTTGAATAAATTGCGAGAGTATAAAATGTTCGGTTACACTCGAACTTAGCCCTTCCTTACTTGTTTTCCTGTAATATTATTCGTTGAATTTGAATTTCTGTATGTGAATCTGTGATACACGTTTTTTCAAAGATATAGAGTTTCTCAGGGATCTTCCTGATTTTATGCATAAACAAAAAATCCCAATTACCTAAGCATGGTCCTAGTACGGGTTGTGAGGTTACTGGCGCTGGCATTGGGGTAGTGCATACATGTTGTGGTAATGCTGACATTTGCAAAACCGTGAGATGTGACACCTTTGTTGTGGAATGTTGTTGCTATAGGTGCTGGCTAAGACGCTAGTTGGCTCATGGGTCTAATAACAGTTGTGTGTTAATTATGCGTCTGTTTGGCATAATTTGATTTTGTGGTTTTCGTATAAATTGGAAATTCAGATGTTGCCATGAGCATTTCAATACTGTTTCGAGTTGACGTTTTTGGATTGGTTGATATAAATGAAATTACATGCCTTTGTGACGGTAATGAAAGTAATTATTTCATGTTTCTCGTACTTAATCTAACCCAACGAGTGATTTTTAGAAAATACGCTATGAAATGGGTTGGAACTTTGTTATACTTTAAATCATGCTACTAGTGAAATTGTTTTTTCTTCTTTAGTTGACCTCAGATGGGGAATTACTTTGCTCCTTATACGGAAAGACCCTTAATTTCAGGTTATGATCTGAGACATTGCTCAGTTTCGACAATTTAGCGAGTATTTTCTCGAGAAATATAAAACACCCTTTTCTCTTTATTAATCCACTTTTGCTATGCTTGAGTAGTCCAGTTTATCGATTCGATACTCTTCTGCATTTCCCAAATGGAAGATGGCTTTGCTGGAATATTTGCTTTCGACGATGGTTTATCGTCTTTAGAACAGCATAACCAACGAGAACTGCTTGGGTCAAAAGTAAAAATATTTATGACAATCAAAATGCTTAAGTTTTTATTTTATTTCGTTTAAAAGCGGTGTTCAACGCGCCGAGTTTAGCTAACCTAAGAGAATTCTTATGTTATTTAAGCAAATGTTGACGGAAATATTTTCTGTAGATTTTTATTATATGAATACAAGCAAATGCTTATTTACAAGTAAGAGCTCCCATAGATGCATATATATGGACTCACATTATATACAAAATATAAACATGTCTACTAGTATTATATTGATTACTGTATTGCATGCGATTCGTGAATTGTGAAGTGACTGAGAGGCAAACCAATCGGTTTATTATAAATACATTCGTAGTTTCATAGTTATCTTATGTATATACATCGATGACTTCTCTTCGTACAACTTCAAAACGAATATTAATATTGAATAACATTGCTGTCAATCATAAAGTACAAACGAGTCTTATGTCTACTTCATAGGCGTAGCTTCCACCCACAGAGCTTAAAATAACAACAATAAAACTGTATATTAATGTAGCGATCACATCAAATAAATATTATGTCATTTGACTTCTGCTTGTCTTGTCTTGGCTGCTACACAAATGTAGGCATATTCCTTGTCTGGTTCTAACGACTGTCGCGAATCCATAAGCGAACCGACTATATGGATGTGGAACAAATTGACACTGTTCTACATACAATTCCATGTATTTTTCTGTACACGAAGGAAGGTATATATATGATTTCTAAGGATCTACCTTAGTTTTGGTCAATGCTTTATATAGTACATATATGTAATTATTTATATAATTTAATAATTCAAGGCAAATAACAAATCATTTATGTTTCTTTTCAGGTGAGTTCCTAAACAACTTTAATAAACGTTATCATATTGTTACAGCAGTGTAAGTAACTTGTTAATCTTTATTTTACAAAAAAAATATTATTAACAAAAAGCGAGGTTAATATTTCCAAAAATCAAAACGTATCCCAGTCAAATAATTATATGTGCATTTCTGCTTTTGTTTATATTTCTTATTCATTGTTATTTTTTGGATTTCGGTAAATGTGGAATAAAAGGTTGATATGTTACCGTTACTATGCAACGAAAATTGTTTCGTACTTTTCTCGTTCGTTGTACAGTTACATTAAGAATGTGCTTGTGAATTGGGTATTGCATAGTAAATATTTATATGTGCAAAATCAGTTTAGCGGATCTTCCTTACTGATAGTGTCGCAGCAAAAGCTTTTTTTTTGTTAAAATTTGTTTTCAAAATTATTGTAGGTGCATTAACTTTATGAATTATTAAAAATTTGATTACATTTATTTAACTTTAAGCCTAAAATGCCTCGTGGTACTAGTTTATCAGCCGAGGAACTAGTAATAATCATAGGAATGCATGAAAGCGGTTCCAAAATGGCTCTAGACCAAAGTGACATCGGAACTGTATCTCAAAATTTTTTAAAAACCCCACTAATTATGGTATAGTGCGACGCAGGGGATGAAAAACAACATTGATGAGCGGTGTGAGAGGATGATTCGACGGCTAGTAGTTGCGAACTTGATAAGCAGCGATCAAATATGGTCCTAGTTAAGACAGAAAATCACAATAAATATAATTTTTCCAATTATACATAAAAATCAGTTTCTGAAACTCACCTCCATGGCACCTAAACCAACGCTAAAGAAAGACACAATAAAGCACATTTGAGGTTTGCAAATAAATACCAATTCTGTGCCGATGAGTGATAGAATATAGTATTTAGTAACGGAAAAAAATTAAATTTGGTCGACCCAGATCATTTCATAAAATATTGGAGAGTTTCGCACCAGGAACGACGGTCCTACTACAAGCGATGTTTTGGAAGCGGTACCTTGATTTCATGGGCTGCATTTTTTGCTGGCAATATTTATGGCTTCAATCCACACGAAGAACATCTTTAATTTCGGTATTACAATGTGCAACATTGAGTTCGAATCTAAAATCTACTGAGGATCTCTGGTGGAACCTCTCTGCTCCTGTTTTCCAAAACGGAAAGCAGTTTGAGATAGTACGTCACCTTAAATTACCCATAAAGCAAGAATTTGCCAATATTTACATAACTATTCTACAGTCAGTAGTTAATTCTCTGATTAAGCGGCTTAATTTAGTTTTAAAATATAAGGACAATTCTACTGACTATTAAACTAAACATTTCTTTCAGTTAAACTCAAATGTATAGGCGTTACTGGTAAAAATAGTAAAATGCACATATAAATATTTACTAATAGCCTAAACTTCAATTCTGTTTTATAGTTTAAAAAATATTTTGAAATTTGTTAATTTTTTGTTTTTTATATCGTATACATTAATAATAACAAACCTGCATACTCAGAAATATTTTGCAATTTTGTAATCTTTAATTTTTTTTGCAAAAAGTTCATGCACATATAATTATTTGACTGAGGTATTACATTAAAATTTCATATAGCCACTCTTGGCTGCAGAATAGCTCTTATTTTGGTAGGCATGCTGTTTATTAGTTACTGGCAGATTTCTACTGTAATTCTGTTCCAGTATGTTATAACTTGTTGCCAAAATCCGTTAAGATTTCGAAAAACTGCATCACTACTTGCCAAGATCCATTTGAGTTCTCCCAAAGGTGTTCTTTTGAGTTGACATCCGGTGACTGCGACGACCAATCGAGAACTTTATTTAGTTTATCGTGGAACCAACTTTTTGTAACTTTTGGTCATTATCCTGTCGAAAAGTTTAATGTTCAACAGTGAGACCCCATTGACTTAAGCTTTAACAGAGGTTTTGAACCAAAATATGTATATAATCGGAGGCGATCATTCGTCCTAGACATGCTGTGGCATTTTCCGATACCCATTCCAATTCATACAACCCCCATAACAACAACGAAACGCTAGCAAATTTTAGAGTAAGCCCTGAATTTATTTCACCCTACATTAAGATCGACTAAATAAAACGAAAATGTTAGTTAATAATCATATACATCCCCGAAAGGGAACATTCTTCGTTTGGAATAGCATTGAATTTCATTATGAAAATATCCAAAAATACAAAATATATACAGGCACTCGATGACATTCACAATTATTTCTGCTAGAATGCTCACTCTTTGACACTTTAGCACTACATTTATTTACACCTGAAAGTCCTCGGTAACGGTTGCAAAACCACAGATTAACCAAAAAACGCTTCAGTGCCTTACAAAGCAATAAATCTTTTTGTCTTCTATGCCAGTTTTTCGTACATTATATGCGCCTACTGTGTGCTCTACTTCCCTAGACTTTCTACCGATACCATTTCACCCAACCACATCCTATGGTTTCTGTTGAATTATGGGCTACGGCATGCGGCCAGCAACGTGCGAATTTCACGTGTTTTCCCACATCCTGTGGCTTATCCCCAAAAGTTATGGCAACTAATCTACGCAGCTTGCTACATATCCTATTTGCATTCTTTATGCTCATCTCCATTCGAGTTGGCAGGCCGTTTGTTTTGTAAGAGTGTGTTCGGAAACATCTGCACATTAACCATCTCTTTTATGTTAATGAAGTCGAGCTCTCGGTCGCTTATGTTGACTACATGTTTGTATGTGCTTGTTGCTGATGTTTTTTACACAACTGTTATTGTTTTCGGTTTGTTGCCTCTCGAGATTGTTTCCGCGCGTTAATACGACGGATCGCCCTATTAACAGCAAATTCACGCAATAACCGGAGCGTTCCCTTTCCGCCACGACGTTTATGACTTAAAACACTTGCGAAACAAGTAGTTTTCTCCTTATTGTCCGGTACATTTGGTCCTATGCTCTTGCCGTTAATAAATCTTAAGTCTGTTGTTTTTGGTTTAAATTTATGGAGATGGCAACAGCCGCGTAATTTCCACCCTCTACTGTCAACATACTTACTATATATATTTGAATAATACTTCAATTACTACTTGTTCAGCGAAAGTTTGCTATGCTAAGACATATTTCGAAAATGTTCTACACTGCCTACTTTCTTATATGGGAACGCTCAGAGTTCGACGGCCTAGTGCGAGCATTTTGGTTTATTAAACTTCCACAACTGTTTTTTAGTACCAAGATAAGATGATACCCTCACCTGGGAACTATTTCCAGAAAGTTGAGAGATTCTAGCAATAAATATAACCTATGTTACTCGGGGTGAATGTAGCTTTCCAATGGTGAAAGAATTTTTGAAATCGGAAAAAAAATCGAAGTTTTTCGAGTTTATTTTTTACAAACATACATACAAATCTTTCCGCTTTATAATAGTAGTATAGATTAAATGTTTTGGCAAAAGATATATCCTTGGAAAAGTCGCATCATATTTTTCATTAATTCCCCAAAAAACTGTTTCCCAACACAATTGATTCTTTTATGGGATTCATGTAATGCTTTGCATATAATTTGCCTTTATTAAGTCACCATAACCAGAGCTGTTCCATTAGTTGAATGGAAATTTTGGATAGGTGAGTGATGAATTCGGAAAATTAATGTTTTGTAAAAATTTACCTCAAAGTTATTTTAAAATTAAGCTGTAAATACGAACTTTCAAGTACTACAATAATATTGTCTTTTTTATTGGTATGAGGTTAAATTGAAATGTGTGATAGCCTTTTCGCACTGGAGTTAATTGATCAATATACCGGCCTTTGTTCGATTAAAACGCTTATTTAAATCGATTTACGATATAAAAGAAAAATCTTATTTTACGACATTAATTTTTAATCGAATACAAATCGAGTTGAAAGAGGAATGCAGCTCTGCGGGTTGTTGTACCGCCTGGAAATTTGATTATGGTTAAAAAGATTACTATTATTGATAAGATTGTTGTTAAAATGATTGCTAATCTGCTGCTGGTACTTTCCAACTTCCTGTGAACAGCAAAAACTAAATGAATAACAGCTGATCGTTAATCGAGTAGCCGGCTGTGCGAAAGGCAAAAACTGGTTACTCAATTATAATCTTAATGAACTAAATTAATTTGGCTGTGCGAAAGGGCTATAAGTAAGAACAAATTTAAAATTTAAGTGCTAAATACTAAGAACCAATTCAAAATTGTACGTATGGGGATTGGTGTTGCTGAAAGATGTGGGTGGAACTGTTATCCATACTATTAGTTTGAAATCATTGAAATATCTCTTCTGTCTATATATGACACAAAAAGTCTTCTAGCAATAATAAATTCGATTAATTACAAATTTTTATTTGATTTCATCACATCAGAGTTGTCACGGTAAACCAAAGTATAGTACATATAAAATGCGCTCTTTAGTTGTATTTTATGCAGGGGAACTAAGAATGCAATTTCATTAAATATTTATCTCACTTTGCAACGCACGAAGAGCATGAAACGCAACGAAATGTGATTAAACTGCCATAAAACGTGCATTCATTCGGTCGGTTGGTCATTGATTCATCGGTACATTCAATACCACTAAATTGGGATTATGGAGAGGAGCAGAGAGCATTTAAGCACATATCTGTTTTCTTATTTCTTGCGATCCTAAAATGCGGATTTCCATAACAGCAGCAGCTTCATGCTCGTGCGTTTCTTACATGCGTGCTCGCTCTCCAGACAGGCAGAGATGCAACGACAGCACCAGCAATGTGCTGAGCTGGCTGTGCGTTACATTGCGCGCTGTGGAAACTCGAATTGGTTTCACGTTCGACACTCGACTTTTCAGCAGTGCTCCACTCGACGACCGCAGCTCCAGCAACAACCCGTTGTTGTGTTGTGTATGTACCGTATAATATGAGTGGCTGTTTGTTTGGTTGCCACGTAATGAAAAAACTTTGCAATTGTCGCATTCATCTTGACGGGATTTCTTTGTTCTTTGCTTTGGCGTACTGTACTCTCTCATCAGCCATTTGCCAACTACCGCAGTTTAATGGAAAACAAACTTTACTCATTTACCCAGAGTTTGCAACAAACGCGTGTGCGAGTGCGAGTGCGAAAAACTTTAGCACTGCTGCTGGATGAATCGCACAAATGACAGCTGATGTATGCGGGTAAGAATGAAATTATCAGCCTTACCGAAAATGTCAGCAAAAGTCACAAATCTTTAAATGAATAAAGAGTTTGTGTCAAAGCTTTGCACTGCATATGTATAAGCAACCCTTTCGTTGAAAAAAAAGAAGTTTTTTTACTCAAAAAAGTACAACAATAAAACGCCATTAGTCGAAGTAATGAACTTTTGGTATCTGCATCTTAAATATTATATAATTGGCGTAATGACAGCAGCAGTCTAAATTGTTTACCAAATCTTTATCAATTATCCGCTTCAACTGGCAGTTGTTCACTACTCCCAAACACATACGAGTTCAGACTTTTTTAAGAAATCATTTAGTTTCCAGCTTAATGCTTTCGAAATTGCTCGGAACCCATAAATATCTTCAAGTTCACAATCAAAATCTGCTCATAAAATAAAATAAATATTCATTACAGCACTCGAATTTCAACTCTTGTCGTGGAAGAGAGCAGACAAATCGTTGTTAACTAGTGTTGTGTGGGGTACTTGTATTCACACTATTACATATAGCCTACATACAGGCTTTGTGTTTATGCGAATATTTAATGGTTGTGTTTGTGCATTCGCCATATTGTTAATAAATGCATATGCGCCTGAAAGTATGCACAAGCACAAGAAATGATAATTTTCTTTACACCATTTCTAATGCACGTCATAGGGCCTCTTGGGCACTATAAACGTCCGCTACACCGTCCACCTGCCTGTCATTCGTGTGCGCATTCATTACCATATGGGTAAACATATTCAATTGGTGTGTATATCTGTGTGACGTCTTGAAATACAAAAACCAAGCACGAAACCCGCACACCATAGCACCCTCCTTTCAGTGGACTAGACTGCAAACCCTATGTCAGACCTTAAGTTGCCTGTCACTTATGTTACGGCTGCTCCTACATGCCCCATGCCATGCGCCATACTCATTCATGAAGCATGGAAAAGGTGCCATTCTGGTTCCCCACCACTTTTCCTTTTGCATTTCATTGCGAGCGAGCGCGCGCGCATTTATTCATTGTATTTTATTTTAATGGCTGTCCGTTGCTGCCATTTAATTTCGTGTAATTGACAATTGTTTACCTTTCTCGTGTGCGCGGCGCCTAAAAGCTAACAACGTTTTGTACGACATCGTTATTTTATGAGTTACTTAAAAGCCGGGCGTCGACAACAAAACGCGACACCTGGTAAACACGATATGTTTACAAAATGTTTTTGATGGCCCACTCACCGCCAGCGCCGCTTTGTGGTGGTCGTAGTTAAAGTATAAAAATATACTCATTTTAATTGAAGAAAAATTGTGCCGCCGTACGGATGGGACAAATGCGCAACCAACTCTTTCAAATTATTTCCGAAAATCTAATTAAGTTCGCCATAAATATTTCAGTCCAATGTTTAACGATTGTCCTCATAAGTACATGCCAGTCTTCGGGTGACGTAAGTGCTTACAAGCTGTATGCGTATTTGAGACTCTTAGAATTGTCTATATAATACCGAATACAAAGTGTTTTGGTAGTAGTGAAATTATATTTAGTGCAAACGTGGTAACCTGAGTTGGTTGAAAGGTGGCTGTTCATGCAGTGCAAATAATTAAAAGGAAAACGCTTCACAAACAACACAAGTCTGGCGCATATGAATGCGAACTTCTTTTGAAAATTAATTTAGACCTTTGTGATGGTTTTATATAGAACAAGTAAAAAAGATCAAATTCCCGATGACTTAAAATAAAGATTTCTCATAATGTTAAGGAAAATAAGTTAAAATTTTTGGAACATTCTTTGCTCCTTTGAAAAACTTCATAACTTATAATGGGTTTCAATAGGGACGCTATTAAAGTAGATCGATAGGGACAGCAAACGACGCCATATTTCCCCCCGCTCTTTTGACATTTCTCTCCAGTAAGTTTTGCCATTTCATCATGGAAAGATATCTGATCCAACAACGAGTCGAAACGATTAAAATTTACTACCGAAATTCGGAGTCGGTGGCCTCAACTTTAAGAGCGCTACGTCCTAAGCAGCGATGAGGCTCATTTCGGGCTGAATAGCTTCGTCAGGCAACAATCTACGCGTACTCCATGAGTCACCATTGCATCCCGAAAAATTACGTTTTGGTACGGTTTATGGGTTGGCGGCGTCACTGGGACGTACTTCTTCCATGATGCTCAATACCGGCACGTTCCTGTGAATGGAAATCGCTACCGCTCAATGATAACCGAATATTTTTGGCCCGAACTGGATGATATGAACTTGGACAATATGTAGTTCCAACAGGACGGCCCCTCAAGCCACACAGCGAATGTCACAGTCGATTTATTGAAATCAAGTTTGGTGATGGTGTTATCTCACGAAATGACCCAGTCAATTGGTCGCCTCGGTCGAGCGATTTGACGCCGTTAGACTATTTCCTGTGAGGCTACGAGAAGTCTATGGTCCTAGTCAACAAGCCAGCGACGATTGATGAACTTCGAAAGATTGAGTACGAGTATCGGCCGATTTATACTTGAAAAGTATAAAAGGCCGATCGAAAATTGGGTTCAGCGTCGGGACTTCGGCAAGCATATCCGTAGTGGCCATGCAAAAGAAATCGAGTTCCATACATAATGGCATCGAATTTACTTTCACAGGAATAAAGAATTTCATTAATACCCCAAACCGTAGCTACCGTTTGTGGCGCCTTTATTTCCACTTTATTGGTTAATTTTAAACTGTAATTAAACGGTACTGCGGTTATACGAGATCGATTCATACGTGTCTACTATGACAACGCGAGAATTTAGATTTATTTCTCACTATATTATTCTTTCATTTCGATACACTTGACCCAGTGTTGCTTCAGTTTCTTAAACTAGTCTGAGAATAAATTTTCTGGAGATCTGCAAAGAAGATCTCTGTAGCGGCGATAACCTTCTCATTGGACTCATTGTTGTCCGGCAAGGAACTTTCGCAAATTTTCAAACCAAACAATGTCGCAAGAGACCAGATCTGGAGAAGACGGTGAACGGGCATAAGTTCGTAGCATAATTCGCCCAATTTGGACGACGCGACTGAGAAGAAATACGGGACGAAAGTCACAATGAAAAAGTAGTATTTTTTATACGCCAACTTCCACTGTCTATTTCCCAATAATGTGGCATATTAGAGGCCTGTGACTCTTTTGCCCTTCTTCATACATATTTCCGATGTAGATCACACCTTGTGAGTCTTCGAAAACGATGACTGATATGCTTTTAAAGCTTTTTTGATAACAATTAATCACTTCATTTATTATTTCAATTTAGATGATATTGGTGATGACGCTAAATCATTTAAAAGGCAAGCTCTTCTACTTTCTGATTATCTTTAAATTTTGGCATTTATACGAACATAAAATTTTACATATCCAAAGATGCGCTCTCCCATTTTTGGTGCGATAAACAAATGGCGGTCGGGTGAGAAAAGTGCTGGCGATAAGTAAATCTCATAAAAAATTAATTGCATTTCCTCAGCGTTGAACTCGGCTGTACAGCTAAGAATGACACTCAAGCCGGGGGTGCCCACACACTGCGCTACCGCGGCATGTATCAATTAAGACATGGTTCAGCAGGGATGGCTGTAAGAATCCATTTCGGGGGATATTTGTGTTCAAGGCGAAGAAAAACATATAAAGACTACAGGCGAGGCGAGGCGAGAATTGGTTGCAAGAAATCTCGAGGTCAGAAAATATTTACGACACGCGCATAAGGAGTGCAAATATAAGAGCCTTGAAGACGTATAGAGCAGTGCAATGTGTACGGGGATAAGCATAAGAGTAGTATATCCGGACATGAAGTGAACTGCCGAAAATGCACACACACACATACACATACGCATGCATTTGGGAAAGCTATTTAAATTTGACACCACAATTTTCACGCTTTGCTGCGTTTCGCTGCCACAACGTAAGCCATGGACATTTCGCCGCGTTGTCGTCAGCAGCATGCTTTGGATGGATAGTGAGTGAGCTGCGCCAACGCAAACGTTGCGGTTTTTATGAACTTTTTAGCACCTCTCCGGCTTTATTGCTGATGCAAGGACACTTCCTCACTCCCACAGTGGAACCGCACACACACAGCTCACACTGGAGCAGCACGATAAACGCTACACATGTGGCGTACTGGTTGTGCTCTCACCATACCCCGACCGCTCTAATTGCTGTGTGTGGGGGTGTTTGTGTGCGTAGCACTTGAATTTGCCGTGTCGACAATTTTTCCTTTGCACTTTCGAACCCGCTGGAGTGGTGCGTTAGGACTCAACGCAAGGTTGGTATGCTACTTTACACTTCCTTTTTTCTATTATATGATGGTGCTCCAACAACGCTGCGTAGTGGTGCCGCTAGTCGATAAGTGGTGTATTATACGACTGCGGCAAACGTCGTAAATGTGTGCCACGCATATCAAATTCCGCCTTTTAATGAGCTCCACTGATAATAATAATAATAACGCATTGCGTACAAATTACCTTGTCACCAACACCCCTCGTCGTAAGCCAACACTTGAAAGCACAGATATTTGTTCCGTTTCAGGGACTGCCGCTTGTCGAGTTGGAAAATTAATGTCTAAAATAGCATATGCATCTTTTATAAGTCGGTAGGAATAAACAACAGAAGTGGTGGAACGCTGCATTTCGAGTGTATGGTGTTTGGAGAAAGATTGATAAGGAGGATTCTCATGTGTTGCGAAACATTACTTTGTGATGGAAATAAAATTATACTAAACAAATGTTGCTCGCGCTATGGACCGACTCAACGACTGCCATATGCTGGTGAAACGGAACGATCTCGACCCATTTTTGAAGCCGATAGTGACTGGAGACGAAAAATTGATCACATACGACAATATCAAGCGAAAATGGTCGTGGTCGAAGGCCCATGAATCGTCCCAAACAGTGGCCAAACCGGAATTGACGGACAGTAAGGTTTTGCTGTGTGTTTGGTGGGATTGGAAGGGAATCATCCACTATGAGTTGCTCCCATATGGCCAGACATTTAATTCTACCATCTACTGCGAACAATTAGACCGCTTAAAGCAGGCGATCGACCAGAAGCTTCCAGCATTGGCCAACAGGAAAGGTGTTGTGTTTCAACAGGACAACGCCTGACCACACACTTCATTGATGACTCGTCAGAAGCTACGGGAGCTCGGATGCGAATTTTTATCGATCCACCATATATCCCGGACATCGCGCCAAGTGATTACCACCTGTTCCTGTCCATGGCGAACGCCCTTAGTGGGGTAAAGCTGAACTCGAAAGAGGTTTGTAAAAAGTGGCTGTCCGAATTCTTCGAAGTTGCCGTCTAGATGGAAACAGATTATCGAACGAAACGGCGTATATTAGAACTAAAGCATTAAATAAAGAGCAAAAAAGCGGAAGGGAGATATTTGCCAACCTAATATTTAAAAATGTGTTGGAGGTTTCATTCATGAATTCTTGGAAAAGGCGATTCAACGCCGGATCACAATTGAAAATTATAACAAAGACTCCTGAATGGAATTATGAACTCTTCTTCTTCCGCATCTATCGCCTCCGTCAGATCTGGACTGTCTCGTGTTCTGTTCATGACAGTATCAGACCTCAGATGAATATTGGAATGCAATCAAGTCTATTTTTAGGTAAAAAACAAAACTGTTTAAAAGTCGATCACTAACCGATCTTGAAGAATAAAACGTAGTAAAACAAATTTTTAAGCGATATAAACTAGTATGGAAGGTGTTCGGCGTTGACTGCTCCATTACACAGTGAGAACTAGTGCTGACTTAAGTGGTTAGGTGGGACTAAAAATTTCAAAATTTTAATATTCTCATTAAATAAGCACAAAACGTTTAGAATACATATTATCCAAAAATATCAAATTGATTCGAGTAACATTCTAAGAGACATACCTCTTGGACGTTTATCTCAAAACTCAAATTTTTAACACCAGGTAAAGTGGGCCGCCTTAAATGAAAGAAGGAATTTCGAAAATTCGGAATTAAAAAAATAATAATTTTACTTATTTGTCTTATCTTTAGTAACCTCTACGAAAGTTGCAAGCGAATTTAGCGGAAAGAAAAAGATGAAAAACTTCTTCAAACTGATAAGATAGGAACTCTCCGCTCTTAAAACTTTTACAAACTACTTGAAGATATTTTTCATTTACATATTTCCACGATTTTCACTAAATTTATTTGTATAATGCGATTAGTATTTTTGGTCAAAACATTTGAAATATTTGCCCACCTGGCTTCTGCAATCCGGCACCAAGTGCGCTACGGAGCAAAGTCATTTGCATTCGGTTGTTAACTAACTGCAACTTACCAACATTGCCGCAGTTAGTAAAAGTAATTATAATATCAACTTTGCTGCAGTGACCAAAGCCACCACTGTAACCGTAAACGACGAAAACGAAAATGTGAATGAATGCTAAATAGCATTCCAACGAGGTCTTCGTATTTTCAGTTGTCTGGTGTTTGGTTACAAATTGGTATAACTGCATCACACAACTGCAGCAACAACAAGTTGCTTTGGTTCACAGGCAACAAAACCACAGAGATTTTAGAACGAAAGCAACCGCTGTAGACAGCTAAGAACAGAGTGAAGTGTACAAGACAGTATACAAGCTGTATAAGCATTTTTATTGGAACTCTTTTCCGATTCTTTCCATTTTGAACCCACGTCTTCAAGTATGATAAACATCTGAACCTAAACATCATATGAAGGTCCAAGAACTTTAAAATCGAGAAAATACGAATTACAGATTCAATTCTGAACAGATGATGAGATGTACTTATGTAGCAACTGTCTCGGATCTAGGCAAATTGCACCGAAATCATCCCTAAATATTCAAAACGCTAAGCACAAGTGGGTTAAGCTCAATTGTCGCTGGGAAATCGGCGACCATTTCAGACTGAGACAATTAAAAGTTCTACGCAGCGCAACAAACTGTGGCACGTGACTACATATCTACAAATATATGTAGAATGTATTACACTTGTACTACTTCCCAACTTAAGTGTGAAGTGCTGCCCAACGTACTTTACTCCGCCATTGGAATGTACAACACATTCCACTATTCGAGCATGGAGTTGACTGGCTTTCGGGGAGTGCTACACGTGTCGACTTTATTTGTTTGTTTACCAAACTAAAAACGTTTTCGTTTCGTTTTCATTTCTGCCACTTTATTTGCCTTTGGTGGCTCGACAGTAGTCGCTGTGTAGCACACTTCATTGGCTTCCAGCAAATGGCACGGCGTCTGCTTTGTGTCTGCCACTGCCTCAACATTGTCAAATTTTAGTTTTCTCAGCCACTTGGCTATTCCCGTCTGACTTATTTTGGAGTTTGTCGAGTTTTCGGGTTATTTCGTTATTTCAAAGTACCCCCTTTCAGGCTTGCCTATATGCTTAGTGTTTGTTTCGCCTTCATTTCATTTTATTTCTGCTGTTTAGTTGTTGTTACTGGCGTACAACTTGCAGACATGTTCGGGATTGAGGTGTTTTATAACAAACTAACCGGCGAGTTATAAGATTGACTTGACGTTAGTAAGCGCATTCGGAGTTGTCGGTGGGTTAACTTGTCCGTGTGCGAGGGCTTGTCTGTTTTCACAGTTAAGTGGGTAATTTTTACGCGTTAAGTAACTTTGAATGCTAAAGGATGCGGAAGGAACACACACATAGACGTATGTATGTATCATATAATAATACGCTACTTTCAAGTCAGTCGATTCATTGCCTTAAAAAAGAATAATTGAAGCTTAGAATTATGGTGCGTCATACACAATTAATCAAGTTTAATATTCAACAATAAAACTTAAGTGACCTCGAGAAGAATGCATCGATTATGGCGACTTTCAAGTTTCCGATATCGCCATCATTATCAATCGAATATTTTCTAGAACTCTGAGAACAGACAAGAATCATTCGGTCCACATTCGGAGAAATATAGATAGATGCAGCAGCAATTCGTAACCCAATGCAATTTCGAAATTAATTTATTTGAAGAATCAGAATCCCCTCGAATCTACTTTGCATACGACATGGTCGATAAGTCCAACATGCCCCTTTTATGTACTTAGAGTCACAATATGCGATCAACTTCATTTTAGAATTATCCAAGATATTTGTACGACTTTTTTTAGTCTTTGTCCACAACAGTATCGTTTGGACGTTCGCTAGGTTCATCTTTTCCATTATTCAGCAAACCACTCACGAAGCGTCGCTACTCCTAGTCCAGAACTCGGACAGCACTCGTCAAACCAATTTTTGATCTAGTCAAACCGAAGCCTTACAAAATCTCTGTTTCATTCAGGTCAAGGGTACCTTAACCCATATACGGTATCCAGAAATTTTCGTTTAACTATGAGAGCGACATTGTCAGCGTAGGCCTTCACTCGAGAGCCTTGCTTCTCAAGCTCCATTAAAGATCCTTGACAACTACAATCCTGAGCACTGGGGAGTGTACCCCACGCCATGCCAGTTCTGTAGCAGCGAAGACTGTAGATAAGGTGTTTAAGGTTCGATTCAATCCTAAAATTCAACGAGAGCTCTGACAACCGCTTCCGGTCTCACATTGTTGATGGGCCCTCGATATCGAGAAAGGTGCCTACCGCATATGCCTTGTGCATAAGTGCTACCTCTAGCCACCATAGTTGAAGGCCGCTTTGTTTTGCTGAGAGGACCGATAGACTCCTTGTTCAGGAGTATCAGCACTTGCCGATATGAGTCTTCAGTTCTCTCCAGACTCATCACCTTCCAGTCACAAATGGGCAGAAAAGGATTGCAATATCGCAAAAGCTCTACAATGACTTCCACAGGGTGTCAAACTCGAGCACCGGGGTGCAGTGGAAGGTCCATTTTAGCCCCCTCTTCGAGTTTTATCCCCTACCAAACCTTCTTGATCGGCATCTGACCAGTTAATGGATGTGGTTGGTGTTTTATGGTGCCATCCCACCATTTTATGGTGCTCTCGCATATTGGGGGTTGCTCAGGCTTACCTCTGACCACCTTCATAAAGACCGCGGAAGTGGTCGCCAATGGCTCCATCTTCCCTACTGCGATCGTACACGCCAAGCTCCACAGAGCCAGCCTGGTACTAGAGTGGTAAAATATAAATTATCGAGAAATATGCTTGCGCTCCGGTATACCACTAACCTACTATTACAATATACATATGTGTGCATTTGTTAAGTTAGAAACGGATATTTGAAACGCATTCCGTTATTTGTGTTTTGCTTGCCTCACATGTAATCATCCTAGCAGCATCCTTTAACTTTCTGGAATCACTGCAAAGTGGCAAACAAATGCAGTTTACCAATAAACGCTCGCACAAACAAGCAGCCAAGCAAACAACAAACAATCAAAATAATTGAAAACCCGTGAAAATTGACATTTAAGTGTCAAATGCGCAACGAAAAAGCGCCAATCTGTCAGCAACAACAAAGTGCCAAGTGAATTGCTACTGGCAGCAATTTTCACACACACACACGGGTGCTTTGCGTATGTGTACCCACGCTGCCGCACACATACAAACAGTATTTACCGCAAAGCTAAGTCGCAACAAAACTCAGCGAAAAGCAATTCACCTCTAACGTTTCGGTATACGGCGAATTTCCAAATGCTTTCGTTGTTGGTTGTCTTGTTGCCGCCAACGACAGAGCCACATCGCTGTTAGTTACTTGTGGCACACACCCACACACACATACACAGCCACCGCCACCGCCGTGGCATATTTGGGTTGCTCGCTTAAGCAAGAATGTTGCACGTACAATGTTTATGCTCGCACTGTTTTTCTTGGTAGTTTGTTTATTGCATACAACTGCGGAACCGCAACGCGTCTTTCAACACCTTACATTCCACGCAGCTCACACGCCCACCGCCTGCACCGCTGGCACCACAGCCAACTGGTTCGTTGCAGGCGTTGCACGTCGCCAGCGAGTGGCACGTTTCATTCCAATTGGCTTTGATGCCGCATGCACAGCTGTTCTCCCCCGTGCCTGCTTAAAATCTTCACTACCTAATGGGAAGTAAACATGCATGCATGCACATCTCGTTTCTTATTTCTCAGTGTGATGCATAATTACCTGCGATTTTATATTGTGCGGTAAGCGGCTAGGAAAAATGCTGATTAAAAAAATTATAAGGGGGTAGAGTGTTGGTTCTTTAAATCCGTTTGACCATTAAAAGATGATTTCGCGAATTTAATTTGGCTTCAAATGCATTTTTTTATTCTTTCTTATAATTCAGAGAAAAGTATTTCGTCATTCCATAGGTCGGAGAACAGAAAGTAATTTCGCAAAAGAATGGGTGATTCAGTTCAAATGTTGGCGGCGGCTCAGATGGACGTTCCAATTTTCGATGTCTCATTCGAGCATTTCGTCTGGTAAAAGGGGAATGACACGCGTGAAGTTTTGCTCCAAGGCCGGAATCGAAGCGGGATTGTCAGTCGCATTGAATTTAGACTTTACATATCCCCACAGGAAACAGTCTAACGGTGTGAGATCACAAGAACTTGGTGGCCAATTGACCGGCCCAAGACGTGACATTATTTGCTCATCGAAGTGTTCTCTCAATAAATTCATTGATTGATGCGATGTGTGGCGCCGTCTTGTTGAAACCAAATGTCGCCGAGCTCTGGAGCTTAAATTTCATACAACAAATAGTCGGTTATTATGGCGGGATGTCATTTGCCATTGACGTTTACGTTCTGTCGGTATCCTTTTTGAAGAAATGTGGACCGATGATTCCACCGGCCTACAAGCCATACCAAACCGTAGTTGTTTTCTGAATGAAATGGCAGTTCTTGAATCTCTTCGGGTTGCTCTTCGTCCCAAATGTGGCAATTTTGCTTTTTTACATACCCATTGAGCCAGAAATTGGCCTCAACGCTGAACAGAATTTGGCTCGAAAACGTCGGATCTTCTTTGAACTTTCCAAGAGCCCATAGAGCGAAGCGATGTCTTAGGAAGGTCGAAGGTCGGTTTTTGTTCTAACATAAGCTATTTTTTAACGCTTTCAATTTAAGATCTCGACGTAAAACGCGTCGTTCGATACGTCAGTCCGAGTTGAGGCTGAATCGACTTTCCACTGTCGTCGTGTACACTCTCAGCTACGGCTGCTATATTTTCGACGTGCTGAACGTGGTCTATTAGGTCGAATAGTATCCAATAATGAATGCTGGGTCTCAAGATGGTTGATGGTGTTGCGAATGGTATGCTCATGCTCATCTCATCGATCTGTAAAAAAAGGCTATTGAAACAAGTAATTATCATTTCTTTCGAAAAATATATATATATAGGACCAGATTGGAATCCATCAAAACGATTCATTTATTGACTAATCATTCCATCAGAATTAACAAACAATCCCACATTCTTTCTAAATTAAAAAGCTTGCTAAAATCTGAACATATATACATACACATATATATAGAATAAGGTATTTATCCAGTTTTATTAAGGCAGTAGTCACACATACCACGCACACACGCTTCATACCACGTCGCGAGGAGATCTTGGTAATATCCATAATTTAAGTGGCCTTAAAACGGTGCTGTAGTTGCGTTATAGCAGCACACGGTAACAACGTCTCCACATTTCTGACAATAGCTTCTAAGCATAACGGTAAAATATCTAAAACACGTATGAAAACGTAATACAACTTAAGAGTACTTGAATTTAAAAAGCAATGAAGCAACGCAACGACCTGGGCAGGAGAAGGATACTGCAGCCGCATAGAGAGCTGAGACAAGCGTACGCTGTAGACGGAATTCCGGACACAGAACTTTATTACTACCAGCTCGTACAGCTCGTATGGTATGTATGCGCCGTGCCGCACGCTCGAACGTGTTCAATTGCTATTTTCCGCAAAATTGACTGTAGAAAAAAAAAACACAAAGACATAAGAGGCCACAAACCTCGAGAAGGAATAGCGTGGGTGTGCCAATGTCGGTGGCGCGCGTTGGCTAAACTAAAAGCTTAACTTGGGAAAAAATCTGAGAAAGAGATTCCTAAGTAAAGCACGAACGTTGCTAACAAAGCGTTATATAAATGTTAGCAGCTGCGTGGTTGGGCAATTTGAATGCAGGAACAGTATATAGAATTGGAAAGAGTATAAAAAAATTATAAGAAACCACGGCAAGTGGGCCTAAAAATATGCAATGAAAATATTCAAGTGACGCTGAAGCGGCACTGAGTAGCGAGCGACAAGCAGCAGGTTGTGAAGATGCACAGTGAAGTGGTCCCTAAGTGGACGAGACAACGTTGCCTTAATAATTGCGCAAGAACTCAAGCAAGACCCAAGTGGTTCGGGTAGTAAGGCGAAGGCGTTTGTTCGTGTAAAATATGTTGCAGTGCTTTGTGTTTTTTTTTGTTTTTATTAGCCAGCTCTTGAGTCTTCGTGACTGCAATAGCTACTGCACAAACGACTGATGAGGCAGAAAAATAAAAGCAACTGCAACAACAACAACACCATGACAGTTACCACACAGCTGCCACAATTCTACTGTCTTGTAGCCATCTATTCACGCGACACTGCCGTTAGTACACATGTACTACTGGTTGTCTAAACGTTATTGAAAATACTGTACTGCATGGGCCGAGCGTTGAGTATATTATATTTGTTATTGTCGTTGTTTAGTCTAACGCCATGACGTTGGCGATGACAGAGATACCGCAGGCACCCTGAGCCTCACATCCGTGTCATACGTCTGAAGTGTGGCTGTTGTTGTCGCCGTTGGCGTTGACTCTGTCTTGCATGGTGTTCTTATTGTATGGCATTGTATCTGCCACTACAATTTATATGTAAAATATGGCAGATCGAGCAAAAAAGCGCCAGCAACCTACGGAAGTGCCGCCAGTCAATGTTGGTGGTTATCTAAAGAGCACCTGCACCACTAATATCCCCAACACATCGTCTGCTTTGGGATGACATCATTCGCTTTTGCGTCGTCTTTCCGCTTATTGCTCCATTTTGAGCGTTCCTCGATATTGACTAAGTCAGTGTCTCCTGCCATGCAAACAGCCATAAGCCACACATTAAGCAGCATAGGAAATCATGCACAAGACGTTAGACGATAAAGTTGCATTTTCAAAATTTAAATTTTTAAAGAAATTTTTGTCTCTCTTTGGATTATTTCTTCTGTATCAATCAACCTGATATATAATATTATTAACTGCATTAATATTGTTCTAGCGAACGGTGTGAAAACTCATGTATACAGTAGAACTAAGATATTAGGTTGTCAGATATCTCCATTCCGCTTTTTTGCTCTTTATTCAATACTTTATGAAAAGTGTTGCAATGATCGGATTTCTGCGTCGTTTCGTTCGATAATCTGTTTCCATCTAGATGGCAACTTCATAATACTCCCATCGTAGAAGCATCCCTCCTTATTTGCGTAGAACACGGACAGCCTCTCAAGCCTCTTTTGAGTTCAACTTTACACCACCAAGGGCGTTCGCCATGGACCGGAACAGGTGGTAATCAATCACTTGGCGCTATGTCCGGGCTATATGGTGGATGTGATAAAACCTCCCATCCGAGCTCCCGTAGCTTCTGACGAGTCATCAACGAAGTGTGTGGTCTGGTGTTGCCCTGGTGGCACACTACACCCTTCCTGTTGGCCTATTCTGGACGCTTCTAGTCGATCGCCTGCTTCAAGTGGTCCGTTTGTTCGCAGTAGATGGTAGAATTAAGCGTCCGGCCATATTGGAGCAGCTCATAGTGGATGATTCCCTTCCAATCCCACCAAATACACAGCAAAACCTTTCTGGCCGTAAATCCCGACTTGGTTACTGTTTGTGGCGATTCACCGGCCTTCGACCACGACCGTTTTCGCTTGATATTGTCGTATGTCATCCAAATTTCGTCGCCAGTCACCATCCGCTTCAAAAATGGGTCGAGTTCGTTCTGTTTCAGCAGCATATCGCAGGTGTTGATTCGGTCCTGAAGGTTTTTTTTACGTCAAATCATGCGGCACCCAAATATCAAGCCTTTTTTGTTTATCCAGCCTTCTGCAGATGGTTTAAAATGGTTTGGTGACTAACTCCCATCTCCTGGGCGATGTCATGAGATGGAACACGCCGGTCTAACTCGATGTTTTCAATGATTTCATGGGAATTCGTCGTCACAGGTCTTCCGTCGGCTGGCTTATCCATGGTGTCGTTTTCACCCGCTCTGAATCGTCAAAACCATTCCTGCGCAGTTCGATAGAGTACCATCCCCTGAAACACCATTAATCTCACGAAACGTTTCTCTAGCGGATTTGCCTTTAACGACGAAAAACTTTAAAATGGCGCGATTTTCGGCGTTAGTGAACTCTATGTTCTATAACTGTTGAACGCAATATCCAAACTAATCATGCATAGCGTCGATTTGAGGTTATGTCAAGACCTTTCAAAGATGTATAGTAGGTATTGCCAGATACCAGAAATTCAAAAGACAAAAAGGGTGAATGGAGTTATTTGCCAGCCTAATATGATTATTGGAATAAAAATAATTTTTCTGATTTGAAATATTTAAATAAAATTAGTATAAATATTCGAATTAAATATATTTTTTTTTTACTTTTTCAGGTATGTCAAATTGATCTAGTTTAAGCGCATCTAAGCGCCAATGAAACAGGTAATTAAATGATGTTATTTATGTGGTAGCGATAGATGGACGTAGGCAACCAGACTTCAATTACATAAAGTCAATATAAAATTACTTCGATTACATAATTCAATATATAATTATTTATTTATATTTTATTGATATTGTATACATATATATATATATATATATATATATAAAGTAATTGAAATTCTATATATTCCCATAAAAGAAACATAAAAAACCAATTATTCTATATTCTACCTTCAGTCTTCAAGAAGCCATTAATTATTACATACAATATATCTAAGTTAAAGCAAAAAAAGCTATAAGTAGCCTCATTCGAACAAATACCATATTTTATATGTATGTCTGTATTTGTATTGCCAAATCATTATCGTAGCATCCCCTACCACTAGGCTTCTCATAAAGCCAAAAATAGTATAATCTTCATTCACCAAATCATTCGAGCGCACTTTTATTCAATTGTTCGACAAATATAATATTACACGCTTACGTCATTGCTACAATTTGGTTAGGGTGAAAAATTATTAGAACCAGCAGATAGACATATTGCAGAAGATGATGAAAGCGATAATAGATTATACAGCTGAACAAGCTGGACTATAAAGCTTTGTGCTTCCTGAGCAAATAATTGTGTATTTAAATTAATTTTTAATCAGCTTTCTTCGTTTAATTAAATTTTCACATTCGTTTGTTCATGCCTTGTGGTGTATTAAAGAAGAGAGAAGTTGTATATGACTATGAGAGTAACCAAAAGAGTAGAGGTTAGGGTGAAGAAACGAAAAATTCGTTTTATTGTTAAACAGAGTTGCCATACTGGGCGATACACTGTGGGATCTTTCAACTTTTCGGCAGCATTACTTTTGTACTTTCCATTGGGTCTGGAAGATTTCAGGTCTAATAATTGTAAATTGATTGTTGGAAGCCCAAATAAGATTCATCATGTCAGTTTTCATTAACTTGTCTCTGAAAGAAATGTAATTTTTAAAGGACTGTAAAAGACAATATCTTCCCAAATGATTTCTAAGTCCTTGAAGAGCTGAATCGATTTCTGCAGACTCTAATTACTCCTCAATATAAAATGGCCCATGTCGTAGAGTTCTTGATTCTTCGTGGATTTCCTTTTAAAATTCAATCTACGAACACCTTCATACATATATAGTATACACACATGTCCAATACTGTATGTTGGTCAGTTGTTAACCCAAAACAACACATGACAATACCTAAATTGAATGCACTCCCAACCACCAGAAGGTTTATAGTCCGCCATGTTATATTGGCAAAACGTTCACTTACAAAGATTACCCTTGAGAGTAATCGTACACGTCAATCCAATCCAATATGTCAATGTAGCAAGTAACTTTCGAACTAGACAACTAATTTATATACTCTTATTTACATATATAAACGTATATACACAAGTACATAGCAATATACGCGCTCATGAACTTAAGTTTATTTATATATAAGTATATCCGTTCAAAGTTTGTTTATGTATCCTGCAGTCTAACTAGTAATACCAACTAACTAACTAATTAAGTTACAACTAGCTGTTGACTAGTTGTCTTTTCTGAGATTTCGTTCAGAAATATTTGAGTATTATATTAGCTGAAAATCGCCATTATGTATGGAACTTGATTTCTTTTGCATGACCACCACGGGTATGCTTGCAGAAGTCCAGACGCTGAATCCAATTTTCGACGGATTTCAAGCATAAATCGGTCGATACTGCTGCAATTTCACATTCGATATTCGTACGAAGTTCGTCACTCGTCGCTGGCTTGTTGGCATAGACCATAGACTTGACGTAGCCCCTCAAGAAATATACTAACGGCATCAAATTGCACGATAGAGGTGGCCAAACGGCTAACTGACTGGGCCATTTCGTGAGATAACACGTTCACCAAACTTGGTTTTCAAAAACTCGACTGTAACATTCGTTGTGTGGCTTGTGGCGCCGTCCTGTTGGAAGCACATATTGTTCAAGCCCATATCATCCAATTCGAGTCTAAAATATTCGGCTATCATTGAGCGGTAGCGATTTCCATTCAGAGTAAGATGTCGGTCTTGATCATCACGGAAGAAGTACGGCCCAATGACGCCGCCGACCCATAAACCGTATCAAACTGTCTTTTCTTCGGAATGCAACGGTGACTCATAGAGTACGTGTGGATTGCTGCCTGACCAGCAATGTATATTTTGGTTATTGACGAAGACATTCA
The DNA here is from genome assembly GCA_031772095.1 of Zeugodacus tau. NCBI lineage: Eukaryota > Metazoa > Arthropoda > Insecta > Diptera > Tephritidae > Zeugodacus > Zeugodacus tau. Next base: position 46,705,807 of record CM062652.1, read on the forward strand.
GCTAGAAATGAGCCTCGTCGCTACTTAGGACGTAGCGCTCTTAAAGTTAAGGCCACTGACTCGAATTCGGTAGAAAATTTTAATAATTTCGACTTGTTGTTGGAGCGATATCTTTCCATGATGGAATAGCAAACCTTACTGAAGATAAATATCAAAAGAGCAGGAAAAAATATGGCTCTTGGTGTCCCTATCGGTCTACTTTTGTGGCGTCGCTATTGAAAATCCCTTTACATCCATAAGTTCAAAATAAAAGTATGACATCTGAATGAAGGTAGTGTAATGTTAAATCATATATGAGACATGAACATATATCTTGCTACTAAATAAAACCTAAACTGCTAGATATTTACATGAACAAGGTACGCTACTCCACAATTATCCCATGCAACACATTTATATTGTGTGCTATAGAAGTTGTATTGCACAGTATTATTGAAAACTGATGTATGAGTACAAAAATGGGAGTTACTTGACACCGTTGAACCAGAATGAGAGCGAAAAAATTAATAACTAAAACAAATCGAACAATGAAAATAACGAAAACAAAGAGTGTGCAGAGTCAGCCGCTTCACACAGTTGAAGAGTTGAAACTGAAATTGGAAAGAACGGGGATGTATTGGAATTGCCAAAGGCCAACACTTAATCGACACGACTAGCTGGTAACAGCGATTTTCACATGTCAATGCACACATGAAAGCCAGGTGGGCGAAGCCACAAGCTGAACAACGACATCCAATTGCCAACAAGAGGAGTAAGGTGGGAGAAGAGCACATTGAAAATCAAATCAGCTGCAAAACAATGCAAAGTAAAAAGTTCAATAAAACGTGAATGTATGGTGCGATTGCTGGGTTGCTAGAGACGGAGCGGATAGATGGTAGTGCCGCACGTCTGGTCTACCACTGATAACAACCAGTTGACCATTCGCAATGGCTATGATGATGTTGGAGTTGATGAATGCCACCAATCCAACGCACACACCGCCATTACTTGATGCAGCTGATCGCTCATTTCGTATGCAATTCCGACGGACGTGTATTGGCAACATCGATGCCCGACTTGTTGTTTACCGAACAAACAAGAGCCAGCCGGACGGTCGCACAGACAAGCAGACAATGCTGCCAGCAAATTCATTCTACATGGTTACTTGCACTTCATGCGCTAGCGTTAGCGTTGGTATCGAAGAAAAAATTTGACAAAAAGATTGAAAAATTGCAAAGTGAGTATGAGTGTTTGTAGTTGTAGTGATTACTATGGCCAGACAGATATATAAAACGTATATATATCGCATCACATTGAAACACATTTTGTTCTGGGGGGCGTGCGGGGCATATATATGTATATAGTATCACCTCTAGTGCGAGAAATGCAAATTCAATGAGTTCCGCTTGCGCTTGAGTGGAGTCGAACCGCAATTGTTTGCACTTACGAGTATTTGCGCAGAGTGTTTAAGTTGTTTTGGTCGTGTGGCAATTTAGCAACTGTTGCACACAAAAGTAGCCAATAAGTCATGAGCGGTGAAGAGAGTGCAGCGGGTGGTGAGCAGTATGTTGCCTGCTGTGCTTTCTCAGCTCAATCTGCTTGGAACAACAATGAGTTTGTTTGTGTTTGTAATTTGTTTTCGTCAGCAAGTCGCAAGCATGTGCAACACATCACATACATACCTCTCACATATAGGAGCAACTGAACAACAAGTGAAACAAACCAATTTAGCTGCCCTTATCCACCTACGTATAGCATTTATTTGTGCTTTTCTTCAATTTTCAAATCACTTAAACGTCTGCTCCTCCTAACATGGCTGCCATGTATAGTATGCTCAGCATGTCGGCCGTGGCGTATGAGCAACAAAAGGCATGCGAATCGCTATGGTGTAGGGGAATTCCGGTTCAACTAACAAATTAAATTTCTGCGTGTGTCTGCTGCTATTAGGTGCTCTAAAAAAATTTAGTATTCACTACTGGAATGCGTTAAACTTCAATTTATTCAGCGGGTTACAGAATTTGTAGGATTTTGTAAGCGCCGATAGTCTTCATGATCATTAGGCCTCGAATGGCAGAATTTAACTTTTTAATATCGTTTTTTCTTTCTATTACTATAAATCAGTTAGGGTTACAACTAACCCAGCCTAAAAATTAACTTTATAATTTACAACGATATGACCAGAACAATTTTTATAACCTCTAATATTGAAAATATTATTCAATTGGATATCTATAAGTATATTCATTTATCAAAATGTACAAAAAAACAGATGGAACTCCGGACAACAAAATGAAACTTCAAAGAAATGGAGCATGGGATCACATGAGAAGAGTATTGATAGTGACTTCAAAAACTCAAATTTCAAGCTCAATTCGAAGAGCCTTCGAGTTTAATCAAACTGATCTTCCAATTTCTTTCATCACGACAATTAAGAAATCACAAGACTCAAATATTGTTTGTGATAGGAATTTAGAAAATGTAAATCATCAAATAAGTATAGAAGAATCTAAATTTTTTCCTGCGAAAACTTCTAAATTTATTATTCAAAGAATTTGTACACATATTATGGTCACTTTGAAGAGTATTGAATAATTTTTTATTTAAATCAAGAAAAAACGTTAACTTCGGCTGTACCGAAGCTAATATACCCTTCACAGGGGTAACTATGTGAGTAACTATGTGAACTATCTAAAGACGTAAGAAAAAGTAAGTAAAAAAAAAGAAAACATTTTACTAATTCTTTTTAGCCATGTTGTTTGCTAGAAACATTAAGGTAATATAGTTAACCGATCTGAACAATTTCTTCGGAGATTATATTATTACCTTAAACAGTAATCCATGCCAAATTTCGTGAAAAAAAAAATTTTTTCCATACAGCCCATTGATTCCGATCGTTCGGTTTGTATGGCAGCTATATGCTATAGTGGTCCGATATCGGCAGTTCCGACAAATGAGCAGCTTCTTGAAAAGAAAATAACATCTGCAAAATTTCAAAACGATATCTTAAAAACTGAAGGACTAGTTCGTATACATACAGACAAACGGACATGGCTAAATCGACTCAGTTCAACATACTGATCATTTATATATATACTTTATAGGGTCTCTGACGCTTCCTTCTGGGTGTTACAAACTTCGTGAGAAACTTAATAAACCCTGTTCAGAGTATTAAAATAACAGTTTTTGAGCCTGCTACAGCAGATCGCTAGGAACCTCTATAAAATAACACGTTTTGAGTTGACCACTATATCTCTGTAGTGGATCATTTTAGCCTTAAATTGTACTTGAGACTAATCGGTTCAACTATTTCCGAGAAATCAAAACACAGTTTGGAAAAAGCACCGACCTACCGCATTCTGTCAAATAAGTACCCAGAAATTTGAAATAAAACACAAACAGCTTATCAATCATCTAAATTTATTTTATCCACTTAAAAATAGGCCCCTTCTGAGGCAATGCAAGGAACAATCCAATCATCGAAACACTTTTTAAAGCTATATTCCGGGATGGCCTTCAGTTCTCGTTGTGAATTAGTTTTGATGTCTTCAATGCTCTGAAAACGGGTTCCACAAAGTGGTAATTCGAGTTTTGGAAACAGGAAAAAGTCACACGGGGCCATATCTGGAGAATACGGTGGTTGTGCGATGATATCTGTTAAATTTTTATTCAAAAACTCGTTCACAATGATCGCTTTGTGCGATTCACTTTTTGTAGAAAATTCAGATCTTTTGGCACCAATCGCGCTGCGACTTTCCGCATACCTAAAATATCAATCAAAATATTACGAGCGGTCTCAAGAGACATGTCTATTATTTGGGCTATCTCTCGCAAACTATAATGACGATTTTCGAGCACCATTTCCTTTTTTTGTCGACGTTTTCTTCAGTTGAAGAGGTCGAAGGCCGTCCTGTACGCGGCAAATCGGCACTTCTTCTCGCCCCTCTTTGAACGATTTATACTTATCGTAAACTTGAGTTTTCGACATGGTTGAATCACCAAATGTTTTTTCAACATTTCCACCTTTTTGGCACAAGAAATTTCCTTTGAAACAAAAAAATTCACACAAACTATTTGTTCAATATTTTTATCCATAGTAAAAATCGAAACGCACCCAAAAGGATGACTTGTTCCTAATGACGCCCTAAACAAACTAAATGACACATAGCAATAAAAATTCACAGAATAGTGGCTGACAGTTGTGCCAACTTGGGATAAAAACAAATTTTGAAATATTCTCAGCGAGAAAATTTAAAATGAGAATTTCCGCGTACTTATTTGACAGAATGTACTTATGTATGCGTGCACCTTCAAAAATAATCGTCGGATTGACTTTAATTCTTGAAATAAACTAAATCGATTTTTGGAAAATTCCAACTAGATGTAACCTCTTAAGACAACGAAGAAGTGACAACCCATTTCGGTAGACAAATAATTCACGAAGGCTGTTAAAGAAGTTTTTATCGTTATTCTTATTTAATTTATACTGATTGATCTAGGGCAAATTAAAAAGTAAGGGACAAGCATAAGCAGCTGCTACACTTACGCCCGGTCGACTCTCCATTCATATATTTTGTATATTATATATATTCTAGATATACTGCTTTGTACTGTCTTATTGCAGATATTCATGAGAATTACGACCTTTAATAGTTGCACAATGGATGTGTATGTATGTATGTATTCATTTTCTTGACCCTTGGCAACTGCGAGCACCCCTTTCTCGATCTTTGGAAATTGTCCAGTAGTGAGTTTGTGAACAAAAGTGTCACAATTGTTTCAACCGACAAGCAAAGAAACCGAAACCAAAAGCAGCAATAAGCTTATGAAGTGAGCGGGCGCGGTATGTGCGGGGTGAGTGCGCCCGTTAACCTCTAAATAACCTTAATTTGTGCGCGCAGTCACAGCAAAAGTTTATGACCTCGCTCGGTAACATCACCGTAACCCGCTAACGTTAACTGAACGTGGAGAATAAGACGTACAAAAAAAAAATATGAAGCGGCGAAAGAGCGCCAAATAGCACAATAAAGTGTAATAAAAGCATAACAAAGTGGTGGGAAAACTGAAATATTGCACCAAAATGTGGTGTCCCATATATTTGTCGTTGCGTCCACTTTTGTATGAGAAAATTGCTGCTGGCTTCTATGTATAACAAAGGCTAGAGATATAGCCAATGTTGGCAAAGACCTCAACCATATTCAGCAGTGCGCGGCGGCGTGGTCTGTCTCGCCTGTTGTAAACTATGTTGCAACACTTAAACTTTCGCAAAAATAAGCAATAATACCAGCAACAATGTGCAAACAAAGTGGATAATGGCCTCAAATACAATAAAAAACAATAGCGGCAGCTACAAAGATAACAGTACACAGTCAAACATGATAATTTGTGTTACTGATTTTGGCGAGCTATGGCACTTTATCCTCGCTTTCTTTGTCAACCATAAACTACTAGAAAAATTATGCTAAACTACAAGGGCAATAACGTCAACTGCAATGACAGTGCCACCACGAAAGTGCAACGAACAACGAACGACAAATGAATATGGCTGATAGCTGGCCTACAATAACAACACTAAAATGTATAAAGCTATGAAATCCATAAAAATGAATAAATGTTGCAAGCAGCTCGACTAAAATTAACACCGTTGACCGACGGCGATTTTCGCGCCTTTGCTCTCATTCAAGACACCGAAAGAGCGCAGTGGAATGTGATAAGGGGTGATGGAGAGTATACTATGTACGATGAGTAAGTATTATGATTCAAGAGTGCTGATGCTGCAACTGACCCATGACCACTCGACACGTTGACGGCATAGACTAATGGCCAGCGCACAAGCAACTCTGCTGGTGGGTGCAGACGATGAAAGAAGATTGATGGTGCGATGCAATTGCAATGGTAATTGCATGTTGGTCAAGAAGCCAGATAGTCAAGTGGCGAAGATATATGGCTCGACAAATATGAAAAGTGATATTTATGATATCGAATATACAGAAGTTTACAGCCAACATACAATATAACGTAATTAATTGCAACACAAAAGACAGACTTACTATGTTTTATCTGAATTGACACGAATTACTGTTAACCTTATAAATTTTAAAACGTTAGAATCAGGTTTTTCTACAAACTTTGGCAGTAGTATACTCGAAGTATACTCTAGTTCGCACTCTAACCATTTGTATAATACGTAACTTTTTGAGTTTGGTTATTTTTAAATGCATAGTGAAAATATATTTATACTTATACTTATACGCATACTCATACTCATACCTATACTTATATTCATACTCATACTCATACTCTTACTCATACTCATACTCATACCCATACTTATATTTATACTCATACTCATAGTCATACTTATACTCATACTCACACTTATTCTTTTACTTGCACTTCTCTAATTACTTCAGACTAGCACTTTGCACTTGCTTCTTCAGAATCATCTAGGTACGATTGCTAAAGAGTTAATATACAGATTAAGTACTGAGTAAACAGTAAAGAGGTACACTGATTATTGTAAACTTTACAGAAAATAAAATTCAACACAGAAAAGTCAACAAATGAGCAGCGACTTGTGTTGCAGAAATTTGAGCTCAAAATTAGTACGAAAACACGAATTTCAAATGCTTTGAAGAATTTCCAGTTAAACGTCTTTAATTTTTTCCAACTCAGCCATATTTGTCAGAAACAGGCGCCACTTGCATGCCTGTGCCTTGAATTTTACGATTTTCCTCGCGTTGAAGTAACTTTGTGGGATTTTCCATTTACATACTGATTGTCTTCGCTCGTGTACTCTGCAGCTTAAGAGAAGCGCAAAGACACAAAGTGCTCGTGTACACCACATTTCGCCTGCTGTTTGCCATGCAGTGCGTGTATCTGTGATTGCGTGGCAATCTGTTTAAGAGGGGTTTGCTGGCAAATCGGCATACTTACCATGGTGATGCCATGGCTATGCTGTGCAAACTTTTCGCATTTAATGACTTGAACGCGTCTGAAGCGGCGCCATTGCCGCTTTTACAACGGTCTTTACAAACGCAAAATAACAAGAACAACAACAAGGCGGGAATCGGCATTGAAACCACAACAACTGCCATCAAAAGCATTTGCAACATGTCAAATTACTTACTTAAAACGTTGAGCCTCATTAATTTGTGGAATTCGGATGGGGGCAGGGCGAGTCAACTGAAATTATACGCAATTGATGTACCCATGTGTGAATATACATATTTCAGAGATGCTTTGAGCACTTAATTATTTCACTTTAAATGGCAGCGACGACCATTGGCAGTATTATCATTTGAATATAAATATTATGTGTTCTTATGGCGAGGGCCAAAGTGATAAAAAAGTTTGCAAAAATATTGTGTTTGAACTCAGTGGCTTTATTTAACTTTGTTGTTGTTTGAAGGTTTCTTAAGCATATTTAAACAGTATTCTGTAAGGGAACCGGTGTGCAGTTGAAGAGTAGTCGGTGGTCATTCATAATGCAAATTCGGTTCCTCTACTCGAGCTAATCATCATACACAATAGGAATCATCGGTCTATATTTCTTCAAAAATGATACCGATGGGAACGAAACTGACGTTCGTGATCTCGTCGGCACTTGGTTTCAAACTACCCACACATCGGTGAGTAGATAATTTCACGTTTGGGGCTACCAAGATCGTGAGATATCACACCGTTAGACTTTTTTCTTGTGGAGATATGTAAAGTCTAAAGTCTATGCGGAAAATACCGCTTCGATTCAGGCCTTGGAACAAAACAAACACTCGTGTCATTCGCCAGTTACTAGTCGATTATTTGAATAGAGCACTGCTCTCACATTACACATTATTCCTATTATAATCCAATTCGTGCTGGCAATCTACTAAACAGCTCACTAAATTTATCAAAGTACATATATTAATAGGCGAATCAATGCATTCATATGTCACTTTCATATACTGAAAGAAATACAACATTCAGACAAATTCATGCGAAATGCAAATGATAGTTGTATTCTTTCCATTGCGACGACGCCCTCCAACCATTTCGCCTTCGGTGCTGCCATTCGCCTACTCACACTTGTGCGCTTTTAGTGCTCCATCGGCTGTGACTACACGTTGATTTCATTAACTTTGAATCTGTTTGCGCGTAAATTCAATTTGACTCATAATGAATTTTATGCACAAAATGCTGTTTTTAAATTTCGAAATTCACTTAAAATTCACTCCGCTTTGATGTCGTCAAATTTTTAGCTTGTTTAATAAAGTTATATTTATGTCGGCGGAAGGAGGTGAGACAAGCAGCAGTGTGTGGCAGGAGTACAACACCCATAGCTTGGCGATAAATTGCTGCTGACAGCATCTGGAAAAATAATATATATTCTGAATACGCCAAAAGGCTAGGCAGGCGTGCCTATGTACTGTCTTATAGAGTTTATAGTAATGGAACACCTAAAATAGAAATAAATTCGAAATAATTAAAAGTATGAACTGTTTGCCTGCGGAGGAATGGTTTCGACGATTCAGAGCGGGTGAAAACGACATCATGGATAAGCCAGCCAGCGGAAGACCTGTGACGACGAATTCCCATGAAATCATGGAAAACATTGAGTTAGACCGGCATGTGGCATCTCGTGACATCGCCCAGGAGATGGGAGTTAGTCACCAAACCATTTTAAACCATCTGCAGAAGGCTGGATACACAAAAAAGCTTGATGTTTGGGTGCCGCATGATTTGATGCAAAAAAACCTTCTGGACCGAATCAACGCCTGCGATCTGCTGCTGAAACTGAATGAGCTCGATCCATTTTTTTAGCGGATGGTGACTGGCGACGAAATTTGGATGACATACGACAATATCAAGCGAAAACGATCGTGATCGAAGGCCGTAGAATCGTCTCAAGCAGTGGCCAAGCCGGTATTGACGGTCAGGAAGGTTTTGCTATGTGTTTGGTGGGATTTGAAGGGAATCATCCACTGTGAGCTGCTCCCATATGGCCAGACGCTTAATTCTACCATCTACTGCGAAGAACTGGACCGCTTGAAGCAACCGAACGACCATAAGCGTCCAGAATTGGCCAACGGGAAAGGTGTAGTGTTTCAACAGGACAACGCCAGACCACAAACTTCGTTGATGTCTCGCCAGAAGCTACGGGAGCTTGGATGGGAGGTTTTATCGCATCCATCATATAACCCGAACATAGCGCCAAATGATTACCAGCTGTTCCTGTCCATGGCGAACGCCCTTGGTGATGTAAAAATGAACTCAAAAGAGGTTTGTGAAAAGTGGCCGTCCGAGTCCAAATAAAAAGGGGGGCTTCTACGAGAGGGGTATTATGAAGTTGCCGTTTAGATGGAAACAAATTATCGAACAAAACGGCGCTTATTTGAACTAAGTCCGATTATTGTACTTTTTTTGAATAAAGAGCAAAAAAAGCGGAAAGGAGATATTTGCCAACCTAATATAAACAACCAGCCAGTTAAGCAAACTAATCATAGATTCTTCATCGAACAAGTTACAAATATTCCTTTACTCTTCCCATCACTTTTCTGAATGACAAAGACAAATATATGCCAATCAGTATTGTGACTCTTATGCATATTACACCGATAAGTTCAACGGAGCGTAGTTTAACTGATTGAATTGGATTGATTGAATTTAAAATATTTTATAACCTCAAAACTGAATGACTTACTACAATGGACAATGCGGGAGCTACAATTGAATTGCGTCACATTTGCCGCATCCAAACCAAAGAGTTTGGTTTCATTTGACGTCTGTATCACCAACATCTGGCCTCAGCGCTTTTGCGTCCGTCGCATTGTGTTTTATCACTTTTTTGATGCGCGCTCCGTTCAGGCCCTAATGCCTGAAACCTATCACTGCGCACCCGCCAATCAGAGTAAAATGAAATGCTTTGCCGTCTCCTCGCAACGTAATGACGTCATCAAATGATGTAAACTGCATACTCACTGCAGTAATTGAATTGGAGAGCAATAACAACTATTAGCCGAAGCGAGAACAAAAAAAACCCCGAGTTTAAGCTGTCAGTTGCAGCACTTCGATTCGAGTGCGACGAAGGAGAATAAGCAGCAGCCACAAAAAGAGCGTAAGAGATGAACTGTCGAACAGATTGGGAACGCATGACAACCGCTCTGTGACAGTGACTGAATTAATTTGTTGCCATTTGCCGCACAACAACTTCAAACTGTCCAAGACATATCGGTAACAATAGTAAAAAGTAGCAAGAATACGAAAACGAAAACGAGAACTTATTCGTTTTTCGGCAACAAGACATCAGGAACACAATAACGATTGGGCAGCGCAGTTAGCGAGAAGAGTGCCGGGGAATTGCAACAGCACTTACGTAAATACACAAACAGTTGCGACGGTGCAGAGGGAACGAAAGCAGATAGTGACAGCAGCGTCATTCACTGCACTGACAGCATAAAAGGAGTCCATATCCAAACTTACGTACGGTATATCCAGTGGTATTATTGCAGCAAATCAATGACAGTTGCATGCAACGCCAACTGCAATATTAGTGTGACGGTGACAGCGAGAGGTAGGATGCTGCAACAACAGTGTAAAGCCGGATACGGTATGTGCGTTTGTACGAGCGTACGTACGTATGTTTTAACGGCATCGCCATCTGGGACGAAACGTATCTTGACGTGTCATGTGACACGAGATTGCAAATCACACGCAGATCTGGTTCGGTTCCCCCAAGGAAAATCATGCCAGCAATAAAAGCGCTCGCAAACAGGTTTCAATGTAGCAATTTTGAGGCACTAACATGCCAAGCGTATCACTTTGATCGATAAAGCAACTGAAAATCATATTGGTCTGAAGTTCAAAGCATGGCGCATAGTTGCAACTAATTCTTTAAGATTTTTTAAATAAAAGGAAAATGATAAAATATATAATTTTTAGTATAATCTTATGTATAATCTCTGCATTGATTTGGAGTGTCTTTTAAACTCTTAATATTTCGTAGTAATTATTCGTTGTTATTGGGGAGATGACTTCATGTGTAGAAGTTCACGTAAGCAAGGAAAGTTCCTGACTGCCATTAACTTGGGGTTGGCCACGAACGATTCTTTTGCATGTGACTCAAGCAGCTCATGACTTCCGGTTTAAGACAAGTTGTTCTCTGGGTAGCCAACAGACATCCGTTTGGAGGCAAGCTAAAGTGAGAAAGCGAATTCCGCTTATGCGGTTGTGCGTCGGGTTTGGGACCCACCACATATTTAAAAAAACCTACCCAATGAAAAGGATTTATCGAGCGTACTGTATGAAAGACTAAAGTCCACCATCAACAAACTGATTCGACCTTACCTGTGTGGCTTAAGACCTGGAAAATCTACAACTAATTAGATATTCACGAAAAGGAGCTTGCCTCTATGCCGATATGTCTGAATCTGGTATTCCGGCAAAACTAAAACGGCTGTGTAAACTGTATTCGAGAAACACCAAAAGCTCAGCCAGAATTGGGAAGGACCTTTCCGAGCCGTACGATACCAAGGATACCAAGGACAGGACTAGGAGTTTTCGAGATAAAGGTTTTGCGAAAGATGCGGCTCATCTATATGAGTTATACGACGACATAGACATAGTTCATCGAAACACATGTTGTTCGAATGGACGAAAGCACTCTAGCTATGAGAGTGTTCGCAGTACCCGCTGGTGAAAGCCGAGGAAGGCCTCCACACTGTAGGAAAGACCAAGTGGAAAACGCACTGGTATTTTCAATTGGCGCCGAATAGCAAGAAGAATGACGCGGTGTTGTTAACTCAGCTATAACCGTAAGCAGTGTCTACGCCAGTAAAGAAGCAGAATGGGTAAATAAAGTGAATAACTAAGAAAAATACATCTTTCAGGAAGAATATTAGGTATGGTTAGGTTTGTAGGCAGATCTCTGCAAAAACAGAAAATCTCACTTACGACAGCCAGACACTGTCCATTGTGTACCAATAAAACTCCCTATGGATCAAAGACCTTTAAGATTCAGCAAAACGCTTGGAATCTGTTACAAATTTCTTAAGACGACTAATGTCGATTCTAGCTAATTCGCTAGGATCGCTGAAAAAGGGCCTTCAGAGGTGTTTTAACCTCAGTCTGACAAAAGCTGTACACTGAAGAAGAAAATGCTTAGATGATTCCACCTCGCCTTCCTCCATACAGCTCTGGCAGCTTGCATCTGCCACGATCCCAAGTCTCAACGCATGGGTACCACCCATTGGACAATGTACAGTAAGTACACCAATGATCGCGCTGAGATGAACCTTGTCCAGAGAAAGCAGTTGAAAGGACCGCTTACGCTCCACAGAGGGCCAAAAGGCCCTCGCCACTGCACAAGTACTGGTAGTTGACCAGCGTTTGACTTGCTCATGCGTAGTCTGCAGGTAGTATGTAGGTGGACCATGGACTACCAACGCGCTCCCATTCCAACGTCAATGTAGCTAGAGTACCCTTCCTTGCAAGCTTGTCCGCTATACAGTTACCAACGATCCCGCGGTGATCGGGTACCCACACTAGTCGGATAGCAAAATAGCTGGAAGAATATTACGTGAAATAAAATTTGTTAAGTTCATACAAGTATGAGAGCAGTACCGAAAATTTATTTTTTACTGAAAGTTTTCGGTACAAATTCAAACTCGAAAGTTCAAGACTTCAAGTTCAAAGCATATGTACCACATTGCAACACATAGATAATAGGTTTATGCAATGTATATGTATGTGTGACTTAGAGCACTCCATCTCATGGTCACTCAGCTTAAGGGGGCAACAACAAACATTTCACATGTTGCACTTTGCTGCGGCACGTGATTATGTTGTCGGCCACGTAATCCTTGTAACTCAATGCAGGAATGAAAATCGCTTTCATGCACTCGACTGCATTGCAGAAATTTAAATTTTGTGTCTATTGCCGTAGTATAGATGCCGCACATACATACATACTTACATCAGTGTAAACTTCACGCTCAACTGTTGCGAGCATTATCCATTGGCGATACGTGCCTCCGCCATGACAATCAGTTGATTTCACAACTCGTGCGGCACGCCGCGTGCTGCACTCCGCCGTCAGCACATTAACTGCTCATTTCGATGTTGTTGAAAGGTTTAAGCCACAAATTATAGCGAATAAATAACTATGGTATGCTGTGCAACGTGTAGAACCAAATGGCACATCAGACTGTGTAAACACAAAGCATCGAAACCACGCTGCGAATTTAAATATAAACGATGGCAATAAGCAAAACCGACGGTTTCTAAATAGCATCGGATAGCTCCCACTCAATGGCGCACGGCATGCGGCTTAGTCGCTGCTGGCGTCGATTAAGTGATGATGAATGTTGATAATACGAAATGAAAATTGCATCGCTTCTTATGACTTATTCCTATTTTCTCGCTATTCGCTCACACCACACGCTTTGTGTGGCGTTGATTATTATGCTGATGCTGATCCTGCTCGCCAACGGCCAGTTGCCGATTCATATCAATATTTCCACATAGCACTGACCCGTGTGTGTAAAATAGACGCCATCGCGGTCAAAACCACCCACCCACCTACATGTATGAATGGGTTTGTTGCTCGCTTGGTTGGCCACACGTTCGTTATGCGAATGCGTTGGTCAGTAAGACAAGTGATTGCCGCGGTTTAATCCCACTTTCGGCCCTACCCACTGTGTCTCACCATGTGTAGTGCTAAAAGATTGACTGACCGACCAAACGAGCCATGCAAACGCTTCAGGAAGCGCGAAAAAAACGGACAAATGCTTCAACTTGCTCACTTCATTTTATTTCTGTTCTCTTTTGCATTTCTTTTACCGCCCGCTTTTGCGGTCATTTGTGGCTGAAAAATATATGGAAGTCACTCAGGCAGTTAGCCGGACTAGGGGCAAGAAAAATATGAAAAACTACAAACACACGGAAGCCGCTTAGAGTGTAAAGTACAAATATAAAGCAGAGTAAAGAGAAATCAGCATTTTTTAATGTCAAAATGAAAAAGTGGCTTACAAACTACCAAGATTACACAGTTGGCATACGTAGTAAAACGGTCATTTCTGCACACTACCTTCGTTTGCTCGGTTGCTCAGGCAATCCATCGGCGGTTGTGTAGCGCTATGGCGAGGCAAGCAAGGGCAGCTCAGCAAACAGTCATGCGAACGGTGTGTAGCGAAAGTGCGAAATTACACGGTATTCAGCATAGGTTTCCTCTAATGAAAAAAGCGAAAATTGTTTCAAATGCTAACTGCAACACACAACGCACTCAGCACATGCTTTTCAAGAAATGGTACTTTACATTTGTGGAAAAACTTTTAAAATTCCAAAGCAGTTTTTTCACATAAGAAAATACATTTAGGAAAATACTACATTAAGTGAGTAACCACGCATATAATTGTCCAATTTAAAAAAATGATTAATTAGGTTAGGTATTATCTTCTTCTTCTTCTTTTTGACTGGCGTAGACACCGCTTACGCGTTTATAGACGAATCCACAACAGCGCGCCACGCACTGCCTTTTGGCAGTTTGGCGCCAATTGGTTATATCAAGCGAAGCCAGGTCCCTCTCCACCTGGTCCTTCCATCGAAGTGGAGGTTTCCCTCTTCCTCCGCGGCTTCCACTTGCGGGTACTGCATCGAACACTTTCAGAGCTGGGTCACTTTCGTCCGTTCGAACAACATGACCTAGCATATAATTGTCCAATTAAAAAAAAAAGATTAATTAGGTTAGGAATTAACTTCTTCTTCTTGACTGGCGTAGGCACCGCTTACGCGTTTATAGCCGAGTCCCCAACAGCGCCCCACGCATCTCTCCTTGGTAATACCAAGTGAAGCCAGGCCCTTCTCCACCTGGTCCTTCCGTCGAAGTAGAGGTCTCCCTCTTCCTCCTTGGCTTCCACCTGCGGGTACTGCATCGAACACTTTCAGAGCTTGATCACTTTCGTCCGTTCGAACAACATGACCTAGCCAGCGTAGCCGCCGTTTTTTTATTCGCGGAACTATGTCTAAGTCGTCGAATAACACATACAGCTCATCATTCCATCGTTTGCGGTATTCGCCTTTGCTTTTAGGCAATTAAACAAGTCTTGGGGTTAAAAGAGAAGAAAACATTCGTATAGCATCGAACTATAGATTGACTTGTGTTTGACATTTCCAAAAGCCTTCTAAAAGAACAAACAAAAAGAGGGATTATAACCGTTTTCTCGAAATAATACGACGAAATGCTAAACTTCTGTATAGTCTTTGAAAATATATATACAGTTTGACTTTCCAAACTCGAATCACCATAATCCACAAAAACACTTCGGGAGACTTCGATAATCGGTAATTTGTATGAATTTTGACTTCTATTGCAAATTCAAGAGTTCAAGTTATGGAAGTTCAACTGTATTATCATTTATACCATGAGACCATGTTAAGTCAACCCCTCTATATGATTCCGAAACATGAAATCCGACATCCAAATGCTGCAAGTTTTTACAACCCGATGCCTTCGCAAAGAAATCAGCATTTTCTGGCTCTCTCTCTCTAACACGGACTTATGGTCACGCACAAACCAAACAGCCCTAAGAGCCGAAATCCTTAAACGAAAATGGGGTTGGCTCTGACATGAGACGAGTTCCAGATGCAATCACCCGAAAAGCAATCGACTGGAATCCACAAGAATCCGAAAAATAGGCCGATCCGCTCTAACCTGGAGAAGAAATTTAGAAATCGAAAAATCCAAGGTCCAAAAAAGTTGGAGTCAAATTAAGAGGTTAGCACAAGATTGTAATAAATGGAGGGATCTCATTGTGGGCATTTTATCAACCGCGGAGCCATAGTTCAAATCGGTTCTTACTGTTTAAACTTATCCTGGGAAATTGGCACCACGGCACTCTTAGTTTAACTTGCGGCGAACTATGTGAGCATTTTCAGAGATCCGATTTCAGATAAGCCCCACTTTTAAAAAGTCATGGATTGTTTCTTCTACAGTTTAGCGACATTAACTTCGTGAAATAACATATTTCTATCGATTTAAATGTATGTAAATTAACCGTTACACGAAAAACGGAGCTCTATTAAACCGAATCTCCGGAATCGAATAAATAATCTTATACACATACATACATCTATTAGTAAAGGTGTTAGTTTTGAAAACTCACACCGCCTCAAACTCAATTCGCATCTCTGCGGTAGAAACATGGAATACTTGCGTTCATCCAAAGCTATCATCAATTCTGCATATTTCTATTGCAGTTCTTTTATACCTTTGGTTCACATATTCCCTCCTTTAACAAATTTTTCTTTCATTTATTGGTAAACCAGCATGCCGTCAAGACACTCATATACGAGTACGCCTGCATAGTACTCCGAGCAAGAGAAACAGTTTTAAGCAGCCTTCCTTAACCTACTTCTTCAGTGTGTTTCTGTGGAATTTATTTCACTCCAAGTTGTTGTAGTAGGCGATGGAAATTAGATGGGATAAGCTGCAGCTGATGAGTTTGTTGGCTTAGCTTTAGCTTCAGGCCAGTCGTAGACGAGGAAATTTTATTTGATACGTATTTTTGTATGCGCCCTCTGTTTACCACCTCTCATTCTTTTATGCTTTCTTTGCTCTATATATATGCGCGTGTGTATGTATGCTGTTTATCTTTGCGCTACACCTTTCAACTGTTTGAAAATATTTTGCTTATCTACTTAGGATTTCAATATTTTGCTCCTTGTAAATATTGGGCAATAAGCGGTGGCTTGGTGGCGTACAAGTACACTTGACTTGGCTTTGCTACACACCTACATTTCACTTGGTAAAATTGATATTTATATTTCTGAATTTTTGCATACAGCATTTTTTTCGCCCTTTTTTCCTCGGCAGAAGTTCTTAAAAAACTAATAGAACTCACAGAATACATTGAAAGCTGTGCAACGGTACTTGTATTTGAACTGAGTGCTTTGTGTTTGTGAATCTTTATGAGTGGATACTCTTATACTTTGTATAGTTGCATTAGGAATGGTTTTGTTACGTCTATACTTTTATCATCCATTCTCCAAGCTACTATGCCTTAGTAAATGAGGAAAAATTATGATGCTTTGCTTTAAGCTTTAGTTAACTACTTAATTCAGCATTAATGTTATCAAAATTAGCCTCTTATTCTGTCATTATTTGTGCAATTTTAAAGCATTTAAAGGCCCAAGGATTTTGGTTTAATAAGCTGATTTCCGGAATTATATTCTAGCAATAAGCTTTTTATTCCGTGTAAACTGACGTTGAGCAACACCAAAAGCTCCGTCGCGACCATGAAGGACCTCTCCAAGCTATTTGATACCAAACGAGGTTTCAGACAAGGTGACTCACTATAGTGTGACTTCTTTAAGCTGATTTTGGAGAGAATAATAAGAGCTGCAGTGCTAAATAGAGAAGGTACAATCTTCTATAAGAGTGTATAACTGCTGGCCGCGCCGTAAGTTCTGCTTTCTCCATACTGGATAACGAAGGGAAGCAAATGAATCTGATCAAATGATATCTCCTGTCATCAAACGAAAAGTCAGCGCCTTGGCTTCCACGTCACTGTTGAGAGTCATAACTTTGAAATTGTAGATAATTTCGACTATCTTGGAACCAGTACCAATAACGTCAGCCTTGAATTGGAATCGTTCTTGCCATCAGATGATAATTTGAACTGAGTAGACATTGGAAGAGCAAAGTCCTCATTCGACGAACCAAAAATCTACAAGTCACTAGTTATTCCCGTCCTGCTTTATTGTGCTGAAGCGCGGACGTTGTCAACATCCGTTGAGCCGGCACTAGGAGTCTTCGAGAGAAAGGTTTTGCGGAATATTTATGGTCCTTTGAACATTGGCAATGGCGAATACCTCAGACGACGAATCCATGAGCTGTACGAGTTATACGAGACATTGACATAGTCCAACAAATAAAGAGACAACGGCTACGCTGGCTGGGTCATGTTGTCCGAATGGGCGAAAACACTCCAGATTTGAAAGTGTTGAATGCAGTACCCGCTGATGGAAGCCGAGGAAGATGAATACCTCCACTCTTCTGGAAAGATTATTTGGAGAACGACCTGATTTCAGTTGGAATTTCGAACTGGCGCCGAATTGCGAGAAGAAGAGACGATCCTACGCCAATTACATAAATACATTCCTATGCATTACCTAAACTGTACAATCATTTAACTTAACAGACCTCGTTGCACAAACGGTTAAAGTATGTCAGACGCCAATGCGCGCTAGAAGAACCAATTTTCGCAAGGTCAAGAGACTGTGGGTTATGACTTTGACTCCGTCAAACCTGGTATTGATTGCAATGCTTTCTGTTGTTGTAATTTCAATATTTTCGCCAGCCGCATTTTTACTATTTGACGTGCGTTCATTTATCATTCATTCCGCTCATTTAGCGCTAGCATACACCGAAAGAAATAACGAAGCGTGCCGCGCTCACGTTGTGGCCCGGAAGCACATTAGAGGTTAACGTGAGGCTGTTCCGTTGTGTTACGCACGCAATAAAGCTTAACAAACATATGAGCACGAGTGCGTAGCGAGACGAAATGAAGGAGATGAGCACGTTGAATTTGGTCGGTATTCATATACTATTTAAATATGTATATATATCGCTCATTGTATGTATGTGTGTGTGTAGAGGACTGTTGAGGGGTTACACAACCGTTGGCTGTATCTTGTCTGGTGGTTGCGTATACGCGACGTCGCATCTGAATAATTCGAAATATGCTCGCTGGCGGTGACACAATGACTAAAGTAAGTACGCCGAACTACGATAAGGAATGCCAGCCACGACCTGCTTGCCCTAAATGATGTAACAATTCACCGATGCAGATGAAGTGGTGTGCGTGAGTTTAGAGAGACAGGTGGAAGGCACTTTGTGTACTTAGCACGTTTTCGCATTTTCTCTACCACCCTCCCACTACTGACGCATGCATTTCTCTGCCTCCGCCTCCGCCTCTAAATGTATTTATACAGAAAGGTTAAGTAGGTAAAACTAAGTGACAGTTGAAACATTGACAGCTCAACGGCATACGCGTTTGTGGCAGCAAATGCAAAGCGACCTTTGCTGAAAATGGCACATAAACCACCACGCAATTCTTCAGAAATTTACCTTTACGCATAACCAAAATAAAACGAAAAATTTAAATACCTCACCGCTACCTTCAAGTTCCTGCCAAAGACGGGCGTAATGGCACGCCTTCGCTGTGGTCTGCAGCGTTTACGATTGCGAAAGTATGAGAAATGGGGGAGACAGCATAAGTAAAATGAGGTGCAAATGAGTTGAGCATTTATTGGGTTATTATGTCGAAACCAAGACGATGTGATACAGCAGCCGCCGCTTCATGCGTTTGTGTTTATCCTTGTCGCTTTCCGGGCGGGTTGTTGGGTTTGTGCGGATGCTTGCGAACGTTATGTTTATTTTTACAAAGGATTACTGTCGTTTATTGTTACTACCCAACACTGTGATTAGCATAATTCATTTTTTCCACACCCCAATGCGTTTGACAACTCGCATAATCGTGCCTTCGTCTATGTCACTCTCTTCTTTCTTCTTTTGTCGCAGTTTTCTTTAAACATTTCAGCATGAAAAAGGGGGAATTCACAAATGGAATGACATTTTTTTTTATTTTTATTTTTATAATTGTATCGCTTTCTTAAAAAATAGCAACAATAATGCTTAAAATCGTTCAAATAAAATTTAGTTTAAGCTAATAAAAAACTGATACCTTATTGAGAGACCGACTCTTGAACTCAAAAACTCTCGACAGTAAAAGAGATCCAAGATTTGGATGAAGTAGAGTCGCTTCGTTCGCCAGTGACCACCAAAGTGCCTTACTTCCCATAGCCACATGGAAATCTTGGGATTGTCGCACTCCTGGTGACGCTAGTGTTTGTTTGAGGCAATAAATTTATTTATGATTTTTTGTGCGAAATAAGAATTTTGTTAAGGGGTTATAGACAGTTAGACGGCCGAAAAAAAGTGAATTTTCCAGAATTTTCACCGAAATTTCGGCCTTAAATTGTTTATAAAAACAAGTAAGGAAGGGCTAAGTTCGGGTGTAACCGAACATTTTATACTCTCGCAATTTATTTATTTGACTTTATTAATATTATATAATACACAATTTGACCCACATATTCGTCATATATATTGTATAAAGTCCATTGAAAGTTGGAAACCCTAATATTAGGTTAGAAGTACCGAGGTCCTCATGTTCCATATATGGGGCCTTGACAACCTATGGTCCGATTTCGGTGATTTTTAGAATGGGGCTGCCACACTATAAACGTAGTATTTGTGCAAAGTTCTACATCGATATCTTTACTAGTGCTTACTTTATATATTGCAAAGTTAACGATTCAGATTGTCTTCAAAGTTCTGGTATATAGGAAGTAGGCGTGGTTGTGAAGCGATTTGGCCTATTTTCACAACATATCATTGGGATGTAAGGAAACTATTACAAACCAAGTTTCATTGAAATCGGTCGAGTAGTTCCTGAGTTATGGTTTTTGACCCATAAGTGGGCGACGCCACGCCCATTTTCCATTTTGTAAAAAAATCTGAGTGCAGCTTCCATCGGCCATTTCTTATGTGAAATTTAGTGTTTCTGACGTTTTTCGTTAGTGAGTTAACCCACTTTTAGTAATTTTCAACCTAACTTTTGTATGGGAGGTGGGCGTGGTTATGATCCGATTTCTTTCATTTTTGACTGTATTAGGAAGTGACTAAAAAAAACGACTGCAGAAAGTTTCGTTTATGTAGCTCTATTGGTTTGCGAGATATGTACAAAAAACTTAGTAGGGGGCGGGGCCACGCCCACTTCTCCAAAAAAATTACAACCAAATATGCCCCTTTGAAACGATATGAAATTTTCTGTGTGTATTCTTAAATATATGTACATTAAGAAAATGAAATAAAAAAAAATCGATTTTTTGAAAATTCTAACTGTATATAACCCCTTAATTCGAAACACTATTTATTCCAAATTTCACAACTTCTCTTATGGAGGTTATAATTAAATTCTCTTTTTCTGCTTTCAGGTAAGTTTCAAACTGCTTTTATTCTGAAATTGATACATTTTCGGTAAGTTTAATTGAAATAAAATTAACTAATTGATAAGTCGGAAGAAACATATATAGAATAGAATAGAAGTACATATTATATATAAATATTTTGATTTTGTGAAAATTACGTCATGGTTTTGAAAACACCACAAAAATAAAAATCAAGTGAAGGGTTAAGTTCGGATGTAACCAAACATTATATACTCTCGCAATTTCTTTATTTAATTTTTTTTAAGAGAACACACAATTTGACCCACATAATCGGAATAAAGTCTACTAGAAAACAAAAATCATTATATATAGTATATAGCTAGGTATAATTCCTGGACTGATTTCAACTATTTTGCCAACAAGCAAGATTATATCAATGGTGTTATGTTTACTTAATTTTTCTAAGTTATCTCTCATATTCCCGATATATGCGATATAAGTCCTTCGGAAGTTTGAAAATCCGTATTAATATAATGTTGGCTGGAGGAAATATTGTCCTGATTTTACCCATTTTCATGTTCCAAGCAGAAATCACTGCAATTAGAGAAAGCCTTCTCGTTCTGTCAAAAATAGTGTTAGCGACCAGACAAATATTCATATTCTCGGATAGTCAAGCTGCTTTAAAATCATTAAAGTCTCATAGAATATCTTCTAAGATAGTGAAAGAATGCTTGGATTTATTGTTGACAATGACGTCATATTTCACGATACACCTGCAATGGATCCCAGGACATAGTGACATCACTGGGAACTGTGTGGCAGATGAACTAGCCAGATTGGGCACCACACTGCAGTTGGAGGCCGATAAAGAGGCAATCTATATACCTCTGGTAACCTGCAAATACTTAATCGATAAACATGCAGTAGATACGGCTGAATCACAATGGAAACAAGTAACGACTTGCTCCGTAAGCAGACAAACGTGGCCAAAGTGGAATAAGAGCCGTATTTGCCGCTTATTGAAATTTAAGAGGGATGAAAGAAGAACCCTTGTAGGGGTGTTAACGGGACACTGTCTGATTGGGAGACACGTCAGCAGACTGGGGCTACCTTTCAATGATTACTGCAGGAGCTGCCAAGAAGAAGATTACACACCTTCTTTGTGGGTGCAAGGTTCTGCATAGAAAAAGAATCGCAACTATTATACGCGGTTTTCTCGAGGATGTGGGCGAAGTTGCTCATGTCAAATTGTGTGAACTTTTTCACTTTAGCAGGACCACAGGGTGGTTCAATGATGACTCGATAGTGTGAAGGATCTCAGTCCCAGTTTTATCACAATGGGCCTCCCAAAGGCCTAGGTGCATCGTATGACAGCCTTACTTAACCTAACCTAACCTTGCCCATTTTCAGCACAGAGACACGCTATTAAAAGAAACACAACTCCTTTGAATTTCATTAGAATAGCTGAGAGATATACCGATATTTTCAATAAAAAAATTAAGCCGTAAACTTCGAGGTTCAACATGTTCGATATCCGAGGCCTAAAAAAGTTATAGTCCAATTTCGGCGATTTTTAGACGGGCTATGCTACACTAGGAATGCAGTATTTCTGCAAAGTTTTGTTCCGATATCTTCACTGGTACTTAACATATATATTCTAAAGAGAATGAATCAGATGGGTTTCAAAATTGTGGTGTAGAGAAAGTAGGCGTAGTTGTGAATCGATTTCGCCCATTTTCAAATTATAGCATTAGGATGCCAAGGAAATGTTACGAACCGTATTTAGTTGAAATTGGTCGAGAGTTTCGGATATATGGTTTTTGACCCATAAGTAGGCGGAGCCATGCCCGATTTAAAAGATTGTATACTAATTTGAGTGCAGCCCTTCTGTGCTATCTTTATAATGAAATTTAAGGTTTCTATTGTTTTTTCTTAGTGAATTAAAGCATTTTTTATAATTTTCAACATAATCTTTGTATGGGAGGTAGGCGTGGTTATAATCCGACTTTTTTACAGCCTAAAGAAACCGACTCCTGATACAACTTTACTAGTTTATAAATATAATATTTTATAATATATATCTGTGTCGTTTTACCATAACATCTTAAGTCGACTTAAGTCAAAATCGAGTAAAGGTCATATTCTAGTTCTCCTATTCATAGTCCATATTTGTGTCCAATCCGATTTAAAAAATTCCAATTTTAAAGAAAGTTATCGCCTTTTGTATTTTTCTTATCTTTATTTTTGAAAATATTACATACGTTAAAACATTTTAAGTAAACTTAAACTTTATGAGATGATTTATTGGTTGTCAACGGTTTCTTCATTTAAACTTATGTCAACTGAAGCGCTATTAATATTAAAAAAAAAATTAAAAATATGTATTCAATAAAACATCTTATGTCCTCTTACGCTAATATGTTAAACTTATATTCTTATAATTTCTTCACTTAAATGGACATAAGTTGTTTTGAAAAAACTCGAATATTCAAAGGGAGAACTTTTTACATTTTGCAAAACATCTTAAGTCTACATAAAATGTTATGCAATAATTCGCTTCGAACATAACGGCATTTTAACTCAACATAAGTTTGTTTGGATGCGTGCTCACAACGCATTATTGCGCACATAAGCGATCAGTTGAAAACAAGTCGTTGTGCTAATAACTTTAAAAATGGAAAGTGATTTATTGAATAATATATGCAATGTAGATTTCGATAGTGATGATTCCATTATTGATCCAAATTTTAATATAAGTGGATGTACTACAGCAAGTTCCAGTTCCGAAAATAATGATGTAAGTTTTATAGTGATTACATTTATAAAGTGATTTTAATAAAAACTTAATATTAGGAAAACTCTATAAGTGTTGCAAATAAAGTGGAAACAGAAAAATATTCAAAGAAAGATGCAAAAGATTCCAGGAATAAAGGGCAAAGTTACACCTCAAGCGCTGGTAAGGTTGTTCAGGCACGTGCAGTGCGCAGGTTGGAATCGTGCAGAAAGAAATGCGCAGATAGAATCACTTTTGAAGAACAGCAATATATACACACACAGTACTGGGAACTAGGCTCATACAATTTACGCAAAACATTTCTTGGTGGCTTAATTGAAGTTGAAGAAACAAAAACAGTAAAAAAGGCTAAACATGACTTAAAACCAAGGATAAGACCTTATACAAACAATTATTTCCTGGAAGTTGGTAGTAATAAAATCGCAGTATGCAAAAAATGCTTTACATTCACATTATCCGAGACAGAACAATCTATAAAAACGGTTGTGAGTGCAAAACTTGATGGGCGTGTAATCGGCGATGGACATGGAAAACATAAATGCGCTAAAAAACTTTCTATCGCAAAAGATAATGAAATTTTAGATTTTATTAAAAGCTTCCCATCGTATGAGTCGCATTATACTCGAAGGGACACATCAAAACGTTATCTGCCAAGTGATTTATCTGTGAATGAAATGCATCGTCTCTATTGTGAAAAATACGCTTATTCCGTTTCAATTTCAAAATTTTCGCAATTGTTTAGCACACTCAACTTGAAATTTAAAAAACCTAAAATTGACACTTGTCATAAGTGTGATTTGCTCCAATGCAAAATACAAATTGCTAAACCCGAAGAATTGGACTCTTTACAACTAGAGCAATCTAAACATGTAAATTTAGCAGAAAAAGCAGAAAATGCTAAAAAAATAATAAGCAGAGAGCTTTAGCTGATGCTACACTTAAAGTGTTGTGTTTTGACCTACAGCACTGTCTTCCTACACCATTATTAAGAACCTCACTTTCTTTTTACAAAAGGCCTTTGTGGACTTTTAATCTTACTATGCATGATTGTGCAAGTAATCAGGCCTCATGCTACATGTGGCATGAAGTAATAGCAAAAAGAGGGGGTAATGAAATAGCATCGTGCGTGTTTGATCATTTATTAACATTAAATACCAATGCAAAGCACGTTGTTTTATACAGTGATTCATGTCCAGGACAAAATAAAAATTCATTCATTGCAACTATGTTTGCAATTTTTATGCAATTTAAAAATAATGTAGACATTATAGATCATAAATTCTTGGTCCCTGGTCATACTCATATGGAGTGTGATAGCGACCATGCTTTGATAGAAAAAAGGAAAAAACTAACTTCAACCAAAATTCACCATCCCCGTGATTGGTACCAGTTTATCAGAACAATTGGCGTAACAAAAAAATTTGTTGTTAATGAAATGGCACAGTCGAACATATATGACTTTGCACATGCATCAAAGAATTTATTTACCTGGAGAAAAGTAGATGACAGTGGTGAAAAGTATAGCTGGATCGACATTAAATGGCTAAGATATACCAAAGAAACTGGAAATGTTTATTTTAAAAAATCCTTAAATGAAGAAGAACCTTTTAAATTGATAAACATATCTAAACGAGGAATAAACTGCGTGAGAATGACAGATTTAAAAATATGCTACGACGCACCTTTAAAAATTGGCACAAAAAAAAAAACAAGATCTTTTAGATATGTTACCTCTTGTGGATGAAGTGTATAAGCCATTTTATATAAACTTAGCAACAGAAGAGAGGTTAGATTGTCATCCAGATCTTACAGAAGCTGATGAATAATTAATGCTTTAATTTGCTTTGAAACCAGATTTTTTGTACTATGAGTTGAACTTATTAATATGATTTAAGAAACTATACATGAAGCTGTATATTTTTGTTATGAATAAATTTCTTGTTTTAAAAATAAACAAATACAAAAATCTTATATCGAATGAGTTATTTGTTTCAGTTTTAGCAAAAGCTCTTATGTCAACTTAAGTATTATCCAACTGAAGTATTCATTTTGACAAAATATCTTAAGTCAAATTAAGATTTGATTTTTCTTAACTTTTCGTTTTTTAAAATATCTTATGTACAAAACAACGAATAAAACATACTTCTTACTAAAATTTTTTTCAAAATCGGCATATAATGTCTTAAGAAATAGTTTTGCTTTATCCTTGATTAAAAATAACTCATTAAATTTCAACATAATAGATTTTAGAGGAAATCGCCAATATCTCAAAACTCAATTTTAAGACTTAAGATGTTATGGTAAAACGACACAGATATATATCAATGTATATAAATTTTTATAATCTCGCATTTAGGTGGTCAGGTGGGTCGATTTTATTACGCCTTTCGTATCATAATTGATATACCGTTATACCAATGTGAAATTGAAAATACATATACTCGTACATATGTATATACAAATCGCTGTGGGCACTGCCGATAAAGCACGTGGCAACAATTTCGATATGTTATAAAATAAATAATTTTTGTGCGAACCCACTCGAATTGCCGTTTTTTATTGAATAAAGTAAAAACTTTTATTATCGCTTCTGCAGTTAAACATAAGAGTGGAATAGTTAAAAATTTGAATTTTTATGCACTTCTGCCATGATTTTGCATTGCTCATATCGTAAAATGCCGCTACGTGCTGCAAATAAAAAGCCAAAATGGCAGGCCAAACTGTTTCTGGCATATGCTATAAAGTTTGCAAACAGTTGTAATATTCATTTAGTATTGAAATTAATTGGCGCCAATCAAAAGCATAGATCATACAAATAAAGTGGATATATTGCATTTCATAACAACAGTTATTAAAATAATATATTTTCCGATTTCACTCTACAGTCATGCAGCAACTGGGTTTGGGTGCATTTTTTTTTTCATTATTTAGTTTAATGTTATGAAATTCTGAGTTTCTGTTTTGAGCAAAACTTAAACGAATATTTTTGGTTCCAACGAGTACTGATGATGCAACGAGTTTTAATTTTTACTCAGAAACAAACTCGATCATTTGTAATTTTAATCCTGACTCTCAGAAAATCAGGACCGGAATTATTATAAATCCAAACGATTACTCTCGTCCAGTCCAAACGATTACTCTCGTCCAGTCCAAACGGCTCGTGTGGCGCAACCCACAAAAGAGGGGAATTTGTCGAGTGATGAAAGACTAGGGTTAAGGGGTCTTTTTTATGCTAAAGAGTGAGTCTGATAGATCAATTGTGCTAGAGTATGTATTAAAATCATGACATATACGGCGGAATGGTACCTTAAATTCAAAATTTGTTCTAGAAGATATAGTAAATAAGGGTCTAAACAGTCTAGATGAGCGAGCATGGACAATAAACTCAATATCAGACACGACGGTTATACTACAAACTGATACATTCAAAAGTTTTACCAGGTATGTTATGCCGAGTATTTCCCTACTAGCAACTAGTGAGTGTAGGTAGGTTTATAAGTTTTAAACAATTCGTATATGGAGGAAGATTTAACCTAGAATTCCAATGTAAACGTCCTATTTCAAAAAGTAAAAATTATTTTGGAGCAAACTCTAACTTATCAGAATGTATTTTGAAACTAGGATTCCGTACCACAGAACCATGCAGCAATATAGGTCTTACCAATGTTGTAAACATAATTTTAGTAATACAGTTGAACTTTCCTAACTCGAATCACCATAATCCACAAAAAACCTTCAAGTTAGAGAGACTTCCGAGTTAGGGAAGGTAATTTGTATGAAATTTTACTACTATTGCCAATTCAAGAGTTCGAGTTATGGACAACTTCGAGTTATAGACATTCGATTTATGGAAGTCCAACTCTATTCGAATCATTAAATTCTTTAGACCAACCTAAAAAAAAAACAAGTAAGGAAAGGCTAAGTTCGGTTTTGACCGAACATTTTATACTCTCGCAATTTATAGATGAAATTTTATTAAGATAACACACAATGTTAACCATCTATTCGGCATAAAGTTCAATAAAATAACGAAAATAATCATATATAGTATATGAGGGCTAAGGTAATTCCTGAACCGATTTTATTCGTTTTCAATACCAAGGTACACTATATCCATGACTATACGCTCACTTGATTTTACTAGGGTATCTCACCTATTAATCAATATATGCGGAATAAAGCTCACCGTATTTTTGAAAAACCTATAATTAGGTATATGGGAGCTAGGAGAAGTTATGATCAGATTTTAATAATTTTTGGAACAGAGACAAACGATTAGAATGAATTCCTCTGAATTAAATTAAAGATCTGAGAAATTTACCCATATTTTCGATTAAAAATTACCCTTAGGCGCTGAGTTCATCATGTTCGATATCCGGGGCCTTGAAAAGTTATAGTCCGACTTCAACTATTTTTCCACAAGTGAAGCCACAGATGATATGCAGTATTTGTATAAAGTTTTATTCCGCTATCTTCATAGGTTCCTTATGTTTACATTATAAAGTGAAGGAATAAGATGGAATTCAAAATTGAGTTATAAGGAAAGTAGACGTGGTTGTGAACTGATTTCGCCCATTTTCCATCCGTATTATCAGGGTGTCAAGAAAGTGTTATGTACCGAATATCATTGTAATCGGTCGAGTAGTTCCTGAGATATGGTTTTGACCCAAAAATGGGCGACGCTTTTTTTTTTGCTCGAGACATGTATGTACATATAAGTTGAGAGCGAATAGGCAAACAGACATGGTACAACATTCGGTATAATATTTTATTTAATAAAAATAAGAACTAAAATTTATTATGACTGAGTTTTTTGGTTTTTCAAAACAACGCACGATAGAAATAGAACGCAAGGTGGCATAAAAAGTGGCATAATGATGGAATGCGCACTACACGATTTACCCAAAAAGTTATTACTACTATTGCTGCACAATACACAATTGCAATAATTTTTAATGGTCAAAGTTCATGTCACAATCAGTATATTTTTAGATTTTTTCATTACACATTTGATATACAACAGTTTCATTTGATCAATTTCATTTCCCCAATCATTCGAGCATTTGCGTTGCAACATGCTCACACACACACTGCAACTGCTGTGTAGTTAAACGAAGTGAAATTATTAATTTATAAAACTAAAAACAACAAATGGTCAGCCAACCAACCAATAACTGTGCAAATAAAGTGGACGAGGAGCTCTTTATTAGAAGCAGTTGCATGCATAAAAATTTGTCGCTTCAGTGTACGCACATATATATCTATATTTATATATATATATATATATATCTACCATATAAACATAGTGGCACACAAACGCCATTCTTGCAGGCACTATTTGCACAAGTGGTGTCCTTACATTCGTATTATTGTTTCAGCTTTGTTTGCTTGCAGCTTGTTATTAGTTGTTCCTGTTGTTTCTTTCACGTTTTCGTTTCTTGTTTCGCCGAGTTTTTGTTTCATTTCAAAATAATGACTGCAAGTTGTTACAATTGTGCAACAAACAAAACCATGTACAACAATATTATAACAAATTGTAAAGTTGTTTGCCATTTTATCATTCGTTGGCGGTTGTTGCAATACACACTCGCCTCTGCCTTCCTCTGCCACCAATTGTCAAGCTGCATTCGACCAAGGCCATGTCATCTAACTTCGGGCTGCTACGTTGAGCTACATTTGCTTCACTTCATCCGGCATTACGATTTTATACTTTTTTTTGTCGATTTGTATTCAATTTCACCCCTCCACTTCTCATCTGCGTACATGCGTACGGACACTGCGATTGCTCTGCGAAGCGTAAATTGAGATTTTTCACTAGGTTAGGCCAAAAGTTGTTGGTTGCATTCTGTTGCTCATGCTGCCTGCCACACTTTGATATCTATGTCCGTTTCGTTTTGTAGAGTACGTTGGTGGTGTCGTAGCTGCTTGTTGTTGCTGTTGCAGCTGCAGTTATGACGAAAGTTTCTCTGGTCGATTATTGCCCGTTCGCTTACATACTATATTCGTAACAGCAGCTAAGTTTCCTCATCTATCCACCCGTAAGTCATCTTTCCCGGAACTGTCATGTGGAAATCTGAATAACAAACAAAAAAAAAACCAGCAAGAAGACAATCAAATATGGTGAAAACTGTCCAAATTATTTTAAAAATACATTTATTTTGCAAATACAATTTTAAAAGCAAACCTCAAATATTCAAATATTCCTGGAAAATGGCTGAAATTTATGAAAATATATGGCAAACGATTTATGGCATTAAGAATGCAGAAACTGATGTTCTCCTCATATCACATTTGGCGGTTTTGAGTTTATATTTGGTTTTAATTTTCAAAAATTCTTCAAAATTTTATATAACCAATTGAGTAACCGTTAAAAAGGTTAATAAATCAGATATTCTCACTAATTGCCTTAACATAAGAATATGATGGCTATTTTTTTTTTTGAAGTTTCGCTAGTTGGTTGTAACTCACTATCTTGTACTTTTCTATTTTCTTCATTTTTTGAATTAAAAACATTTTCGAAACGCAAAGTATGTGTGTGTGTCTGAGTATTCGCAAATATTATATAACCAATTGAGTAACCGTTAAATAGGTTAATAAATCATATATACTCACTAATTGCCTTAAAATAAGAATATACTGTCTATTTTTAGTGATGTTTCGATAGTTAGTTGTAATATTTATTATAAATACACTTTTCTATTTGCTTTCTTGTTAGAATTTAAAGCATTTTCGAACCACAAAATGTGTATATGTCTGAGTATGTTTCGCGCCAAATGATCAGCATAACAGCAGAGTTTTACATGAAACTCCACAACTGTGCATACATATTTACACACAAATTGGCGCTAAAATGTAATTTAAATTTTTTCAAAACAGAGTTGCCAACACTCCCAACATTCATACAAATGTACATGCCTCACTTCGTGGCAAAAACCCATTGAACAGGGCGCTGAGCCGTTAAGTGTTGTTAACATGACAAAACTTTCTAATTCCCATATTTTTATTTCCCGCCTTTTTAATGTTTTCTGAACTACAACAACAGCAGCGCGGCCGCAAGAACCTGCTGCCAGTGTAATCCCGGCGTGTTTTCATTTTCCCTCCGGACCAGAAAGCATGGCGCTACTCGTGCTTTCGACGCCCTGCCAACCACTGTCGATGGGTTCCCCGGGTTGGTCGGTCGGTTAGTTGGTTGGTTGGCAACCGCTTGGACTCGGTGCGGGCGCTGTTGCTGGCTGAGTAGTCGCTTTTTTGCTGTTTTCCATTTGTGTACTGTGTTGTCACTACATTTTGTCCACGTCTGCGTCGGCTTGTGCGCTGGCAGCGGCGCTGGCTGCTCATAACATTGCGGCTTAAACGTTGACAATTAACAAACTAAATGACATTTCATTATGGAACTTTTGTAATTAATATGGTGTAAAAAGATGTGAGATCGTCGCGACAGCCAATAACGGAGGGTAAGAGCGGAGAGAAGTAAATAAAAAAATGTGTATAAAAAACGAGAAATTAACAAAGCGGATGTTGGCAAAGGCAAAAAGCTGACGAGTTGAGGAGTTGAGAAACAACGGTACAATGGGAAGGGTAATAACCTTAAAGCGCAATTAATGCAAAAAGTGATGGCTTATAACATAATAGCAAACAGTTAAAATGTGTAATGATATGGATGGGGTGGTGGGGGGTAATGGCTTAATGACAGCAATGCGTTGGACAATCGACGCTTACAATTCGGAAATAGTATTAACGCTCATGGCAAAAGCCATTAACAGTGGCATAAATTCCGCTGATTAATTGACCATGAATAATGCGATTAAAATAAAGTATTTATTAGACTAAGCACACGAATATTCTTGCTAAATGTCTTTTGCTGATAAGTCCTGTAATAATGGATCTTATGTTCATCGCTTAATATGTTTCGGCAAATTAGATGATTTTTTTTTAAATAACTACGCTATTTGAGTAATATATGTATACGTTTCAAAGATATTCGTAAACCGGTTCATGAACGGATATAAGTTTTTCCTGAGTGATTCGAACCTCTGAACTGAACCGCATCGATTTTTGCAGTGGTTTGCAGCCCTGTTCATTTCTAACCGATAAGATGAGGGACGGATTGGTACACTTGACCATCTTTCATGGCTTCCTTCCGAATTATTTCGCACATTCGTTCTAAGCTAAGCGAATCGATTTGATTTATTCTGTCATGCCACGTCTTACATAATCGAGATTAAGAAACTCTTAATTGAGAATAAAATATATTAATGACTTGCTTAAAAATAAAAAAAGGTGATTCATTTCGGGGATCCCTACTTTTTTAAATAAAAAACACAGAACATTCAAATTCAGTGGGGTATATTTATTATCATTCGAAAGAATATTCTTTGGCAGTTATTTTTTAAAGATTATCTCTTTCAAATGTTAGCCTCGGCTACATCTTTGATGGTCCATCCGTTGAGTCCAATTTTCGATGACTCGTTCGAGCATTTCGACTGGTAACTGGCGAATGACAGCGTAATTTTTTGCTCCAAGACCTGAATCAAAGTGGGATTGTCCGCATTGACCTTAGACTTTCCCCACAGGAAAAAAGTCTAACGCTGTGATATCACACGATCTTGGTGTCCAATCGACCGGCGAAAACGTGAAGTTATCTGCTCATCGAAGTGTTCTCTCAATGAATCCATTGAGTGATGCGATGTGTGGGAAGTGGCGTCGTCTTGTTGAAACCAAATCGCCGAGATCAGGAGCATGAATTTCAGGCATAAATAGTCGGTTATGTCAGTTGCCATTGACGGTTACGCTCTCACCGGCATCAGTTTTGGAGAATAGTGGACCTATGTTTGCACCGGTCCACAAACCACACCAAACCGTTGTTGTTTTCTGGATGAAATGACAGTTCTTGAATCTTTTCCGGTTGCTCCGCGTCCCATATTTGTCAATTTTGCTTGTTTACATACCCATTGAGCCAGAAATTGTACTCATCGCTGAACAGAATTTGTCTCGAAAACGTCGGTTCTTCTTGGAACTTTTCAAGAGCCCATAGAGCGAGGGGATGTCGCTTGGGAAGGCCGAGCGGCTTCCGTTCTTGTATTCTAGCTGTATTCTTTACGCTTTCAATTTCAGATTTCGACGTAAAATGCGCCAAGTCGTTCCATACGTCAGTCCGAGTTTGTGCGAACTGCGCCGAATCGACTCTCCATGTTCTTCGTGTACACTCTCAGCTGCTATATTTTCTCTACTGCGTGCTGGACGTGGTCTATTTTGTCGAATATTATCCAATAATGAATGCTGGGTCTCAAGATGGGTGATGTTGTTGCGAATAGTACGGTCAGTAGGTCGATTTTGTTGATCATAAGTTGAGCGAAGCGCGCTAAAAGTTGTAGATATTCAAGACTTGTCATGACGTACCGGCCTATATACATACCTCTCAGATAAATATGTATGGAGAATATAGCTTCAAATTATGCAATTCTTTCTCTATAGATTTAGTGTGTAACCAAGCATATTTTGGTATAATAATAACTCCATTAGTTAAGCGTCTTTCCAATTTTCGGGAACACTTCAAAAAATACATGTGTACGTATTATACTTTTTTGAACACAACTTATACGAAAATGCGAAAAGTTTGG
This sequence comes from Zeugodacus tau, assembly GCA_031772095.1. Classification (NCBI taxonomy): domain Eukaryota; kingdom Metazoa; phylum Arthropoda; class Insecta; order Diptera; family Tephritidae; genus Zeugodacus; species Zeugodacus tau. The sequence goes on from CM062652.1 coordinate 46,739,188, forward strand.
CTCATATCTCCGCATATAGAATCCACTCGATCATTGCACGCAACGCTAATCTCTCCGTTTACTATTCACACATAACGGCACTCAAAAAAATTGCCATTTTTCACTTGCACCAAGAAATTGTAAGTTTGCAGTCTCTCCTTGCTGCGGTATGCCCCGCATTTACAGAGCCAAAAACTTTGGCCATTAAACTAATTTCGCGTAACCAGCAACGAAAATTACTTCATAAAACTTCGCTGCAACAATAAAGTGCCAGTCCACAGAAGATGTGGCGCAAGAATAAAGCTATCAAAGAATAACAATGAAACTATTGAACAAAATCGCAAAATAAGTTTGGCGACAACAAAAACCGAAATCATTCAATATAAAGAATATCTCCCATATAGACTTACATATATATAACAACAAAAAAATGCTGTTGGTTGTCATAAGCGTAGCAAAAATTAGTCATATGCGCGCAACAAAGTTTCCAATTTGTCTGCACAGCGTGCAGGCGTACCAAAAACGTGTTTTGATAGCTTGTGACGAGCGCACATATGCGTCGCCGTTATAGAAGTTGTATAAAAATCGCCATCATTGCGAGCATTCTTACCATTGCCAGATTTGTTATTACGACGCCAATGATAGTGGACAGTGGTGCATGGTTCGAGCAAACGAAAATTGTTAAAACTGCAAGACAAAACAAAACAAAAAAAAAAAGATGCCATCAACATTCTTTTTGCCTCGCCTCGAATGACATGAAAATGCAATACTTGTTTGATTGCGAAACCGAAAACAGCACTCCTCCTGAAGGGAGCAATGGACGGCGCAAATCGCCAAACATTGGTGGCTCCTCGGTTCAACGCAAGCAACGAACTGCATGTCCTTTCATGTCCTCTGCGTGTGACGGTGCATGCACTCTATTCTTTTTTTATGTCCAGCTGCATCGCTTTACATCATGTCCCTCGTGTGATTTTCACTCGTCTCTTAAGCATTCGCATGTTGCATGTTGCATATGGCATGTGTGTAAAATGTCACAGTAAGACGGGAGGGGGGGTGTTCAATGTTGTCAACGCATGTTGCATACAATCAGCTCCGCACAAGCACATCACAGCACAGTTGAATGCAAAGGACCTTGGCGAGCAATGGAGAAGACGAGCAAGAAAAAGTAAAACGCATGTTGCGTATACGCCATGGACTCTGACACATTGTTCGGTATTCGCAGAATTTCTGGCAGAACATCCTCAATTCAGAGTTTATGCAGTATTTTAACTAGAAAGAAAGAATCAAAAGTAATTCAAATTCAAATGTTTCCCAAAAATTTAGTTTTTTTTTAATCTGCCAAAAATAAAAATTTTAATATTTTCTTTTTTTCTTCCTTCATTAACTAAATTTATCCATATAAGTTAGGTTAGATTAAACTGGTACGCCATTGAGCCAGTTGGAGTGCCGTCACGTAGTCAATGAGGAGTAGTCATCCTTAAGGATACCTGCGCTTGACACGAATTTCGAAAGGTTATGTGGTTTCACTAACGATATCTCTTCCAGATTATTGTACCGTTAAGCCCCCAAGTGCTCAAGTCTTTGCCTTGACACTGCAGGACAAGCACACAAGAGATGTTCCATTGTTTCTCTGGTACATTGCTATTGGTATTTCCTACATTCTTCGCTTTCTGTCAGCCCCATCTTGTAGGCGTGCGCCGCCGCCACAGACCAGACCGTGACCAGTGAGTATGCCGACCATGTTCCTACATTTCCTTCTATCGAGCGTCAGTAAGAACTTCGTGTATTTCTGATCTACCGCTTTACACATAACTTTTGCGGTTTTGCATCCCGGTAGATCCTTCCAGCGCGCTTTGAACTTTCTTATCAAGTTCCTGTCTAGATCATCATATATGTAGGCAGTGAATGGTTTTACCTACGTTGATCACGCTTTCTGATGACAGTTTAACGCCTCTCTTGACAATAACGTCCATTACTTCGTTACCCTCGATGCTCCTGTGGCCTGGCACCCAGCAGAATTGGAGTCGCATATTTCTGGCGACATCCTCCACTGCTGCCCTGCCACACAATGGCAGTTTTAATTATCAAAACGATGATTTCGATTCACTTTTCTCTAAGTATTTTCATACCCTCGCGCATATTTTTCTTATCAATTCACCATAGTTGTTTAGAACATCTAATATAACCAAAATAGGGTTAACTATTTCAAATATATATATTTCCTGAATAATGAGGCGAATAGATTTCACGATCTCTGTTTATGTATTGGTTCAATTATCTCTCTAAACTTTGGCGCAAAGTTATCAAAGGTAAATGGTGACTTCTTACGTGACTGGCCGGAATCGGCCCATCGTCTCTTTCACAGTAGTTTTACGAGCCCAATTAACCTGTCAAACTTTGAAAGGTAGAGTGACTGAATCCCCTTTTTAATAGTTTTTTTGGTTAATAAAATGTTAGAGATATAACAGATAAAATCGACAGTAACACTGAATTTCGAAAATACTTAAAATGAGAAAATTCCGAAAAGTCGCTGCATAAAGGATCAAATATCTCGTTCACATGGAGCAGCTCAAGACTTGGACTTTAAATTTAATATCTCTTAAACTGTTTAACTGATTTGAACGAATTCCTTTGGATTCTTCTATTCGTGTACCAATATTGGCCAAGTCTCTTGTTATTCTTCAGTGAACGTTTTGACAAAATCCATTACCTTTTTACAAAGACACTTCAATTACCGATATTCAACCGCCATAGAGTAATTATTAGGATTCTCATTCTTCTAGGGGACTTTATTTTTTATATATTGGTGAGACTTGGCTGGCACTTTACACTGGCCATTGCAGACTAAGGCGCCATCTCCACAAACTAGGAATCTGCTCGGCGGATCAGTGCCGATTCTGTGATCTAGTAGTGCTTGTTATTTTATTGCCTCTAGGCCAAGCTTAGCTCCTGCCTTTCCACTGGTCTTTTTAGAGCTCCCTGAGAACGCAGCTCTTTTTCCGGAACAACTAGTTCCTTCAGGCTTTGTCGCGGCGTCGGACTCCTCTGTTGTTTTTGCTTTATTATTTTTTGTTGAAATCATTCTTGGACACACGAGTGTAGGGGAAATCAGTTCCCCGCTACGCAAGTAAGGCTATTTTATTACAGAGGGCGCCAGGTAGCCGCAAGCTCCGTTTGAGACTAGGCTATTTAAGGACCCCCAGCCAGGCTGAGTCACATGACACCTTGATCCAGCCCTTTTTGTATCCCCGGCCATGGTAAGACCTCATCGTTGAATGCTGTGCTATTGAAGAACAACGAACACTCAGCGATAAGGCCAGACCATAGCTAGAGACCCTCCGACTGCAGCAAGTCGGACTGTTCTAGCCCGTTCCCGTTGCAGTCGTGACGCTGTGGTATCTACTTCCAGTTGGCAGTCTCGGAGAGAGTTCGGCGGCGGATTTTTTGGTAATAAATTATAATTATTAGCAAGTAGTTATATGGCTGGTCTCTCCTTGCAAGAGCACTTCAACATCCGTTACTCTCGTTTAACAATTCAACTACTGGGTGGAATGGCCTGTGAACAAATTGCAATTTGTGAAAAATATGAAAATTCAAGCAAATATTGCCAGCCAATTCTACAGTAATTGTTTTCGTATTTACCTTATCTAAAATTTCGAACACTCAAGTTTGTCACTTTGCCGCCATTCATTTCATATTATGACTTTTTCGCCACATTCTCTTTTATTTTGCACTTTGCACATGGCATAACTGCCGTTAACCAAACGTTGGCGAACGTTGAACGATTCAACGTACCACCATGATAACTGCAAACTGTCAAATTAAAACTTCAAACTAATTTCTTAAATGTCACATGCGCGCAAATGCTACACTGTCGTTATGGTTGCATTCAACAGAAATTAAAATAAAGCAATTTGCTATTGCAAAAGCAACAAAAACAACAACAACAACAGAGCGCACTTGCCAAGATGGCGCATAATAAAAAGTTAAAATGCAAAATGTTCCCACTTACAAATTACATAATTTCTACAATGAGTACGTGAAATTTCGTGCGGCACTTGCAACTTGCTGCACTTAGTGCAACTGCCACTCAAAACAAAAGAAAGTTAAGAGCGAAAAAAGTATTTGAAGAACACGAAAAAAAAACGCAAAAAAGAACAGAAAAACTTTGACATAGAAGCAATGGAATTTGCTCGCTGCAACATGCATACTCTCACATACATTTACACAATACTAATAATGGCATTAAAATGCTGTTGTTCTGTGTGTGTGTTTGTGTGTAAGGCAGCAGCAGCGTTGTCAGCGCAGGGAATCGGAGCAAAAGCATGCTTGTCGCCAACAATTACCAGCAACATGCCACATGCCACTATCGTCAAACGTCGTTCGTCACACAAACCAGCGCAAGCCACCAGAGGCGTCATGCATCCTACCGCCGTGGCGCTCGCAATTCGCAACTCGCGTTTTGGCATTTCAAAATTTTCAACAATTTTAGCACTTAACCGTAGCTCATGCAGCATGCGGGCCAACTCTCCTACTACACACCTAACCCGATATATATAAGGCTATATATTTATATATCTATATCTAATGTATGTTTGTATGCATTTATGTGGCAATGTAAGTAGTTGTCACCACACAGTTTACATCAACAAAACGGAATGTACCGCAAAAACAGCTGTACTTGCGCACTCAAAACTTCGACAACAAAGTGTGTACATAATCATTTACGAGTATTTGTTGTTTTCAGCACTTTCGTGTACTTAACGCAGCTTACAACTACAACTACAATAAAAATGGCTGGCGTGAGAAAACTCCACAAATAACTGTTTGCCATTTTCCGCTCCCGCACACAAGTCGCACGCCCGAAGGTGTTTTAATCGTTTAATATTTTCATTCATTTATTGCCGAAAAAAAACGAAGATTACGCAAAGACCCGAAATAATCGCGCGTGCCACCCACGCACCTGCGTTGACATAAAAGCTGTCACATCATCCCCTCTTTGAGATTAAAAATAATAAACTCTAATTGCATTTAATTATTTTAGCGTTTTGCGGTACTTTATGCTTTCCATTGAGCAGTTTCATAGTTGTTGGTGGTCGCCTTTAAGTCGCATAGCTCTAATTGCAGATGCCAGCTTGTGTATTCTGTTAGGAAACTGAGAAGAAGAGGGTTTGCCCTTGCTGTACAATGTATATATCTATGTAATGTATTTCCACCCAATTTGATAACGGTTGTATATATATATTTTTTTTTTTGAAAAATTAATTAAATACTGATGCCACTTGTGATTTGCTTTTTTAATTAGTATTTGTTGATTGTCCATACAAGTAAAGAATTCTCTTAATTAAAGCAGTTAACAATTTAAAATAATTGAATTCGCAGTAAAAATCAATTACAATTAACATTTCATCAGAAATTTATTATTTTATAAAAAAAAAAAAGAAGTTAAAAAATTAAACAAAATATTTTTATGAAATTTCACCGAACAAAAAACCATGGAGGGCAATGAAGCAAGATACAACAATCTCTGAAGTTTTTTGACGCTCAACTGGGTTGTTGAGAATAATGGAATATTGCCACTCAACTATTTATTTCCAATTCATTTATTTAAATGTTTAACCCTTTCGAACCGATTTTTTTTATCTGGTTTTAAAATTTTTTTTCTATTGCGAGCAGAAAACAATGCCACAAAGACCTTACAACAAAAACATCCATGCAATAAAGTACACCTTGCAATAAAATAGCCAGGAACTAATTACATAGATTCTGTCAAATAAGTACCCGGAAATTTGAAATAAAACACAAACAGCTTATCAATCATCTAAATTTATTATATCCCCTTCAAAATAGGTCCCTTCTGAGGCAATGCACTTCTTGCAACGAACAATCCAATCATCGAAACACTTTTTAAAGCTATATTCTGGAATGGAATCAGTTCTCGTTGCGAATTTGTTGAAATTTTGTTCAAAAACTCGTTCACAATGATGGCTTTTTGATTCACATTTTGTAGAATTTTCAGTTCTTTTGGCACCAATCGCGCTGCTACTTTCAGCATACCCAAAACATCAACCAAAATATGACGAGCGGTCTCATGAGACATGTCCCTTATTTGGTCTATCTCTCGCAAACTATAATGACGATTTTCGAGCACCATTCCCTTTATTTTGTCGACATTTGCTTCAGTTGAACGTGGCAAATCGTTCACTGCTTCTCGCCTCTCTTTGAACGATTTATACCAATCGTAAACTTGAGTTTTCGACGTGGTTGAATCACCAAATGTTTTTTTTTTTCAACATTTCCACCTTTTTGGCACAAGAAATTTCGTTTGAAACACAAAATTTCACACAAACTCTGTGTTCAAATATTTTTTCCATAGTAAAAATCGCAACGCACCCAAAAGGATGACTTGTTCGTAATGACGCCGTAAACAAACTAAATGACACATAACAATAAAAATTGCCAGAATAGTGGTTGAAGATTGTGCCAACCTGGGAAAAAACACATTTTGAAATATTCTCAGCGGGAAAATTTAAAATGAGAATTTCCGGGTACTTATTTGACAGATTGTATGTGACTAAACAACAGTAAAATGGTCTCATATACCACTTCTTTGAGCGGTGCTTGAATTTACAAAGTTCCATCAGAATGTTCGAAAGATCTACTCCTCCCATGTGTGTATTATAGGAGGCGGCAACAGTAGACCTAATAATCTCTAAATACTTTTTTTCTGTGCGCTCCAACGTCTGCAATTACCAATTGGTTCAACTTGAGTCTTGTCATAAGACTCTCTTTGATGTTTTTTTTTTCAATTTAGAAGGTACTCCTTAGCTTTTCAAATCCATTTCTTGATCAAGACTTTGAAATTGCAGTAAGATTATGGTCTGCGGACCAAACCATTTTTAATTGGGGCAATTTTTTACTACTATACAGCGCCTTTTTTCTTCGTGAGTCCATTTGAGTTCAATACCAAATTTTTGTAGACGAAAGAAATTGCTTTGATTCATGATAAGATCAATTGAATTTCTATCAAAAAAAAAGGGGTAAAATTCTCCACTGGACATTTTAGAATTTTCACGTGTAAGTTGGAGTCTTCTTTCTAAAAAATGGTCTGTAACCTAAAATGCGTTTGATGTCCATCTTAGTGAAATAATATAAATTTTTTCAATGCTATTATGTTCTATCAATGTGGCGAATCATCTTTCTTTAAAAAATCCTTCCAAAAGTCCTATTTTAATGTTCGCTGCCGGTTCAACAATATCCTTAACATCACCAAAATATCTCTTTCGCCATCTCGACTGTTTTCATCACTCGAAATATTCCAATCAAACTGCAAATTGTTGTCAATTTCACTTTGAGATAAATCTTTCTTTTTTGAATACATAACTGATATAGTATTGAAAAAAATGCTCACTTAATACACAAACCACTAAAAACAAATTTACTTTCCAACATATATTATTCAATGTTTTTCGAACAAAAATTAATTATAATTTTGTTATTAAATTATATTTCAATATTGCTCTTTCGAAAATTTAAGCCGTTTTTTTTGGCGAATGGCATCCATAATTTTTAGGTGCTTAAGGTGTTTAAGACTGCGGCTAATTCACTGATCTTAGATGTGGACTTAGTAGAATAGGAAGCAATTTTAACAATTTTATGATCCGATCGTGCTGTTTTTCGCCGTTTAAAGCTTTTTTTCATATTGCTCTGTATATTTTAGCAGAGCAGCACTTTATTTGCTTTACATTATTTCCATTCGAAAGTGCTTGAGCGTGAAAGAAGTATAGTTTTAGGCATTCCAATAGGAAGATGGTTTGCCCAATTTATTAAAAAATGGGTGGACATTTTTGTATTGTTTTCTTTCAGAGTTCGTCAAATAGAACATGGTTAAAAAGTTAGTAAGCTTTATTGAATTTATCAGAACATAGGATAGTCTTAGTTGCTCAATAGTAAGGAATCTGATTTTTTAAATTGTAATTTCAATATTGTTTTTCCCAAAGTGTATTCAACAAAGTGAACTAAGTATTTGACATACCCGTTTGTGACAATAAAATAGTAAACAATTCACGTATTTGTTTACATTAACCCGTCTTTTTTATCTTGAACAATATAATATATATTGATAAAATTGTTTGCAATTTGCCAGTTGGAGCATTAAACATTAGTAAATTACTTCCATGAGTTGTTTTGTATAAGCAGAAAGTGTTCGGCATTTTCTTTTATTTATTTTTTTTTTGTTTGAAATTTGTTTACATTTGAATTTCAAAATTTGAATTTTTGAGTAAATGTAAGGGTTAAATCAATGCCAACAAACATGTCAAATTCGGTTAAAAAAAATGAAATGTCATATACTTAGTTCACTTTGTTGAATACACTTTGGTTTTTCCGATCTTTATTCATATCTAAATATGTCAAATTTGTATGTCTATTTAATTCAAATGAAGTGAAATTATCAAAGAAACCTATAAATGTTCTACAAACGGTCTATTTTCCAAACTTTTTCCCACTACTAAATGTCACTGTCGCCGAAAAGTATACTATAAGTAACTATGTAAGTATGTATAGTAATATACATAAAGCCTTTTGATGTTGCCGCCTCAACTTGTGGCACAAACGGAGGGAGTTTTGAGTGAATTTGTTGAGGTCTAAACGTGTAAACTGTACTGTAACACAAACTAGGCGGAACATTGACGCTACATGCATACTTACAGGCGTCACAGCACACTTCCACCACTTGCGGCAACACCACATTTCTGATATTTTAAAGCAACTACTTAAGCAAATAACTCACGTATGTGATATTATTGGACACGTTCAACACGCCTAAATTTTTTCGCAAACCGTTCGTATTATGCTTACATATATATAATATGTAATATGCCTGAAAGTCCGCTTTTGCCACACTACTTGTTACATCCGCCTGATATTCATTTATTAAAAAGCCGAAAAAATTCAGCACACCCACACTGGTTGGAGATAAGCGAGAAAGTGTGTGAATATTGTATATTATTTGTTTGAAGCTTATGACACAACATTTGCTTGTTTGCTCAATTTTCTTGTGTATTCAGGTTGTTTGCATTTTTGTTGTGCTTAACTGCTTCCGGTAGGCGTTTGTTGTTATTTGTTGTTGTCAGCCGTTTAGTAAGCTGGAATTTTCGCAAAGTGAGCACGGTAAAACATTTGTCATGCGACCGTCACTGGTGAGGGCGCTGTAGAGAGCAACACTATTTTGAGCTATAGGCAGAAGAAGAAAAACAAATTTCGCATAATTTACGTTGAGATTTGACAAATAGTAAAGATCAAAAGCCATTGGAAAATCAGAGATTTGCAATTTTTATATTCTCGCAACAAAAATTGCTAAGAGAGTATTATGTTTTGTTCACATAACGGTTGTTTGTAAGTCATAAAACTATAGTTAGATATAGGGTTATATATATCAAAATGATCAGGGTGACGAGACGAGTCAAAATCACATAAAGTGTCGTAATTAAGCCAAAAATTTGGAACAAAGGATCGCACTAGGAAGGGGCATATATGGATGTAATTTTTTTGGGTAACTGGGCGTGGCCCCGCCCCCAAATCTGTTATTTGTATATATCTCGCAAATCAATGAAGCTATATAAACCAAACTTTTTGCAGTCGGTTCTCTTATGTACACCACTACACACCATGAAAATAGTTGAAATCGGTTAATAACCAAGCCCACCTCCCATACAAAGGTTAGGTTGAAAATTACTAAAAGTGAGTTATCACACTAACGAAAAACGTCAGAAATACTAAATTTTACGGAAGAAATTGCAGAAGGAAGCTGCACTCAAAATTTTTTACAAAATGGAAAATGGGCGTGGTATCGCCCACTTATGAGTCAAAACCATATCTCAAGAACTACTCGACCGATTCGAATGAAATTCGGTATATAATATTTTCTTGACACCCTGATGACACGTGTGGATGAAATCGGTTCACAACCAAGACAACTTCCCACGTAACTCAATTTTGAATTCCAACTTATTCCTTCAATTTATAATATATACATAAGGAACTAATGAAGATAGCGAAATAAAACTTTATACAAATACTATATATGATCTGTGACATCATTTGTGAAAAAATTGTCGAAATCGGACTATAATTTTTCAAAACCCCGAATATCGAATATGAAGAATTCAGTGTCCCATGGTAATTTTTCACCGAAAATTTCGGTAAATCTCTCAGGTATCTTAATTTAATTCAGAGGAAATATTTTTCTACAAATATTGTGTATCTGTAACAGAAATGATTAAAATCGGGTCATAACTTCCCCTAGCTCTCATATACCTAATTATAGGATTTTAAAATTGGGTCAAATTGTATGTTATCTTAATAAGAATGTATCAATAAATTGCGAGATCATAAAATGTTCGGTTGCACCCGAACTTAGCCTTTCCTTACTAGTTAAAATATCACATTAACAGGCTTTAAACCCTTGCAATGCTCTTCCTGATTTTAATAATGTGTTCTAAATAATACCATTTTAGCAGACTTTAAAGTAACTAAAGTAAAATTAGTTTTGCTACGAAAAATATTTGTTGTCACAGCGACCCTTTTAACGCCTACAAATTGCCTTTAAAAGTCTGTTCGTTTACATAGTCGCTTAGTTTATCTATACAATCCTCGCTTGTGTATTCCTTTAACGCACCAAACTCATATTTCAGTGTTTTGGATATTGCGGCATGTGACATTTTCAAATCACGTACAAAGAAAAAGCTGTGGCATTTTGTAAAATTTATTGACCTCCTGACTCAGCCCATTATGTATGCGAAGAATTGAAATGCAAAAGAGCGCCATTCTTAAGTTGGCAAACGTTGGCAAAATTTTAATATCAACGAAATACTGCAAATATTTATAAATATACATATATGTAATACAAACATACATATGTACAATAGCTGTGGTGTAGTTATAAAGCTGCCACGTCTGGAATTTTTATTATTTCACTAAAACAAAAGACTTGCCAAATAATGGCACATTTTTCAATATTTATGCAACACAAAATATTTAGTAGCACAAAACAACGATTATCTGCTATAATATGTGCACTGTTATCGATATACCATACATATGAGATGTAGTCACTCAGATAATGCGAACAGCAAAGAGTCAACGAAGCAGTTTTTTCGTATAATACAATATTATAAGCTCGCAACATGTTTCCCCCAAGTATTATGCAACTTAAAGTTATATAGACAAATATCAAAAGAATCAGCATGCTGAAACCTGAATTTTGAGATATTAAGTAATATTGTTTTTTGATGGTTCTTTCCGTTGAGATGCCTGTGGTTTTATAAATTTCATAAATAAATTTCATTTTTAATCCTTTTCTCACAGCCAAATTAATTTAAGACATTAAGCTTATAACTGAGAAACCAGTTTTTGTCTTTCGCACAGCCAGCTACTCGATTAACGAGCAGCTATTGTTCATTTTTGTTTCTGCTGTTCATAAGAAGTTGGCAATTATCAGCATCCAATTGCTATTTTATTAATAACCACAATCAAACTTCCAGCGCGGAGAAGTACCCGTAAAGTTTCATTGCATTTTCAACTCGATTTGTGTTCGATTGAAAATAAAAGTAGAAAAGTTGGATTTTTATTTTGTAGGGTAAATCGTTCAATATCAGCGCTTTAATCGAGCAAAGGCCTGTTAATTAATCAATTAACTTCTGTGCGAAAAGGTTATTACGTTCATTTGTGGACTTCCTGTACGGACTTATCATCAAATCAGTGCAAAACCTTTGAATATGCTGAGCCGGATTTGCCATAAGGGATTAGGGGTAGTCAGAGACACGAAAAAATTAGAATTTTCAGTAATTTTTTCGCTATTAAATCATGTTATTTTACAAAAGTAAATAGAAAATTGAAAAAAAAAATTATAATTTCCAAAGTTATAGCTGTCTGTGTTGACCCAGTTTTATAAATAGAGCCTTATAGAAGCTTTTTTTTCAAAAATTAACAAAATGCCGGCCTCAGGAAATTTTTTTCTAGATTTTCGTGAAAAAATCAACAGTGAATTGGTCTTAAAAAATCGATTTTTGAAAAAAAAAATCCTTCGATCAGGCCTGAGTTTATTATGTATTCTAAAAGCTGTAGAAATTTCATTAAAATCTACTGAGCGGTTTTCGAGTTACTATTGTCACAGTTCAAAAAACATAGTTTTGAGAAAAACGCATTTAAAGTTTAACACGAGCGTTTTGGAGCGCCCAAGCGATCTTTGTTATTTGTCGAATAACTCGAAAAGTTATTTTCGGATCAACTTCAAATTTTCAGAGAATATTTTTAAGATATTACAAGATATTATTAACGAAAGTGCAAAAAAAAATTGTGTTTTTGAAAATCCTGACTACCCCTAACCCCATAATTCTTATGAATCCATTGCTTCGCATCATCGGTGTTTTTACCCATCAGAAGACAAAGTTCTATTAAAGCACGAAATTTATTGTTTCCAATCAATAACTGGAGAACGATTGGATGTCACTGATTAGCAACTCTATTCGTAATGATATGTACCCAATGTATGTCTAAACCACGCTTAATAGAATTAGAAGACATTTTAATTTTAATCAGTTAAGGAGTTTGAGTTTAAGGCGCTTAACCCATCTACCCATCTGACGGCCTGTTTTTAGGAATTTTTATAAGTTTTTTCTACGACCAGTAAATATATAGAGCTTCAAGTTTATTATCATTTATTAAAATATCTTTCGACAGTATAAATACATATGTATATGTAAATTTGAAGCTAAAAATATTGTGTATAGCATGAGTTACAGCGTTCTGAACACCCCCGTCTCGAAAAAATGGGCTCGCACTTCCTCCACGATTTTGGCTGATTGGCTCATCGGAAACAAGAAAAATTAGTGGCATTGTAATCAGTAAGCTTAGGTGCATAGCATGGACTATTATCAAATGAATATACCAAAAATTGGACTTTTAGAGGACATTTGAAAAAAAATTTCGAATTTAGCCTCCTTTTTTCAATTTTTTGCTATAAAAATCGAAATTTTTGATTCATAATAGAATGTTTCCAGGTGATTAGTGTACACTACGAATTTCAAGTCATTCGATCAAACCGTTTTTGAGTTACAATAAAAAAAAATTTGAAAAACTCAGTTTTGAGAAAAACACGTTCAAAGTTGCAACTGAGCGCTTCGAACAGCTCCTTCTTCGACTACGAATTTTTAAAAATCACTTTAATACCGTATTCTAGACATGTTAAGAAAGCAACTTATGAAAAAAAAAATAATTATCGATTTTTGAGCCCATCAAATGATAGCCCCTTAAATAGAGATAAAAAAGAAGAAAGATTTTTTAACAATTTGTGAGAATATTCATAATCAGTCGGTCGTTACCTTACTCAGCTTTTACTTAATTGCTATTTCACTTTTCTTCTGTACAGTCCAACTCCTTCTCTTTCAATTAATTATTTTGTTGCGTGTAATGATTATAAAATATCAACAACTTTGCCGCCCAACGATTGATGAATTTTAAGAGAATTTTTGAATTTCAGACATGATATCTAATACAAAAGCTACAAGGATACTTACAAATTAAATAAAATCAGTAGGCTCCGCTTGAAATGAAATGAATTGAAAATGAGGAAAAACTACACAGAACCATGACTACAGTCACTGAGCAGAATAGCAACTCCTTGAAAAAAAAACACAAACAAAAACGTAATTAATAACGGTAGCGCGTTAGTGATTGATACAAATCCAGAGGTTATTAATAACCGGACTACTTAACGCTGCTTAACTTTGTGCACTCATACGCTTATCAACAGCGCCAGCATGCGACCATTAACAATACTCAAATCCGCTGATTGATCACATGCCACTATTTTGCTCATTGCCTTCAACTTTCACACTCATATTTGTCAATCGAGTTGTCAATGCAGCGCTAGCGCTAGCGCACTTCGGCACCACCTCATGCTATCTGTAATCTGCACTAAAATACTGAAAAATGAGCAATGGACGACCGCCATGCTCACTCAGTTGTAGTCAGGTCACTATTTTTTTGGCCACACTGCTGCTCATAAATTTCTATTCGCGTCTTTGTTACAACACACTGCCGCCTCCTCCACCGCTTCCCGACTGCCAAAATAGTCTGAATGGCTTTGTTTGATTCTATATTTTATGCGCTTCTTTCAGCTAGCTCACTACATTCTACTTTATGTAGGCACGAGGGTGGTTGGGGAAGTACGAGCATCAATAATTTGATTTTCAAATACATTTTCAGTTATTTTGGGAACTTCGAAGCATTCGGAATAGTCAATCTGCTCAAACTAAATATGAATTCGCAAAAACTGAGAGAGATTTCATAGTTCCTAGATGGAAAATAGCTCGGATATGGAATAATTTCAAACATTATAAGCAATCTCGACCACCATTTAGTATCTAACTTCGAAGTTCTTCCGATGTTAAAGTTCAGTTATCGCCCTCAATGAATGCACAGACCTACCCGTACATAAACTGAGCGCTGGTACTGTTGGAGCGCCCTCGTAGTCGTGTGAATTGAGCACCAGTCGCACTCGTATGACTACATAGCACGAGCGCATAAGTGTCGCAGAGTGTTTAAAATAATATTGTTACTGACTTTTATTGGCATCCTTTGGCGTTGCTCGCTCTAGTATTTGTCTTTGGTCTCACTGTAAGCTTTGCAGCAATTGAGGTTGTTTTTGCACTTGTTTGCAGTATTATCGAGTCAATAATTCAAAACTTGAGCTACGACAGCTAGTTACCATTGTTCGAGAGGATTTAAATCGAGATGCATACACCAGTATTTGCGCATCGATACGCATACTCCTCGTACGCCGAATGGTGGTAGTTGACGCTTGTGTAGTGGGGACAAGTGGCATTGGTTGTTCAAATCCAAATTTATGATTATTGTAGGTTAGTAACAGCAACGCGAAGCGTGTATGCGACGAAAGTCAGCAACGACATACAGCTTACGAATGAAATAAGCGCGCATTTTTCAACTGGCGGGTGAACAAAAACGATACTTATGCAAGAAGAAGAAGAAGGAAAACAGAGAAAACGTGAAGTGATATTTGAGATTTTTCGATTTCGTTATTTATAAATGCTACACATTTCACGCATCATCAGCGGACCTTACATGAGTTGAAAATATGAATGGAGGTGGTTTTTTTATTGACAAAACACACATGAAAATAAAACAAGAAAAAACGTTAACTTCGGCTGTACCGAAGCTAAAATACCCTTCACAAGTGCATTTCTTTTAGTAACTATGTGTTAAAGCAAATCTAAGGACGTAAGAAAGAGTAAGTAAAAAAAAAGAAAACATTTTAGTAATTCTTTTTAGCCGGGTTGTTTGCTAGAAACATTAAGGTTATATAGTTAACCGACCTGAACAATTTCTTCGGAGATTATATTTTTACCTTAAGCAGTAATCCATGTCAAATTTCGTGAAGATACCACGTCAAATGCGAAAATTTTCCATACAAGCCATTGATTCCGATCGTTCGGTTTGTATGGCAGCTATATGCTAAAGTGAACCGATTTGAACAATTTTTTCGGAGATTAAATTATTTCTATGAACAATAACTCACACCAAATTTCGTGAAGATATGTAGTAAAATGCGGAAGATTTCCATACAAGCCCTTGATTACGATCGTTCAGTTTATATGGCAGCTATATGCTATAGTGAACCGATCTGAACAATTTTTTCGGAGATTAAATTATTTCTTTGAACAATAACTCACACCAAATTTCATGAAGATATGTAGTAAAATGCGGAAGTTTTCCATACAAGCCCTGATTCCGATCATTCGGTTTGTATGGCAGCTATATGCTATAGTGAACCGATCTGAAAAATTTTTTCGGAGATTAAATTATTTCTATGAACAATAACTCAAACCAAATTTCGTGAAGATATGTAGTTAAATACGGGAGTTTTCTATACAAGCCCTTGATTCCGATCGTTCAGTTTGTATGACAGCTATATGATATAGTGGTCCGATAACGGCAGTTCCGACAAATGAGTAGCTTCTTGAAGAGAAAATAACATCTGCAAAATTTCAAAACGATATCTTAAAAACTGAAGGACTAGTTCGTATATATATAGACAGACAGACAGACGGACATGGCTAAATCGACTCAGTTCAACAAACTGATCATTTATATATATACTTTATAGGGCCTCCGACGCTTCCTTCTGGGTGTTACAAACTTCGTGACAAACTTAATATACCCTGTTCAGGGTATAAAAATAAAATGAGTGCTAAATAAATAATACGAAAATCGTTACAAATCAAAATAGGTGAGAAGAGACCTTAGTTACCCAAACGACATGTGGTATATCTATATTATATATAATTTTGGCAGTAAGCATGTGAATATGTGTGTTTGGCTTGACTTTCACTTAAGTGCAGAGGGAAGTCAGCCAACCTGAGCATAGACACCGTCATCATGCTATACAGCCATACCCCAAAAAAAAAAGCTCACCGAGGTGATGACAAAAATCAAAGTGTTTTTGCGCCGTAAATGAAAATTGCTAAATAAAAACAAAACCAAATAAATTTTTAAAAGCAAAAAAATCAAAGAAAACCATTTCAGCGCGACTGCCAGCGGCAATGGAAGACTAAACTACTATTACGGAGGGTTGCTTGTTTCACAGGCGGGCAACAGCAAGGTGCTGATGCAATACAAATTTTTAAGAAGGATTTTTTACGTTTTTACCTCATTACGTTAACATAATTTGATTTTATGGTAGTCGCACTCCACGCTTGTCAACAGCTAAGTGGTGCTGCGCGCGCGATTGGAAAGCACCGAGCAATAAAGGCAGATAAGTGCTTGAATTTATTACTTGTGTTTGTTTTTTTTTTTTTGCTTTGCTTTTATGCTTCTGGCGTTTGACGGTAGCACAATATTTAGCTAAAAGCATGCGCCTGGCCTTAACCTCAATTTAAAAGTGAAGTGGCAGAACATGCTTGATTGAAGAATATCTTTGACTTCAATGGTGAGCTGTAAAAACAGCAAATGACAAAAGAGACATGTGCCTCGTAAGAGACACACTAATAATTACGTAGAAACATTAACTATGCCTGCAAGTGCCTGCAATTCATTATTAATTAAAAGCAATGAAGCATTGAATAGAGCTGCTTCCAAATAAAAAAGCTGCGTGGAGCCCCTACGCGCGGAAGAAATTATACTTCTTAGTGATATTCAAAGAAATGCATATCATTTTGTATGAAAGAAAACTAACGAGAGGGAAAGGTTAAAAATATGCTGGAGTGACCAACACTTTCTTAAATTCACATTTTATAAATTTATTATGCACATTTTATAAAGCAAAGTCCAAATCAATTATCATTTCTGGTTTCTGACGGATTGATATCTATAATATTTACAATTGGATTATGATAACTAAAATACGATATGAAATGTCTTACATCTTTATTTTATCTATATTTCTCCCGAATACCGCATCAATAGTCGTACCTCCTTTTGTGGTAGGATCATTTCTAATGAAAATTTCTCTCTGAGGAATGCCAAATTCTCATTCAGCTTCACTATTCACTGTGTACTAATACTACAAATAGTACGTCAATATTATATAGAACACGAATTAATTAGTAAATAAATACTGTCTACAGAAATTATCCTGTGAAGTCTTAACTTTTCAACGGCTAACGCAGAGTATTTCAACCAAAAGTCACACAAAATAGTTGAGAATTCGCAGAAATGAAACAGAAACGAAAGAAAAATAATGCGCAAGCATACAATCGTACATGTGCGTACACATGTGAGTATGTCACCCACCAAAAAAAATTTAAACATTGTTCTACAAAAACAAGAATTGCTCAAATAGCATAAGCATGGCAAGTGCTTTAAGTTCTCTGCTTTACTCTCATTCACTCTCTCTCTATCTCTCTCGAGTTAATTGTTCAACGCTATTTCCTCTCCACTGAATCGTTAAACAATTATCGCAACCTTTTCCGAAGTCGTATAAGAAGTATAACTTCAATAATAAATAATAAAACTAAGGCGTCTGTCTCACAATAAGAAGGGAATTGTACCAGGAATTCCATGATGAATATTTTTTTCATAAAATACTTTCTATCACTAGGAGAATCTGCAAATAAATTTCTCAATGAAAATTGAATCCAGCCTTAATACATATTTATTTAGATTATGCTAGCAGAACCTATATTTTATAGTTTAAAAGCTAGCATATTCTCAACAAGTCCCAAGTCCCAGCCAAATACCGAAACCATTCGTCTGGTTCATGAGTCATGAGTCAAACGTTTTTAATATCACCATATAACCACAGCGCGTAAAATGGTGAAGAAACTGCTGCAACAGCAAAAAACACAGAGAAAATAATCAAAATATATATAAAATAACGAAATAAACGTGGCGAAACCATTTTCTCAACCTACATTTAACGAGCCGAACTGGGTATGAGGTTACGCTTGCGGAAGGAAGACGAACAGCGACAGCGTTGCTGCTGGCGGAAGTGGACGGAGTGCATTTTAAATGCTGCTTGCTCGTCCTCCTCCCAGACAAGCAGCAATGCCTTAAATAACCAAATATTGAGTAAGTTATTTACGTGTCGAGGGGCCGTCGGCAGTACGTCGGTTGGTATAGTATGTACGTGTTTGTTTTGTTGTTTTTGTAGTCGTTTCTGGCGGAAAATCATAATGTTGCAAATATCGTGGCATGCTCCGTTAATATTTCACATTTTACGCTCACTTAACAAAGCAGCAAGTACAACGGTAGCAACAGCAACAGCAAATATGCCTGTGGCGGTTGCCTCGAGTAACTTCATTTCATTTTCGCACGACGAAATCAGCATTTTTACCATAATGTGGTCGGAAGATGGCGCCGCCAAGCCAATGGTAAATCAATGCAAAATTACGTTTAAATTGTTTTTTATTAGCATCTGCTCTTCAACACTCACTCATCGACACGCGCTCACCCAGCCAAATTGCTGTTTAGAAGACAACGAGCGTGCGTTTGCTGCATTAGATTGTCAAAATTGTTCGGTACATATCCCAAACGGCTCATTTAGATATGTGGAGTCTCATGTGTGTGGATATACATATGTATGTGTTATATGTCTATATATTGTATGTAAGTATCGTTCTTTCAAGAAGAGACCATCACCAAATATTCGATTCGATTCGATATTCTTAACTGGCGTAGACAACGCTTACAATTGGTGATACCAAGTGCAGCCAGGTCCTTTTCCACCTGGTCCTTCCAACGGAGTGGAGATCTTCCCATACCTCGGTTTCCACCAGCGGGTACTGTATCGAACACATTCAAAATTAAAACGCTTTCGTCCATTCGGACAATAGTTCATGTTCCGTACCCGCTGTCTTTTTATTCGCTGAAATATGTCTTTACCGTCCTATTTATAACTCGTACAGCTCCTCGTTCCATCGTCTACGGTATTCGCCGTTGCCAATGTTCAAAGGTCCATAAATCTTCTGCAAAACCTTTCTCTCGAAAACTCCTAGTCACATCATATGTCGACATCGTCCACACTTCTGCATCATAAAGCAGGATGGGAATACTGAGCGACTTGTAGAGTTTGTTTTAGTTTGTCGAGAGAGAACTTTACGTTTCAATTGCCTACTCGGTCCAAAGTAGCACCTGTTGACAAGTGTTATTCTGCACTGGATTTCAAGGCTGACATTCTTTGTGTTATTGTTACTCGT
The DNA here is from genome assembly GCA_031772095.1 of Zeugodacus tau. Classification (NCBI taxonomy): domain Eukaryota; kingdom Metazoa; phylum Arthropoda; class Insecta; order Diptera; family Tephritidae; genus Zeugodacus; species Zeugodacus tau. The sequence goes on from CM062652.1 coordinate 46,758,882, forward strand.
TCCAAGATAGATGAAATTATCTACGACTTCAAAGTTTTGACTGTCAAGATTGACGTGAGAGCAAGACGCGATTGCGTTGACTGTTTGTTTGATGACAGTAGATATTTCGTCTTGTCCTCATCCACCAGCTTTGTCGCTTTCGCCTGTCCAATGATATCGATATCATCGGCGTACGCCAGCATAAAAGATTGTACCCTATCTTTTTAGCTCTGCGGCTCTTACTGTTTTCTCAAGCATCAAGAAAGCACACGATAAAAAGTCACCCAGTATCCTTTGGTGCCGAACGGCACGAGAGAGGCCCTTCCCGATCCAGGCAGAACTTTTGATGTTGCTTAACATCAGCTTACACAGCCGTCTTAGTTTTACGGGGATACCAGATTCAGGCAAAGCGGCATAAAGTCAGCTCCTTTTCGTGCTGTAAAAAGCAGCTTTAAAATCGAAGAAAAGGTGATGTGGGTCGATCCTCTTTTTACGGGTCTTCTCCAAGATTGCGGTATGGTGGATATCTGGTCAGTTGTTGATTTTCCAGGTCTAAAGCCACACTGATAAGGTCAGTTTGCTGACGGACCATTTACTATTTCAAATAATCGTGGACACGAAATGTGGAAGCTGGTTTCTACAGCGTTAACTTAAAGTTTCTTAACCCTAAATTAGCCATAATGTCACTTAACACAAAATGCTTTAGTCCGCACTCATTTCCAAAATCAAATTAATTTATTACGCAGTAAACTATTTCTTTGCGGTTGATGCGGAACATTAGTTTGTTGCTGAGTAAAGGACAACCTTAATTTATCAGTCCGAACATACTCATTACACAAATCGTACACATGAGAGTTGCAATATAAAGATTGAGTCAACGGAATTTACAGTTCATCAATTTGAATGTTTTTGTAGCTGGAGTCGCTGGATGGTGTATTGAGATACAAACATAAAGCTCCTTGCATGTACTACTTTGCTTTACCACTCTCTGCCTTTAGTGCCGGCTTCCGGGGTGTTTCACACAAATTAATACTAATGCGCAGCGAAAGTCAAACTAAGTGTAAGTGTATGTATTTGCTTATACACTTACACCAACAAAATATTAATTACCAATTACGTACACAAGTGACTACATGCGTGACAACATGTAACACTGAGACTTAATGATCATGGTCTCCTTGGAATTGCCAAAGTGACCGCAAGAACCATTGTGACCGCTGACACCACCGCTAGCGCACTAAAAGCCCTCATATTTGGCTGTGTATCGGCATCTACTTCCATGTGCAGTTATTTAATTTTGTATTTTGCGGATTGCCAGATCGTTGTTCGTCTTTTAACATGCTACAAATTGATTTCGACACGACAAGATTTTGCACACATACATACATTAGTGCACGCTGTCTGTACATATTTATCTTCACATTTGAATTATAGGCATATGTTGGAACACGTGTATGGCATTGAGTTTAATTAAGTTCACTAATTATGCTGAGGCTGTTTCATACCTGCCGTAATGTGCCTAATGGAGTGTAGTTATATGTGTAGCAAGCAGAGGTCAATTTATGTAGCCAATACATTTAACCTATCTAAGATGGGTTTGACCACTTGACATTTCTATTTGGACAATTACAAATCTCTCTATCAAGTCTAAGTCTCTATCAACTAAGTATTTGATTTTTTTTGGCGCTCCATTGAAGATCTTCACCATAATATAAATTAATATGGTTAATAACACGAAGAGCTGTCCGTGATTTGGCACCTCGAGAACTATTTTGTCACACTATCATGAAACCTTACAAATATTAATGAATCTATAATAAACTGGTATTATGCGTTCCGACATTGATTGGTATCTCAGCAGATTCTTCAAATGTGCTATGTCCCAATGCTTTCTAATTGAGATAATTAAGGGAGTAAGTTTCTATATGCTCTTATTTGATCAGCTTAGCAAGTCCACTTATCTTACGCTCTCACTTCGGACCTTAAATCTTGCACAGTGAATTTCTGGCTCTTTGGTGATATTGTTTAACCTCAAGACTGGTGTAATGAAGTATGACTTTGTAATAATTTGCTACTACTTTGAAATCCGACTTGTTTGTGCTACCGCGGAATCGCTGGAAACTGCAAAGCGGGCCAGGTTGCAAGAGCAGGTACCCTATCCATATTGACGTCGGAGTGGAATAGGATAGGTAGTTCGTGATTCACTTGCGCTAGAGCGCTGGACACATTGACTTCGAGTGAACTCGCCAAACGTTGGACAACAAGCAACAACTATGTAGCGAGGTCTTTCTGACTCGCGGTGGATCGTAAACTGTCCTTTCAGCTGCTGTCGCTTACGAAGACTCATCTCGTCGCAGTCATTGGTGTACTTACTGGTCACTGGCCAACCGCGTTGAGATTAGGGATCAAGCCAGACACTAGTTGCCAAAGCTGTTTGGAGGAAGGCGAAGAGGAATCATTCAAGCGCTTCCTCCTTCAATGTCCAAAATTCGCCAGACTTAGGCTTAAACACTTCGGTTGGCCCATCTTTTGCGAACCCAGCGAAATGACTGGAATGGATATTAGCCAACTTAAGAACTTTATAATAGAGTCCAAGCGCTTTGTTGCATCATTGGGTCTTTGGATGTTGAGTCTTTGGTGATCTGTCAGGAGTATTTGGGTGTCACAAAGGACTGTCGAACCTGTCTAACTGAGACGCTCTGCAGTTGCGGATATCTACCGCTTGATCTAACCTAACATTGTAATAATTTACTTTAGATGAAAGCTAAAGTTTAGCTTCGAAATTTCCATTTTGTTAGTAGACAACACAAGGTTTGTCTCAGCTTACGCGTAGTCCGCATGAACTTTCTCTCGCCGTTCTTATTAAAACTAAAAGTAGTTGCTGTGCCAAATACTCAATTTCTGTCTGTTTACACCCTAATTTAAATACTCATAAAATAAATTTCATACCCCAAAAAATGTCCGCACCCAATGGGTAGGAAATTAATTGCTTTGGCAAATTGAATGCTGACATCAACAGTTTCAGTTTTGACGGCATGTAAACTGAATTCTTTATTTGTATGGGGGGGGATGCCAATTAAAAACTGTATGTGTGTATTGCGTATGTGTTTTCATCGGGGTGCCATCGTAAATCAATTTCATACTCCAATTAAATTTTGTTAAACCATAAATGTTAAAAACCGAAACGACAGCACAACGCATTTCGTTCGAATTACACACGAGTAATGAATTCAATTTTTAAGTTCGTCAAAAACATAAACTAACTACAACCACGACGTAGATATATATATAGATATATGTATGTATGTATGTCTGTATGCGGCTGCATGCAATTCTCATGATTGGAAAGCGCAAATTGGCCACAATGGTCGCTGCATTGTGCACGAGTCCTTCCCGCCAGCTTGCAAAAAATAGTGCGCGGGTGCGGGCCTCGAGCTTGGCAGTAACCAGAATATCACGCGACCACATAAAATTCCAAAAGCCAAATAGCAAAATAAAAATCAAAGGAAGAGAACTGCGCGTAAAACATTTCCTTTCAAACGTGCGCGCATTTGTACTTGGGGGGGGCGCCCCACTAACTGCGCTTGTACACATATCAATTTGTATCGATGATGCCTTTGTATTTATTAACATGCGCCATAAAAGCGAAATGGCGGATAATAAAACGCGTGGGTGCGGCAGAATCGCAAGTGCAATGGCACTACGCTGTTCACTGTACTTGCAATTTCATTTGGGGTACGCGGCTGCAGCATTACTGCAAGCGCCCTCCAGCGCCGTCACGTCGCCTTGCCGAAGTGGCATCGCGTGCAATGCCCGTTCAAATTCGATTAAAAATAAGTGCAACTGCAGCAATATAAGCCAAGTGCACACCCATATTCACATACGCGCGCATATATGAGCATATCCGTAACTGCTGCTGCGCTCTGCCGTTACCCGCGGGCTTCGAAATTAAAACATATCTCCTGTTTTCGGGTTAAGCGCTGATACAAATTCATTGAATATTTTCCGCTTGAGAGGGAAATGACATGTGGAATACTACAGCGAAAGATCTGCCGCATACATACATATAGACAATACAATACACCGTTATACGCAAGCTACGAAAAGTGTTCACGCTGCCCAGGCGCATTCGTGTGACAACTTTTTGACACAGCATTTGCTACAGCGCTCGAAGCCAATCAATCTTTATTGCTCTCCAGAGAAGGGAATTGAATGCCGCGATTGACCGTTGGCTGAATGTGCGCTCATACTATAAAGCGTACAACACATTGGCAACGGTCTCTCACTGCATTGGTACTATGTACGTGAATCTTTTAGACAGCGCTGTAAAATGAAATGAATGAAATGAAATCGTAATTGTCACATGACATCAGCGCCGCGCAGCTCACGCCGCTCTAGTAAAATTTTATGTGTAATATGAACTGAGAAACACTTTTATTAGCTATTTTAGAGCAGCAATCGAATTAATTAAAAATCGAATTGTAATTTTTCTCTAAATTTTCAACGATTAATTTGCGATATAACAACGTAAAGTTTTTTAATTTTTTTTAAGTTTTTGGAGAATTTTCGCTTAAATATTTATATTAAATATTTAAAATTTTACCAAAAAAAATCTTAATAATTATTGGTCTATAACTTTGCTTCCGCCGTTTTTTTGTAAATTTAAGGCATTTTTTTCACTTAGGACAGCCTCACCGTACGTATCCGAAAGCATTCGATGAGCTTCAGCCCAGCACTTTTCTTGGAATTAAAAAAGAAAAACATAATTTCCCGCAAATGTCAAAAATTCGGCTCAAAAAGTGACATTTTCAGTTGAGAATAAGTTTGGGATGCAAACAGATCTCTACAAATATTTTGTTGGGTCAATGTTGACACAAATGTCCAAGAGCGATATAAAACGATTTAATTGATTTAATCAACCAGTGCTTGACACTAGAGACATTTCCGCAAATGTCGAAAATTCGGCTCAAAAAGTCACATTTTCAGTTGAGAATAAGTTTGGGATGCAAAACAGATCTCTACAAATATTGTGTTGGGTTAATGTTGACACAAATGTCCAAGATCGATATAAAACGATTTAATCGACCAGTGCTTGACCCTTGAGACATCTATTGGAAAACTTTTTTGCAAAACTACTTTTATTGCTACCAAAATGGTCCATCATTCAGACATCATTAAAAGCGCTGCCGAGGAGGTATTGCCATCCAACACATCATAGCACATACATTTCACTCAAATGCGGCAGTTAATGGAAAACAATTGATTTAATCAAAAATTCGGCGTACCCAAAGCGACTAACAACATAACTGAATTCCAATTCTCAAAAGCCACCCACACCAGCGTGTAGTGCACCTAAAATAAATAAAACATTTCAATCCCCAAGCAAATTAATAATAATTCATTCATATCCATGGTCCGAATAAAAATTGCTTCATGCGTTCTACAGCTTCAGCGTAACCACCACGAGCTTCCTTCAGCGCCACACACACACACACACACCCCTCGGCGTTCTAAGCAAGCAATTTTTGTGACAGCGAAGGCGTTGACTTAATATTAAAACGGATGCGGCAGCCGAACCTTAGCGTATACGCCGCAAGGCCAGTAAGTGAATTGAATCAAAGGATATGCCGCTGGAGAGCTTGACTGGGGAACCGAGAAATGTATTCCCGGCTGAAGAACAAAACTGCACAGCATGGCAGCAGGCGGCGGAAGAAAGTCGAGTATTTTCTCATTTCCGACCCGTAATATTTTGTGATTTCCGGACAAAAAAAAAGGTTTACCAACAATCACTGGCTCACGCACACAGTAGTCTCATGCCAAACGTATGTATATAGCACAGCATGACAATTGCCAGAAGGAATGTCACCACGCAGACAGGATACAGAGACAAATACGGACCGACTCATGACGGCGCGCGAGATGAAGATATGTACACGTGCTGCGCTACACGACGGTATATACAGCATTTGCGTACAGCCTGACATTGGTACTCGTAAATTTGTATATAAAAACAAGTAAGGAAGGGCTATGTTCGGGTGTAACCGAACATTTTATACTCTCGCAATTTATTTATTTAACTTTATTTATATTATTTGACCCACATATTCGTCATACATATATATTGTATAGAGTCCATTGAAAGTTAGAAACCCTAATATTAGGTTAGAAGTACCGAGGTCCTCATGTTCGCTATATATGGCCTTGACAATCTATGGTCCGATTTCGATGATTTTTAGAATGGGGCTGCCACACTATAAACGTAGTATTTGTGCAAAGTCTGCATCGATATTTTCACTAGTGCTTACTTTATACATTGTAAAGTTAACGATTCAGATCGTCTTCAAAGTTCTGGTATATAGGAAGTAGGCGTGGTTGTGAAGCGATTTGGCCTATTTTCACAACATATCATTGGGATGTAAGGAAACTATTACAAACCAAGTTTCATTGAAATCGGTCGAGTAGTTCCTGAGATATGGTTTTTGACCCATAAGTGGGCGACGCCACGCCCATTTTCCATTTTGTAAAAAAATCTGAGTGCAGCTTTCATCTGCCATTTCTTATGTGAAATTTTGTGTTTCTGACGTTTTTGGTTAGTAAGTTAACCCACTTTTAGTAATTTTCAACCTAACTTTTGTATGGGAGGTGGGCGTGGTTATTATCCGATTTTAACTAATTTCATGGTGTGTGGTGGGGTACGTAAGAGAACTGACTGCAGAAAGTTTGGTTTATATAGCTTTATTGGTTTGCGAGATATATACAAATAACCGATTTGGGGGCGGGGCCACGCCCACTTTTCCAAAAAAATTACATCCAAATATGCCCCTTCCTAGTGCGATCCTATGTTTCAAATTTTACTTTTATAACTTTATTTATGGCTTAGTTATGACACTTTTTGTGTTTTCGGTTTTCGCCATTTTGTGGGCGTGGCAGTGGTCCGATTTTGCCCATTTTCGAAAGCAACCCTCTCACGGTCTCAAGGAACGTGTGTTCCAAGTTTCATAAAGATATCTCAATTTTTACTCAAGTTATCCGTTGCACGGACAGACGGACAGACGGACAGACAGACATTTGGATTTTGACTCGTCTCGTCACCCTGATCATTTTGATATATATAACCCTATATCTAACTCGTTTAGTTTTATGACTTACATACAACCGTTATGTGAACAAAACTATAATACTCTCTTAGCAACTTTTGTTGCGAGAGTATAATTAATTCGGCCAGCATATTGCTGAAACTTGTGTTGAGTAGTGAGAGTGGGGATGCGGTGACAACAGATTTTGCCATACGAATGAGCTGCAGATTTGTCACTATATATAGTACATATATATTTGTAATATATATATATTATGTAAATTCATGCATTCGCTGGCGAACAGACAACTGCTCAATGCCAATCTGGCTATAACGGCTTCCGACGAGCAGAAATCGTCAAATAAACTCAACACGCATCCTGCGACAAGCAACTTTATTTCATTCCACATATACACATATGAGCATGAATTTGTATATACATATCTACATCTGTAGTGAACCATAGTGACTATAGTGTTGTTGCTGGTTGGCTTGACAAGTCGACTACTCATAAAATACTACGAAAAAAAAAACACAAAGTATTATGACGTTTGCCTTGTCAGTAGAGATTGCTCTGTTGCCGAATAGGAACATACGTCAAATTATTGTGACACTGACGCTTCTGACAGATTTCGTATTTATTATTGAGACCGTCAGTCACAGAGAGACCTTGTGCTCAAATGGTAGAAATGCAAAATTTTGATTTTATATGTGCTCGTGCACATGAGCATACAATATAGAATTTGAAATGTTGCAACTAAGTAAGAGTAATGGGTATGAGCGTATGGATATGTAATATTTACTGTTTAGTCCGAGTTTACTAGCTGAGTTCGATATTACTATAATATCTAAAGCTTCTAAAAGGTGATACATTTTGAGGTTCACTACTTTTTTAAAGAAAAAAAATTCAAATTTATTAGCGAATGTTTATTATCATTCGAGCGCACATTCTTCGGCTTGTATTTTTTAAAGATTATCACTTTCAAATGTTGGCCGCGCCTACGTCTCAGATGGTTCACCCATTGAGTCCAATTTTCGATTACTCATTCGAGCATTTCGACTGGCAACTGGCGTATGACACGCGTGATGTTTTGTTCCAAGGCCTTAAACGAGGAGGAATTGTCTGCATATACTTTAGAATTTAGTTATCCCCACAGAAAAAAGTCTAACGGTGATCTTGGTGACCAATCGACCGTCCCAAAACGTGAAATTATCTACTCAGCGAAGTGTTCTCTCTCTAAATCCATTGATTGGTGCGATGTGTGGGAAGTGGCGACGTTTGATTCCTGCGGTCCATAAACCACACCAAACCGTTGTTTTTTCTGGATGAAATGGCAGTTCTTGAATCTCTTCAAGTTGCTCTTCGTCCCAAATGCAGCAATTTTCCTTGTTTACATACCCATTCAACCTAAAATAAGCCTCAACGCTGAACAGAATTTGACTCAAAAACGTCGGATCTTCTTGGAACTTTTCAAAAACCCATACAGCGAAGCGATGTCGTTTGAAAAGGTCGAGCGGCTTCAGTTCTTGCACAAGCTGTATTGTGTATGCTTTCAATTTAAGATCTCGACGTAAACTGCGCCGAATCGACTCTCCGCGGTATTCGGTGGCCAATCGACCGTCGTCGTATTTACAGAACGTTTTCGTAATAAAATTGAAGAATTTGTAAATGTTCAGACGTATGTAAGTCTTTCCATGATGAAATGCCAAACTTCACTGAACAAAAATAACAAGACAGCTTGACACGATTCTCGTAGGATCTGTCGAAAAACGTACCTCTACTTTGATCATCCGTTATTATCACTTTTGATGTGCTGACTGCCTGGATATTGAAGTGCATTTCGGAATAAACTTGAAATTCCCTGGAAAGCCACAGGGTCACTAGGCATAAAAACAACTCATATCTTCATAAGTACTCAACTGAGTCATATAAATACCTGCTCATTTTCACGCTTTAAACAGTCTTGAGGACTTTTGACTACACACACACACATACATATGACGGAACTAACATGAAGACAACTACATACATGTATACTCACATCCCTTCAGACACATTTATACATATTTACTTCTCTTAAGCACATGCGGCCACATCGTCCCATGTCATAGCATCTTGTATGGCTGTTCGGGCCGCTCTCTTTATAATACGCACTGACATTTAAGCTGTAAATGACATTTATATCGTATGACTTCATTGCATATTTATAGGCGTCAGTGTAGCTGGCATTCCCCCCCTCCCCGGTTGATGAGCGCGTCAGTGTCAGCGTTTCCAAGTGGTTGCGTGAACATTATCACCGCACGCGTGTCTATATTCCACTGCGCTTACAAACACACGCTACATACATACAGTACACAGTTATGTCTGTACGTCGTGCCTCGAAGTAGCAGGCGTGACTGCGTTGCCGCAATAGCTGTTACGACCGGCTCCACTGTGGTTGCATCACCCGAAGTGGCTGCCACTGGCAGTGTGCCGTGGCAGCGTTGACGTTAGCAGCTGATGGCTGAAGGCGTCGACACCACTCAGTGGGCGACAGTCGTTGCGATTGCAGTACGAAAAAGCAATAAAAACAAATGATTACAAATGCAGTTATTCTAATGGCAACGCAGCTCGTATCGCGTTAAAGGCAGAGGCAGCGGCAGCGGAAACTAAATACATAATGCAACTTGAATTTATGAATTAGCTTTAAATGGAGAGTAGAATCAAGTAAATACTACATTAGTGCTTGAAACATGAAAAAGTTTGTGCGTATTTGAGAGCATTTAATCTAGTATCTAGCTGAGGCATGTCCAAGGAGCATAAGAACTGAATGAAAAGCTAATCGCATGCGCTGAAATTTAAGGAGTTTATTTTCAAATATTTTTGAAAGCTGGTGTTTAATTTTTTTAACCTTAGGAATTTTCTGCTCTCTTCGCTCTGAAAAAAATATTGTCATGATGATCAAATCAGATTATTGCCGCTAAATTAGTGAGTCAATTAGTTAATTGCTCTATTGTAGGATAATTGATGAACATTTATGTAAAAATTAATAGACTTTTCGCACAGCCAAATTAATTTAATATATTAAAATTATAATTGAGAAACCAGTTTTTGCCGTTCGCACTGCCGGCTACTCGATTAACGATAAGCTACATTTATGTTTTTGCTGTTCACAAAAAGTTGATAATTTTCATCACCTGATAGCTATTTTATCAATAACCACAATCAAATTTACAGCGTAAACAACAAAACGCAGAGCTACATTCCAGTTTCAACTCGATTTATATTCGATTAAAAATTAATGTAGTATAATAAAATAAGATATTCTATTGTATGTATGGTAAATCGTTCTAAATCAGCGCTTTAATCGAGCAAAGACCAGTTAATTGATCAATTAACTCCTGTGCGAAAAGGCTATAATGGCTTAAGTTATCTTAATTACTAAATTAGTAGCGTTTAATTTTGTGAAATTTCGTTTTTATATTATTCGTCTAATTAATTAGTATTACATAAACCTTAATTCTGAATAAATTCTCTAATGAAGCTGCACACAGTATAAATGAGTGTCATTTATTCGCGCAATTTGTAAGTAAGCTAGACTTGTAGATATCAACAATTTCCTTCAATTGCTCTTTCTCTTTCTGGAAAGCGTTCAGCGGCAAAAAATATTGATTCAGAATGTCTTGAGAGAAAGCAGTTGCTGGTTTTATGCACAATTCCTGTGAAAGTTTCAAAGTTTTACCACATATCTTCTTCCCATCCGTTCGCTCACGTCTCAGCATGTCGCAAACTGTCAAATCCATTATTATTCCTTAATCTATTTATTTAAATTTCTACAATTGCGTATAAGCAACTCTCACCCAACGCATGTCCTGTCACCACAAGCCACACATCCGTACAACGTTTGTGTGTGATTTTTCAATAATTTTGTCAGCACTTTGCCTTAACCAATTTCAAGTAAATTGAATATGCCTTGTTGTCATGCGACATGCCCAGCTACCAACTTCACATCACTCATTAACGCCATACATATAAATTCCTGAAACAATTATAGACCGGAAGCTGCATTTTGTCTACAAATTTTTCTTACACAACACAACTATAAACTGGACTTCCGTGCTCGACATTCACTTTAAATGCTTCAAATAGTCTATGAAATTAGAATTCCACTCGGAAGTTGCCGATTCCTGTCAACAGCTGTATGTTTGTACGTCCGACTGCGTTGGTGTATTTTGAATTTATTCTTGTGATTAGAATATATTTGCATGCATACTAAGGCTGTAAGCTTTCGTAAGAAATTTCTCACATGTTGCGTCCTTGCCATGTACTACATGTGGCATGCACACTGGGGCAACAAGTACGTGTTTGGCGAAATTTGAAATTTGAATTTTGCATTAAGGCAATTTCGTAATTTCTTCAGCAGTTATTTGAATTTCAACAAATTGCTTATTTATGTATTTTCATGTGTACGCATACGCATTGTGTGTCTGCAAAAGACTTTTATTACTGGAAAAAAATGCAAAATGTACAAATTATTAGACACATTCTTTAACGAATTTATTAAATCTTTATTGTTGATCAATTTGATACTTGTGTATTGAGCTAAGAGAAATTTCTAGAAGTTTTAGTCAAGAATAAAATTTATTTATTTATCTAAATATACTTGTTTTCATATCAAACAAATGTATCGAAGAAGTGGAAACTATTGCGAAAACTAAGAAAAAAAAATATAGAAATGCTACAATAATTCAAAATAAAATATTTATACCCTGAACAGATTATATAAAGGTTGTCACGAAGTTTGTAACAGCCAGAAGGAAGCGTCGGAGGCCCTATAAAGTATATATATATAAATGATCAGTATGTTGAACTGAGTCGATTTAGCCATGTCCGTCTGTCTGTCTGTCTGTATATATACGAACTAGTCCTTCAGTTTTTAAGATATCGTTTTGAAATTTTGCAGATTTTATTTCTCTTCAAGAAGCTGCTCATTTGTCGGAACTGCCGATATCGGACCACTATATCATATAGCTGCCATACAAACTGAACGATCGGAATCAAGGGCTTGTATGGAAAACTTCCGTATTTTACTACATATCCTCACGAAATTTGGTGTGAGTTATTGCTCATAGAAATAATTTAATCTCCGAAAAAATTGTTCAGATCGGTTCACCATAGCATATAGCTACCATACAAACTGAACGATCGGAATCAAGGGCTTGTATGGAAAACTTCCGCATTTTACTACACATCTTCACGAACTTTGGTGTGAGTTATTGTTCACAGAAATAATATAATCTCCGAAAAAATTGTTCAGATCGGTTCACTATAGCATATAGCTGCCGTACAAACCGAACGATCGGAACCAATGGCTTGTATGGAAAACTTCCGCATTTTACTACATATCTTCACGAAATTTGGTGTGAGTTATTGTTCACAGAAATAATATAATCTCCGAAGAAATTGTTCAGATCGGTTAACTATATAACCTTAATGTTTCTAGCAAACAACGCGGCTAAAAAGAATTAGTAAAATGTTTTATTTTTTTTTACTTACTTTTTCTTACGTCTTTAGATTTGCTTAAACACATAGTTACTAAAAGAAGGGCATATTAGCTTCGGTACAGCCGAAGTTAACGTTTTTTCTTGTTTTTTTTATTAATTCCATATCAATAAAAAAAAATGGAATTTTTTTCTAAAAAACTAATTCAAAATTTTTCTCTCTCTTTTCAGGTGAGTAAACACTGTGTGACGTCAGATAACTTTGCCATGTAAGCGCTTTAAAACTTTCACCTATACAAACTATGCTGGACTATAGAAAATATCCGCAATCAACGCAAATCTTGCGCTTCGACTAGCTTTGCTATGAAAGCTTTGTTGGCGCATAATATGCTTGTTTCCACTTTATTGTGCCATTGTCTGAGATTACAATAAAAGCGAAAAAGTTGCGAATCTTGGCAATTGCTATAATAACCGTTACAGAAGACTCAACAGAAAGATGGTCAAAAGTAGTAGCTGGCGACGGCTAATATTTTGAATACCATTTTGTAACCTTTTTTATAGAAAAAAGCCTTAAATTTACAAAAAAATCTTCTCTGACCCGATCAAATCGTTCCGCTCAAATTCAAGTACACATTTTTATTATGGCTCCAACTTTTAGTTGCAATAAATCGGCGAGTTATACCGTATATTACGCCAGTTTTCTTACCAAAAATTTAAACAATTAAATTACAACATTATTCAACACCCACTGTGAGTATTGGAATTTTCGCGCGATAAGAATTCCGCCAACACTTGCAACCGTAATACTTGCAAAATGTTCAGAGCATAATGTCTTTGGCCACAAAGGACTTTTTGTTGCTGCGTTATGTGATATATGTTTTAAGTTTTCGTCGACGTAAGAAGAAGGCGAAGAAAATGATGAAAAATGCAGTTCAAAGAAGATAACAAGCCAGCCACCGTACGATAAAACGTTATATTGGAAACCTAGAGCACATAAAGCTTCCCAATTTTTTTCTTAATATTTAAAGAATTAAACAGTAATTATGTTGGAAATCTTTAAAACCTTAAATTCATAATCTTATATACCTATTATGTATGGCAATTAAGTCGACTGGCTACTGTTCATAAGCAGCTGAGTAGCCAGGAGTCATTTCTGGTGTATGAATGTGATTGGCGTTGAAATCGTTTAGCCGAATCGATGATAGCGCGTCACTCCTCTCTTTCCCTCGGAGTTCGGCGCCAGTTGGAGATCCTAAGTGTAACCAGGTCGCTCTCTACCTGGTCCCTCCAACGCAGTGGAGGCCTTCCGCTTCCTCGGCTTACTCCGGCGGGTACTGCTGCGAACACATTCAGAGCTGGAGTGTTTTCGTCCATTCGATGTCCCAGCCAGCGGACCGGCTGTCTTTTTATTCGCTGAACTATGTCAATGTCGTCGTATAACTCGTACAGCTCATCGTTCCATCGTCTGCGGTATTCGTCGTTGCCAATGTTCTGAAGACCATAAATCATGCGCAAAATGTTCCTCTCGAAAACTCCTAGTGTCGTCTCAACTGATGTTAACATCGTCCACACTTCTGCACCATAAAGCAGGACAGGAATGATAAAGCGACTTGATTTTAGTTCGTTGAGAGAGGACTTTACTTTTCAATTGCCTACTCAGTCCATAGTAGCACCTGTTGGCAAGAGTGATTCTGCGCTGAATTTTGAGGCTGACATTGTTGGTGTTGTTGATGCTGGTTCCCAGGTATACGAGATTATTTAAATTGAAATTTTTTGGTCTAACATCTCGCAGTATAGTATGCATAAATGTCAAAAGTCTTTCTGGATTTTCAAAACAAATTACTCTTATAGTAGCCAGAGCTAGTAGACCAACAACTATACAGCAGTCGCCTTACATAATAGGGATGGTAATTTAAGCTTATTGTTGCTAATAGCAATCACTCAACATTTGAGTTCAAACTTCAGTTCAAAATGGCGTCCAATAAAGTGGAGAAACCTTAAAAAAATACAGTACAAAATAACGCCTCAGATAATTACATATCACTGTATATATGAATCATATATATTAAGTACTGCCAACTATGACAATTTGCTACAAAAACATCAACATTCAACATTTAACGCGCTGAGCAATGGCAAACGCGCAACCAATTAAAATATGTGGCAGGTTGCGTTAAAAGGCATTTGGCATTGCAATAGTGCAAGTTACTGACTGCGTACTGTGGAATTTTCAAGCGGCGCTCAAAACTATGCCATAACACTTTGCCGAAAGAGTCGGAGAATGTGCAAACATACTCAGCGCAACCGCAAAAAGAACAACGCGAAAATGAAATTCTACACTGACTGCATAGTTGAGTGTAGACAAAAAAAATCATGACAGAATAAAACTATACAAATATGGCAGCGCAAACTTATGTGAGCTCCAACCGAGTATATCCGCATGCGAATATGCCACATACTCGCATTAAAAATCGGCTAACAGTGTAAGCTTTGCAAACTACTGCGCCGCTAACACAGTCAGCTCTATGAACGCTGCCGAAAAAATACATTAAAATGAGTTATAACAGGCGATACAAAATATACGCGCACTAAAATGTTAAGCGCCTAAAAGTGTGCAAAAGCTAACGCAGTACCGCAGCCGCGTTGTTGATTTGCCAGCTCAAATTGTCTGCATAAATGGTGTGAAAAGTTAATTTTTGCGTTGTGCTGGGTGCTGCTGATTTTTCAAACCATTACATTGCGGAGTCATATCGTGTGCTTTTCTCTTCATTTTTTTTTTGTATTTTCCTTATTTTTGTGTGCCGAAAGCAAACTTAACCTCAATTGCTAGTTTCCTGTCCCGTTGTAACCATACATACACAAGCAACCGCCGCCTACAAATATGCTTTCATAATTTCGCATTTTATTTGCAACTAAGTGTTTTGCCAGCTTTGGTACGGCTGGCGCCTCAATTTACTCACTTTCGCCAACCAGCCGCTGAATCTTAAGTGTGACTGTGACATAAATGAAAAATTATGTTAATTCACTTTGCTAACGAGCAGGCAAGCAGCAGACATCAAGGCCGTTACATACAAACAACCAACCAACAAGATTGTAGCAAGCCAAAGCGAATGCCCCACCCCCCGCGCACACTTGTAGCCATTAAGGGCCAACGCTTTGCTGCCGGACAAGCGCACACAAATGGATACTTTGCATTTCTAGACCTACATATAGAGCGCCCACCCACTGCTCTGGTGTTGTAAAATCTCTTTTGCCCATTTCTGCTTTTTTCCCCATTTCCTTACCTCCGCTTGCCACGCTGAAAATGTAAATTTATGCAATTGCGTTTCTCACTTGCCGCTCTTACAGCGCGCTGTACAAAGCTTTTGTAACAAATTTGAATGTTGGG
The DNA here is from genome assembly GCA_031772095.1 of Zeugodacus tau. NCBI lineage: Eukaryota > Metazoa > Arthropoda > Insecta > Diptera > Tephritidae > Zeugodacus > Zeugodacus tau. The sequence continues at coordinate 46,774,805 of CM062652.1, forward strand.
CAAATTGTTTTCTCATCCTTTTATTATATATATGTATGTATGTGCGAGTTGTTGGTACCTCTTTATGCTTTAAGGGGCGGACGTCGCAGTAAATGTATGCAAAACTCTAGCCGCTTTTTAGGCGCAATAAAATTCGGTTTCCCTGCACACTCTGTCTATCGCAGTTATTTCCGTTAGTGTAACGGTTGCGCGCCTAAAATATGTAAAATGCAATATGCACGACGTTGTATGCTAATTTTTAATAAAGCGCATAAAAGATTTACTCACTGCATAAATAGAAAGTCACTGAGCTAGGCTTGCGTCCATAGATTACATACATATTTAGATGCTTAGGTATATGAGGTATATATAGAGTACTGATGTAACACAGCGTCTTTAAAATGGCCGACGGCTACGCAATAAGTGTGATGAATGTGTTCTTAATTAGCGAAAATCTAAAGTTCACATAAGTTTGGGCTCGAAAGTTTCGTTTTTTCTTAGCCAACTGCCATTTCGCTTCGCATCACTGTGGGTCTAAATCTAAAATGAAAACATAATCTTTGCTTCATTAATTACAAGCGAAGAAATTTTCGCTTCTGCTGCTGTCGTACGCACAGCTGCCATATCCCTCCCCCTCTCTCTTCTCACACTTTTTGCTGCGCGAATTATATTTTATTCAAATTTCAATTTCGCAACTCCATTAAGTATGCATTTACTACAACAACCAACTACATCGACACCTGTTTCGGCCAACACCCTTTCACCTTCATTTCTCATTGGCTTATCGCTGGTTACACCGAGAACCGCGTATCACAAATTGGAAATTGATAGTCATAGCAGCCCAACCGACCGAATAATGTTAATTGCCTACGGTAAAACCGAGAACTAAAACCAAAAATAAATTAACAAATAAGCAAAGCACATCACAGCAACAGACCACGTGCTGCACAACAACAACGAGCGATTTAACAAAATCACTGAGCGGTTGCCAAACACGAAATACCCGTGTACTTGTAAGCGGCGCACACGTATCAGTTGCTGCTAGGTAACCCCCCAACGATTAAAAGTTTACTTTCACCTCATATCCGCTCAAATGCCACGCCGTGAAAACTTCTCTCACTCAACTGGCTCATTTTCCGTGCCAACAGCGTTCAGCCTTTCTTGAGTTAGTTTCAGTTGTGTGCGTGCGTGCGAGCCTGTACGCGGTGTAAAGGCGAAATCGGCAGCGAGTGTTGGAATTTTAAAGGCTGCGGCGTAATTAAGAAATGTTTGTGGTTAAGCGATTTCGGATGTGTTCAGCTCATGCGATTTGCATGAAATCACTGATAAAGGCAAGAGGTCGTATGGGCAAAAGCACGTATAAATGCGTAACGGTAAAATCTGTGGCGAAATTGAAAGCATATGCGCATAAGCCACAGGTCAGCTTGATGCAACAGGGATTCTTTTTTGTCCATAATTCTTAAATCTAACATGAAAACGAATATTTTGAAATCTCAGCGTGTTTGTTTATTTATTAAACCCGCTTTATAATTACAAATCTCAATATTTTCAAGGCTTTTAAATTGTAGTTAATTTATTAGCACATTCGCTCTGAAAAAAATATGATCATGATGATCAAATCGGGTTATTGCCACTAAATTAATGAGTCAATTAGTTAATTGCTCTATTGTGGGATAATTGATGAACATTTACGCAGAGATTTATAGTCTTTTCGCAAATTAATTTAATACATTAAGATTATAATTGAGAAACCAATTTTTGCCTTTGGCTACTCGATTAATGATCAGCTGTTATTCCTTTTTTTGCTGTTCATAATAAATTTAAATCGTGAATAACTATCCGTCGAGTGCCATTTCAGTTTCAACTCGATTTGTATTCGATTAAAAATTAATGTAGAAAGCTGATAATTTTCTTTTGTATGATAAATCGATCAAAATCAATGCTTTAATCGAGCAAAGTCCAATTATTTGATCAATTAACTCCTGTGCGAATAGGCTGTAAGACTTTTTCATCCTTCAGCGCCTTGTCAGAAGTAGATCTTTTCGCCATAATTTATATTTGAAGAGAGTTACTACACTCTCGGACAACAACTTACTTTCAGGCACTCATTTCGGTTTGAACTCTAATGTTCTGGTTTTAATGACCATTACTTAACTATGTAATGTTGGATTTTACCATGTTCAAAACCAGTGTAGACATCTTAAGCGAGTATAAATAAGGTTCATAGGAAAATGAACTGGACAGTGCACATGCCGGAGCTTGAAAAACGTATTCCTTTGATACCATTATCTCAACCTAAAACCAAAGAGGATTTAAACAAGCTCGTTAATCAATACACGAAAGCTTGTCGACAACCATTAGAGGTAGTCTGTCCGTTAATACGAGATAGGGGAAAAACTAAACCCCCATGTGGTCGCATCTCGCCTAAGAAATATATAGTACTAGCAAAGTCTGCTCATAACATTGGGTACCATCACAAGCCAGCTCATGGCTGGACAACTTCAAGTGAAGAATCCCTGGGAGTACTAATGGACACATACCAGCTCAGGACAGTTCAGAAACCAAGCAGCTGAGTATGTATTAAACACGGGGGAAGAGGTAGTGAACCGATCTGAACAATTTTTAAGGAGATTAAATTATTTCTATGTACAATAACTCACACCAAAATTCGTGAAGATATGTAGTAAAATGCGGAAGTTCTCCATACAAGCCATTGATTCCGATCGTTCAGTTTGTATGACAGCGATATGCTATAGTGAACCGATCTGAACAATTTTTTCGGAGATTAAATTATTTCTATGTACAATAACTCACACCAAATTTCGTGAAGATATGTAGTAAAATGCGGAAGTTCTCCATACGGAGCCCTTGATTCCGATCGTTCAGTTTGTATGACAGCTATATGATATAGTGGTCCGATATCGGCAGTTCCGACAAATGAGCAGCTTCTTGAAGAGAAAATAACATCTACAAAATTTCAAAACGATATTATAAAAACTGACTAGTTCGTTTATATACAGACAGACAGACAGACAGACAGACGGACATCGACTCAGTTCAACATACTGATCATTTATATATAAAGTATAATAGTATAATAGGGCCTCCGACGCTTCCTTCTGGGTGTTACAAACTTCGTGACAAACTTAATATACCCTGTTCAGGGTATAAAAATTTATGTACCAAAGGCAGGCAAGAGCTAGTGTGTAGCTGAGAAAAACTGGCAGTTTCGCAGTACGCGTATTCCACAGAAACAGCACTCAATTCAGTGGTTGTAGAGATTGAAAAATCTATGGGGATAATGTAATACGCCCTCACAACCTTTCTTGACATAGAAGGCCAGAGTAAAGCGTGTGTAGAATATTTCCAATGCATATAGTTTACATAGTAAAATAATATCTAGTAAATGGTTTAAGTATGAGTTAGAACTTGTTAAAAATCAGCAGAAATACTAGGTATAAACAATAAAAAAGCAAAAGGTGTATTAAAGAACTAGCTTATATGAAATTTTCTGAAAAAGCGATATTCAAAGCTATATTATGTTGACGAATTTTAATAAGCCCAATTTTTATAATTTCTTTTCGCTTTAAGTTTAATGATTATGCTATAGCTCCGATGCTTTAATATTCTATTAGTTAACTATAACTATTTGGCTACCAACCAGCGTGTTAGTGAATAACAACAATCGATGAGAAGGCTGCTAACCTCATCTCACATTTGCGTCTACCCAACCTCGTTATAATCAGCCATCCATCCGGTCGTTTTCAATGAATGTGGTAGCGCTGGGTTATATTCAGCATTTGTGCACAAAATAACTGAAATTATTTATTATATCACATAAATTAGTATGTTTGCATGTCATAGGCACATGAACACATCAATTCCATATCAGTTGACAATTTCGATTAAGCAGCAATCTTGAATATGTACTTCTTCGTAATCACAAGCCGCACAAGTAGCTGAAGCCGCCACACAATTCGCATTAAACTTAAGTGTTGTTGTGTGTAGCCAAACTCATTAATATACATACATATGTATGTACATAAAGCAATTCGAAGATACGGTGGACAATGTATTAAACTAGTTTACGGTGAATTTGCTGCGATATATAATTTACTGGAAATTGGCGTGGCAGCCACGCGTTAATCTAAAACATTATTATATGTACTCGTAAATTTACTCTCAATCAGCAGCAAATTTATTAGTTAACTTGAGAGAAAGTGAAGAACTGTTCTTAGACCTATTTCTGATGCACCTCCCATGAAAATTATATAGGTTAGATTAGGTTAAAACAGCTGACTTTCGCGACAAATTTCCTGATGGATCCCACTTGAACAGCTAGTCCGCTGTAATGCCAGAAGACTCCTAACTATGGATCGCAAATAAGACCCTTATGTAACTTTGAGCACAAATTTTATGAGACGACTAATTTCTAATCCCGTAAGTTCGCAAGGTCCGCCTAAAGTATGGCTGCCGAGGTGTTCCAACCTTGTGTGTTACGAACTCTGGATAGTCCCGCAGGAAATGACTTGTTGTTTCCACCTCGCCTTCCTCCATACAGCTATGGCAGTTTGCGTCCGGCAGGATTCCCAGCCTCATTGCATCTATGCCTATTTCGCAGTGCCCGATCCACGGCAAGTTGAACCATTTTAAGCACACGCCGTTCTGCCGATCTCTTGGGCTCCATTTTGGATCAATAGGATCTCAGAAGCGCGAGGTTTTAGTTGTTACCAAGCTCCAGAGAGAGGTCCAGTGATCCAATGCTAGAGCACACGAGGACAACGGAGCCACAACTCGTTCTCAGCGTGGTATTTTAAGAACACGCAGTTCTGCCGACCTCTTGGGCTCCACTTTGGGCCAAAAAGATCTCACAACCGCGAGGTTTTAGTTGTTACCAAGCTCGTGAGTGGTTCAGTGATCCAATGCTAGAGCACAAGAGGACAACGGAGACCCGACTCGTTCTCAGCGTGGTAAAACCGGACGTCTGGTGACCCTTCTTTCTCGATTCAAAAAATATTTAATCCAATAACTGCGGTTTCGAAACACTGTGCCAAACTGAATCGTGTACATATGTATATGTCTGTATGTGTTTCTCAAAATATGTTTATGCTTACGTCATTATAATCATAAATATACGGTACGTTAATATTGAATTAGGCAATTATGACGCCAGACAAGTTTATAGAAGCATTATTAAACACCGCTATCCCTTCGGACGGCACTAAACCCACAAGAATTCCCAATTTGACTTAAGCCACTTCACAATATACGAGTTGGCTAGCAGTGAAGCAGTGAAGATAGTTCTTGCATTATTAATCACAACAGTCCACTACACACACACACACGCACTTGAACTCAATTGATGGGCCTAAGAACCATTTAACATATATTACATCACCACTGTAACGGTATGAGTGCCATTAAAGGGTGACATTAACCGTTAAGCAACAAACGACCATCATATTTTCTATGCGTTAAACATATGTAAGCATACCCTTAGGGGCGAAGCCATTATTAATACAATTCAGTGCATAATTATTATGTGCGTGCGTTCTAATGAAGGTTTTAGTGACCCTTAGATGTGTCACACACATTACGGCATAACGGCATTAAAGAAAAGTGCCAAAAACAGCTGCTCCCATTAAGGTTTAGTAGATTTGCATAATGCTTGAAATGTCGATCCTTTTCCTTTCAGTTAAATGTAATCAATAACTGGAAATGTTGACGACCACTGACAGTTGGCAATAACAATAACAACACTTTCAAGTGCTGCCTACTTGTGTGCACAAACAAATTCATGCCTGCCGAAAAGCAATGGCATTTTCATATACTCTTATTATATATGTATGTGTGTGTATATGTTATTATACCCTGAACAATGTATATTAAGTTTGTCACGAAGTTTGTAACACCCAGAAGGAAGCGTCGGAGGCCCTATAAAGTATATATATATAAATGATCAGTATGTTGAACTGAGTCGATTTAGCCATGTCCGTCTGTCTGTCTGTCTGTCTGTATATATACGAACTAGTCCTTCAGTTTTTAAGATATCATTTTGAAATTTTGCAGATGTTATTTTCTCTTCAAGAAGCTGCTCATTTGTCGGAACTGCCGATATCGGACCACTATATCATATAGCTGTCATACAAACTGAACGATCGGAATCAAGGGCTTGTATGGAAAACTTCCGCATTTTACTACACATCTTCACGAAATTTGGTGTGAGTTATTGCTCATAGAAATAATTTAATCTCCAAAAAAATTGTTCAGATCGGTTCACTATAGCATATAGCTGTCATACAAACCGAACGATCGAAATCAATGGCTTGTATGGAAAACTTCCGCATTTTACTACATATCTTCACGAAATTTGGTGTGAGTTATTGTTCATAGAAATAATTTAATCTTCGAAAAAATTGTTCAGATCGGTTCACTATATCATATAGCTGTCATACAAACTGAACGATCGGAATCAATGGCTTGTATGGAAATTTTTCGCATTTGACGTGGTATCTTCACGAAATTCGGTGTGAGTTATTGGTCATAGAAATAATTTAATTTTCGAAAAAATTGTTCAGATCGATTCACTATAGCATATAGCTGTCATACAAACTGAACGATCTTGTATGGAAAACTTCCGCATTTTACTACATATATTCACGAAATTTGGTGTGAGTTATTGCTCATAGAAATAATTTAATCTCTGAAAAAATTGTTCAGATCGGTTCACTATAGCATATAGCTGCCATACAAACTGAACGATCGTAATCAAGGGCTTGTATGGAAAACTTTCGCATTTTACTAATTATCTTCACGAAATTTGGTGTGAGTTATTGCTCATAGAAATAATTTAATCTCCGAAAAAATTGTTCAGATCGATGCACTATAGCATATAGCTGCCATAAAAACCGAACAATCGGAATCAAGGGCTTGTATGGAAAACTTCCGCATTTTACTACATATCTTCACGAAATTTGGTGTGAGTTATTGGTCATAGAAATAATTTAATTTTCGAAAAAATTGTTCAGATCGGTTCACTATAGCATATAGCTGTCATACAAACTGAACGATCTTGTATGGAAAACTTCCGCATTTTCCTACATATCTTCACGAAATTTGGTGTGAGTTATTGCTCATAGAAATAATTTAATATCCGAAAAAATTGTTCAGATCGGTTCACTATAGCATATAGCTGCCATACAAACCGAACGATCGGAATCAATGGCTTGTATGGAAAATTTTCGCATTTGACGGGGTATCTTCACGAAATTTGACGTGGATTACTGCTTAAGGTAATAATATAATCTCCGAAGAAATTGTTCAGATCGGAAAGAAATGCACCTGTGAAGGGTATATTAGCTTCGGTACAGCCGAAGTTAACGTTTTTTCTTGTTGCTTATTTTACTTATTTGCGCTTAATGGTACGCATAAGCATACATATATACATCCAGCAATTGAAAGCTTACAAGTGTACAAGTCCTTTTTGGCGCTGTTAGAAGGGTGACATGGTTTTAGGTGCATTGTCTCTCTGCCAAAAGAATAATCAATACAACGCCATATGATTACCGACAGACCGGCCTAAATGTCACTTTGATTGCCCCAACAGGGCTACATGAGGTACATTACATACACACTCATTCAACTACGGCGACACTGCTGGCGGGAGTTTGAAACTTTTCGCTTTCTGCTTATTTTGTTTTTGTGCACTTATTAGCTGTATGAGCTCACCACTGAGGCGCAGGCAAACAACTGCTTAGGTGGCCAAGTGGCAACAACTGTTCAATGCGCACAATAACAACAACAGCAATATGTATAGTAGCAACAAAAATCGATCGAATGTTATTACAGTCAACACAACCAGTCATGTAGGAGAGCAGTCAGAGCATGGACATGTACGCACGTGCACACTATTGAACCGAAATATGACTAAAGAATTGTCTGCACTTAGGCGATTTGGCCAATAAATGTTTATGCACAGGTGTGCGCATTCATAGACAGAGCGCGTTGAATTTGTAAGCACTTATGAGTACACTCATGCACATACATACCAACTATCTGATTGCATGCCGTTGTAGCAGTTTGCTTACACTTAAATATTTATTGGCGTCGGTTTGTTGGTGTCACTGCTGCCAGTTGCCAGTGACCATTTGTAAGCGAGCGCTGACTGTGTAGTTAGTTGTGTTGGCTGTTTTGTTAATAGTGGTGAGGTTGCGGTGAGGACAACACATACACCCTTACATGCCATGCTGCCTAATGTGTTTCCTGCTTTCGTCCGTGGCACTTGGAAGTGCACAGCAGACACAGGTATGTTGTATAGAGGTTGTTGTGCACTTATTTGTGTTTGTTTTAACCACATCTGTGCATATTTGTGGGCATCTATGCGGCAAATTTGCAACCACAGAACATCATTGGCCGCAATGGGTGTCAGTACACTTGGATCACTGCATAACGGCAACCTTATTGCCTTGGAGTATGACTTTAATGTTGCACTTGTTGTTCTAACGCTTAGAAATTAAGTTTTCGAAATATCGAAAAATACTGAAATGCAATTTAAAAGGAGAAAATAAAACCAATTAAAACTAACTGTATAACTGTGGTTTAATGTAAAACTAAATTATGACACGGTACATCATTTTTCAACTGAATTTTCTAAAACTCCTTCTTATCACTCTATTATGTTAAGAAAAATATGAAGAACACTAACATTAATAAAAACAAGAAAAAACATTAACATCGGCTGTACCGAAGCTAATATACCCTTCACAGGTGCATTTCTTTTAGTAACTATGTATGTGTTTAAGCAAATCGAAAGACGTAAGAAAAAGTAAGTAAAAAAAATAAAACATTTTACTAATTCTTTTTAGCCGGGTTGTTTGATAGAAACATTAAGGTTATATAGTTAACCGATCTGAACAATTTTACTAATTAATTTTTTTTTTTATTTAATTATTACCTTAAGCAATAATCTATGTCAAATTTCTTAAAGATACCACGTCAAATACGTAAAATTTCCAGACAAGCCATTGATTCCGATCGTTCAGTTGGTATGGCAGCTATATGCTATAGTGAACTGATCTGAACAATTTTTTCGGAGATTAAATTATTTCTATGCGCAATAACTCACACCAAATTTCGTGAAGATATGTAGTAAAATGCGGAAGTTTCCCATACAAGCCCTTGATTCAGATCGTTCAGTTTGTATGGCAGCTATATGATATAGTGGTCCGATATCGGCAGTTCCGACAAATGAGCAGCTTCTTGAAGAGAAAATAACATCCGCAAAATTTCAAAACGATATCTTAAAAACTGAAGGACTAGTTCGTATATATACAGACAGACAGACAGACGGACATGGCTAAATCTACTCAGTTCAACATACTGATCATTAATATATATACTTTATAGGGCCTCCGACGCTTCCTTCTGGGTGTTACAAACTTCGTGACAAACTTAATATACCCTGTTCAGGGTATAAAAACCCAAGTAAGGAAGTACTAAGTTCGGCTGTAACCGAACATTTTATACTCTCGCAAAATATTTATTTAATTTTATTAAGAGAACGCACAATTTAACTCAGATATTCGCCATAAAGTCGAATAAAATAACGAAAACAATTATATAAAATATATGGGGTCTGGAGTAATTTCTGCACCGATTTCAATAATTTTTGCCAACAAGCCACTTCATATCCATGATTATACATTCACTTAATTTTGCTAAGATATCTCACATATTAACCGATATAAACGGTATAAACTCCATCGGAAGTTTAAAAATCCATATCTGAGGTGTATGGTGGCTAGAGGAAGTATTGTCCTTATTTTGTCACATTTTCAGCACGGAGACACACTATTATAAGGAAAAAATCTGTTTCGAATTTCTTTAGAATATCTGTGAGATTTACCGCCATTTTGGTTAAAAAAAAGTGCTACAAGCTTTGAGATCCTCAAGTTCAGTATATGGGGCTTTGAACAGTTAAAGTCCGATTTCGGCAACCTTCAGAAGTGCGACTGAAAACGACAATTACTAGAAATGCCATAATGCAGAGTTTTGTTCCGATATCTGCACTAGTGCTTAATTTCTTCACTTCCATAACTCGAAGTTATCAAAAACTCGAACTCTTGAAATGACAATAGAATTCAAATTTCATACAAATGAATCTTCCGTAACACGGACGTCTCTCTAACTCGAAGTTTTTTTGTGGATTATGGTGATTCGAGTTAGGGAAGTTCAATAGTAGTTTGTAAATTGAAAGAATGGACTTAAAAATTTTGTTATATAAAAAGTGGGCGTGGTTGTAAACCGATTTCGCCCGGTTTCAAATTTTTCCATTCAGCTGACAAGAATATGTTGTAAACCAAATTTCATTAAAATCTATCGAGTAGTTCCTGAGTTCCATAAGTGGGCGGCACCACGCCAATCGACCATTTTTTATACCAATATTAGTGTAGCTCTTCTATATCATAAAATTTAAGGTTTCTGGATTTTTTTCGCACTAAATTAGAACACTTCAGTAGTTTTCCAAATAAACTTTGTATGGGAGATAGGCGTGGTTATAACTCGTTTTCATCCATTTTCATAATGTATAATGACTCCAAAAAGTTTAGTTGATATTGATTTAGTTTAGTTCCTAGTTTATGGGAAATATACAAAAAACTATTGTGGTTTAATTTGCCTTCTGTGTCTTATAGTGAAAATTTTTCTTCCGAAAATTGTCAGTGGGTTCTAAACCAACTATTTGTGATAGCTTAAATCACATAGCAAAAGCCTGTCTTAAGCTATATACACATAATACAGAACTAATTTGCGCCAACCACGTATAATATGAAAAGTTCATAATTAAAATTACTTGCCAAACATGCTAGTTAAAGGCGTGTGTGTCTTTACAATGTCACATGTCGATTTCAGACATGTGCTCTACGCTCGTCATACTCTTATGTGTATCTCTCCATTTCTGAAAAAAAAATAGACAAGTTCAAGCATGAAAGTCTGACCGAACGTCGAACGACAAAGTTACTAACTGGTTATTACTTTTACTGTCTCACTAATCAGTCCATCAACTTATATGGCTGAAACTTTAAACGAGCACTTTATTGAGGCACCACTACGTGCATATGTATGTATGCAACAATCTATGAAATATTCCACACGCCATGCTGTCAGAACTTACCTTGGACCGGCACATGTTCACCACCATTGTGTTGCCGCTTTCATGTCATTCAATCGCATAGACGGCATAGAGGCTTCAATGGCTGGCGGCTTCGGTGGCGATCAGGAAGGAAAATCGATTAATTACTTTCGTTGGCAAAACCGCACTTTGACTGACATTTATAAATTGATTGCCGCTTTTGTTGCTATTGTTATTGCGAGCTTGATATGGCGATTGTAAATATGTTTATAGCTGTAGCAGCATGGAACATTGCTGCAATCGGGTGCCGTTGTTCATTGAAGAGAATTCATGCAAGTGTTCCTGCTATTAGCTTTCTGAGAGAGAGTACAAAAAAGGATAATGAGTTTATGCTTGCACATTTATTGTTACTGCATTATTAACAACAGTTTAAAGATCATTTGACTTCAGTGTAAGCACGCTAATTTCATGTACCCTGTGCTTAACCTCAATGAGCTGATAGTAATCTAGGTTAGAATACGAAGTAGATATACTTTAGCAGTCTTCATTCGCAAAGTGGTTGTGGAAACCAAAACATTATACCAGCTGTTTAAACCGACTGATAGCACTGAAAACGAACTCTCAAAAATTATGTATTTTTAACTTAAAACAATTCGCTTGAAACTCGCTACTCAGGAATTTTCGGGGTCACGGAATACGAATCCGTTATCGGTTTTTCAATATTCAGAATGGCGGAACCACGCTTCGTTGAAAAATTCAGCGGATTCGCTTGAATCTCATTAGTGAGGCGTTTTCGGGGTCGCTGATTATGAATCCGGTTCCGGTTTTCGAAATTCAAAATGTCGGATGCAATATGGCGAATTTCTAAAATGTGTCCGTCATATTGGTTTTCATTTTGAATTTAAAAAAAATTGTAATCAGCGACTCCGAAAACTCACAAGTAACGCGTTTCAAGCCATTCCGCCACTGGTTTCGTAATCCGTGACCCCCAAAAGCCACTGAGTAGCGAGTTTCAAGCGAATCTGATGAATTTTAAAAATCGCTGTCCGCCATATTAGTCAAAATCATGATCTGATGAGGGTAAATAGACCTTGGATTCGTAATCAGCGACCTCAAAAACATATGGTACACATAGTAAGTATTTTCCTGAACTTTGAATACAAGGACAGTATCTTAAAGCAACAATTAATTATCCTTCATTCCCTTTACCAACACCGCTTTAAACTTAGTTGCACAGCTGCGACTGGAAAAAGTCAGCTGAACCGCTAGCTTCTGTAACCGTTATACCTACAGTTACTACCGCACTGGCATGTTACTTGCTGCTGGTTATTCACTCAGTCATTTGAATGAAATTAAAAATGCTTAAAGTGAAATGAGAAATGAAATCGCATAAAACGAAGCCAAAATGGCTTGGTAGTCTTTTAATATTGTGTGTACAATAGCTATTGCTCGCTCTTGATGTCTTACAATATTTAATGTTGTTTTTATCGCGCTGCTGTGCATTACACTTACACCCTGACATTGTTATTGTTATTGTGTTTGTTGTTGTTGTTGTTGCAACTTTGGCTCCCCATAATTGTTGCACGCCATTGTAATTGCATTGCCAGCGACAGGCAACCACTGCCACTGCCGCAACACTGCAAGTGGTCTTTGTAGCTGCCGGCTGGCAGCGCGAAATAATTTGCATTGACGACATTTGCGTCGTCACTGCCGCCTTCTTGTGCGCTTTAGCGCAGTGCACGCGACCTTTACGCCCACGCTGCCGTGTCTGACATAAGTCACGAAAAAAGCTGTTGATGTTTCTGTAATTGAAGCCACTTTCATTTGTTTGCCTTGCAACGACACCGAAAAGGGCGAGCACCGATGCTGTGCGCGGTGCAAAACCGCTTTTGTTGCAACAAAGCCAAGATAGAGCAGCACGTCTGCCGTAGGACGGAATACGTTAAGTGGTTAAAAATAGCGTGAGCTATTTGCAAATGGGGCACATTTCGACAGCGCATATGCATTTGAAAGCGCTTCCACAATTGTAATAATTTAACTGGTAACTAAATGTAATGAGAGAATATTGTGTGGAATACGGAGAGATATTCTACAACTGTTCCATGGTTTTTGTTATTACATTAAGATATTTTTTTAAGTATGTATATATATGTCAAGGTAATAAAGAATTATGATCCTCTCTAGCTGGGTATAATTACAAAGCAACACAAACTAAAATTTTGGTTCTGACCTAGGGGTTTTATTATGTGTACCTATGTTTTTGGGGTAGCTGAATGCGTATCCGAGATCCATTTAACCCCATCAGATCAGGATTTTGACACAACCTCAAACAACAAATATGGCGGACAGTTTTTGTAAAAATTCATCGGATTCGCTTGAAACTCGTTATTCGGGGGGTTTCGGAGTTGCTGATTACGAATCCGCTATCGGTTTTTCAAAATTCCAAATGACGGAGTCAATATGGCGGACACCTTTTTGAAAAATTCATCGGATCCGCTTGAAACTCGTTATTCGGAGGTTTTCGGAGTCGCTGATTACGAATCCGACGTCAGTTTTTTAAAACTCTAAATGACGGATTCAATATGACGAACGCCTTTTTGAAAAATTCATCGGATTCGCTTGAAAAAAAAAATCCATCTACTACTTTTTTTAAATTAATAGAGCTCAGTATTAAATTTTACTTATATTCGTGCACAATTTTGTTAAATCTTAAAATAGTATATGTAATTGATTCGTTTCAATACATATACATATGTACATACTTGCACTGTATACTACTGTATTTACGTTTCTATCTACTTTACAGTAGTTACCTCATAATATTAGGTCAACACTAGACGTGTGCCTTCAAATCCGATTATGTTTAATTTTGTAACTTCCGCATTTCACCTCTTCACTTCCGCTTTATGATCTCTTGGACTTACCAACACGTGCGATAAATCTACTCAATTGAATTTGCTAAGGGACAAAGCGTGTAATGTCAATGAATTCGTGTAAGACGTCATTCAGTAGCCACACGATTGTGTGCCCTTAATTCGATTTCATTTTATTAAATATACTTGTACAATTCTACCTTGCAGACATTGGACGAGTATAAATATTAATAGAATTTCCAAAAATATACTCATTCATTTTGGTTAACAACAGAACAGAACTCGAACAGAATTTTCTTAACAACTATCGCTGCTAGACCTCAACAGAAACAGAAAATACTAGCAGAAACGTATTAATAACAAGTATTTATAAGAAAAGATGAAGCAACTACACTGTAAATAGGCAGACGATTTTAATATACTCTCGACATAGCGACAATTAACAACTAAAAGCAATGGCGCGATCACTATATAAATTAATCGTTTTCTGTTCAACAAAATTTACGTACAATTCTAACTTGCAGTCATTGGGCGTGTATAAATATTAATAGAATTTCGCAAATATCTTCATTAAATTTGTTAACAACAGAACAGAGCTCGAACAGAATTTTCTAAATAACTATCTATGTATACTAGACATTAACAGAAACAGAAAGCAGTAGCAGAAACGTATTAATGACAAGTATTTATAAGAAAAGGTGAAGCAACTACACTGCAAATAGGCAGACAATTTTAAACTATTCTCGACCTAGCCACAATTAACAACTTAAAGCAATGTTCGGATCACTTATATAAATTAAATGTTTTCTGTTCTACAAAATTTACGTTAAAAAATCGTAGAAATATATTGAGAAAGTATTAAAATAATCGTAACAGTATGTAATTTATCGTTGTAAATCCCACAGCACTTCACTACATAAGACATTTTATGTTGGGTGAGTCTTTAATGGGTATTAAAATGCTCGTAAGCACTTAAATATACGAAAATCCTGTCAATCAGCTGCCACACAGCCCCTTCAGATAACGGTCGAAAGCTAACGATTTCCACAACACAAGTGTGCACACATACACAACGAGCACACAAGACGCTGAAGTGAAATTCAACTGCAGTTGCATTCAAAAGCAATATTCAATTATATTTTCCGTAGACGTCGCACAGCGCCTATACGTTGGTGGCATTGTGGCGTCTGGAGAGCTTTCAATCAATTGCATGTCCAATCTAAACAAATTTGTTGGTTAACCGCAAACTAGCGAAACAATAAAATACTCTCAGGTATAATAAAACATACACAACCGCGCCAAAGGCACATTTGAAAATGTGACGGCAACTTGAGCTCAACTGCATGCATGTTTGTCACTGCGTCACTCACTGCGATTCAATATTGGCGCATATAAATTGCAAACAATTGCACTTAACGCAAAGTATTGCCAGTTATTAGAGCTATCAATCTGTCTTCTTGCCATCCATGAACCTGAAGTGCGCTGGCGTAGTTATTCTTCACATGCAAGTACTATATTGTAAATCAATTATGTATGTATAAATGCGGATCGTAGTACACAGTTTTGCAATCACTGCTACAACGCCTGAAAGCATGCCACAATAATTCTCAGAGGATAGCCAACTGATCGTCGCATCACCCAATGCGGCTAATAAGCACCAACAACAAGAAGACACTTTAACTACTTTGCCGTTTTGTATCCACTACCGAATGCCATTTGCCACTTATAGTCGGTCAATTTATGTTGTAATTCAGTAGTTATTGCGTCTAATGCAACACCCACAAGCTGTGCGCCGGCGGTCGGTTTGGCAACAACACTATATACGCTATACATATGCATTGCTTGCTTACAGTTTTGCTAATAGGTATAGTGGAAGCTTGTAATCCTAAGCCTGCCAGCTGAACAGCCAACAACTGATGCCTACAGACATTCTTATAAGTGTATATGTGTGCGTGAGTTTGCTGCAATCATTTCATCGGCGTAGCATAATCTCCGATTGCATGCCAAATTGAACGGCAGCCAAAATCTGGCTTAAGAAACGCATTGCAAAAGATAGTTTTCAATTTTCCATTTAATCGTGCGTTGCATGCCGCCAGCTTGTGTGTCATTTTGCCAAGATATTGTGCAACGTACTGCAGCACTGCTCTGCTGCCACCGAAAGTCAGCCAAATTAGCAATGCATAGCTGGAGATTGCACGTTGCGTTGAAGAGAAGCGTATAGTTTATTGAAAGAGAGAGCAAAAATCTTCCAGAATTTTCTCAAATTTCGAATTTTCCTCCAGCTTTTACGCCACATAGCTTACATAAATCAAAGCTACAAAATTCTTTCAATGCCATTTTCATTTCAAGCAATTTATTTGCACGAGCGAAGTAATTTACAGAATACTGATCGGTCCCTATTCAAATTATTTATGCATACACTTATTTACACTCTAACAATCCTTTTCAACTTCAACTCAGACATTCAATTATTTATTGCCTCATCGACAAATTGCTGCTTCAAAACTGACATGTTTCCCCAATTGACCCAAAGTGCCGCCAGTAACTGTATATGGTAAAAGCAAAGTAATCAATAAATTACTGATTTATAAGTTAGCCATACCTCACACAAAACTGCAGCCAGTTGTTTAGTTGCTGTGCCAGTCTGACATGTGTTTATATTTATCCACGTGCAATCACAATTCTACCCAAATCACATTAATAATGAAATAAATAAAATTCATTGTTTTCTGATGCACGCTCACTATGAGCGTATTTCTCCTTAACTTATCCACCAACCACGCTTACAAAAGTCTTTTTAAATCAATTTGGAATTCATAAAAGTTCTTTCTCTCTCTCCCTCTCTTCAACTTTCGACTACTCAGCTTCGTGGTATGAACTACTTCATACGTGGAATCAAATCACTGCTGCGATGTAAACCGTTACATTGGATCTTAGTTTATACCATTCTTAACCCATTAAAATGTGGAGCTAGTCCCGCTTTCATTTACTATTTGAAGGAGTGTAGCACCAGTACTCCAACACATAACTTGAAGAACTTTCAGCATAAAGTTAGGTATAGTGGATGTCGGATGATGCACCACGGCCTTTAGGAGACCCATTGAAAATCCACTGGGACTAGAATCCACCTACACTACAATGCCCTCTTTGAACCACTTTGTGGCCTCTATGAACTTGAACAATTTATTAAGTTTAAGGCTTAAGTTTAAAGGCTTCAAAAAATCGATTTTTTATGTTTTGTTTTAAATCTCCAAAAAATCCAAGAATATGTCTTTAAAATTCCAGAGGCCATTTCGACATATCTTCGAAGCTAGAGCAGTTTTAGTGGCCGAGAGTCGAGCAGGTGCGAATGCTCAGCCAGACATTTAAAACGCGTTTTCTCGAGTTTTCATTTTTACAAGTGTTAGAAAACGGTGCCGGCGATAGCAGAAAGAATATATGTCCGATTGAAAAAAACCAAAGTGATCTAGCTTCAGTATTAAATTATCTTCTAAAAAAGTTGGACGTATTATTAAACTACTTGTTTTGCAACTTAAAGTCAATTTTTTTTTAAACTTCGAAACTTCGAAAAAAATTGGAATTTTATTACTTCTTCGGTATTTTTTTAGTTTATAAAGAAAAGAAACTTATAAAAATTTAAAAAAAAATTGGTTCGACTGTTTCAGATGCATCGCACGACCTCTATTACCGGCACCGATTTACAAGTGCAGACTCCAGGCACTCCAGAAAAATACTTACAACTTTGAAAATATTTCAATATTTTTTAATAATAAATATTGTTGTATAAGCCTTAAATATAGTACACTATCGTCTTAAAATTCCGTTTACCGCAATCATTTCCTTCCCTTTCAAAAAATTTGCTAATAAAAACGTTTTTTTTTTCGGCTTCTAAAGCAGACTACTGCCTTAATGAGTACAACCTGCGAGATGTCGTCAAGAAAACCGTGTGCGATTATTACGATTCTTTTCCTGTACAATGCTTTGCATTCACATAGAATATATGCAACAGTCTCTTCTTCGTCTACTTCTTGGCAGCTCCTAGTCATTATTTGGTAGTACTAGTCTGTCGGCGTGTCTTTCTATCAGACAATGACCTGTTAGCACTACTACTAGAGTTCTTTTGTCCTTCCTTTTAAATTTCAAAAGCGTTTATTTCAATCAGGTCACGTTTGGCTGCTTGTTGAGCAAGTCATAGATTCCACCGAAACTCGGCCAAATCTATGACTTGAATAGTGTCTACAAGTGGAAAACGGCATGCATATATCGATTTTACTAGGATCCAGTGGTAAGGTTGTGCCTAATCTGGCTAGTTCATTTGCTTCGCAATTATCTGGAATATCACTGTGTCTAGGAACCCATTGCTCGTGTAGTAAGAAGTCCGTTCCATTAATCGCTCATGGCATTCTTTTAGTATTTTAGAGGAAATCGTTATGATCTTAACGGATTTCAAAGCCGTTTGGCTGTCTGTAAAATTATGTATGTTTCTCCACCCTCTTTGAAAATTACTAAAAGTGGGTTAACTCACTAACGAAAAACGTCAGAAACACTAGATTTCACATAAGAAATGGCAGATGGAAGCTGCACTCAGATTTTTTTACAAAATGGAAAATGGGCGTGGCGTCGCCCACTTATGGGTCAAAAACCATATCTCAGGAACTACTCGACCGATTTCAATGAAACTTGGTTTGTATTAGTTTCCTTACATCCCAATGATATGTTGTGAAAATAGGCCAAATCGCTTCACAACTACGCCTACTTCCTATATACCAGAACTTTGAAGACGATCTGAATCGTTTACTTTACAATATATAAAGTAAGTACTAGTGAAGATATCGGTGCAGAACTTTGCACAAATACTATGTTAATAGTGTGGCAGCCCCATTCTAAAAATCGCCGAAATCGGACCATAGGTTTTTAAGGCCCCATATATCGAACATGAGGACCTCGGTGCTTCTAACCTAACCTAATTTAATTTAAGTTCCCAGAATGATGCAAACACCACTGCTGCATAGAAGCGAAAAAAATTAGACTCTTCGGCATGTCAGAATGTCAATTTAGAATAGCGAGTGTAAATATCATCGCGACTGGCTGTTTCATTATGTTGCAGTTCTTTTCATTTTTTGCAATTTAGTTCATGTTTACATTGAAAATAATTGAAAAGTTGCTGTTGTTCCTGCAACGTTTTATTATGCAATTATTCCAGTTTTTTATGTCTGCTCCAATAGTAGTAGTTTTTATCATGATGATGACACTTGAAATGTTAAATTGCTGGTGGCACTGACAGCAATGGCCAACATAACGACGGCCAAGCTGCCTTCGCTGTCGTCGTTACTCACTCGAATAATTCAATGCCGTTGCAGAGGAGCAACTTTTTTCCACCAACAACAGCAGCAGCAGCGCGCGCTTACTGTTTTGATTGTACGGCTTGATGAGGCGCCGTTGTTGTTGATGGTTGTTGTTGTTGTTGCAACTGCATTTGAAGATAAATTGCACAGAACAACCAAACACAATCACAATCACAAACTCGAAAACAAATACAAATACAAATACAAACAGCGCAGACAAACATTTTGTGCCGTACGCGCGTTTGTATGAACTTGTGAAACAGCGCTCGGGCGGTCGTGTCGTATGAGTAACATGTGCTCATGTCACTTTTTATTGCGCCACCAGGTCGAGCACAGTGGCAGGACCATAAAATATTGTTTGTGATTTCATGTGAAGCAGCAGTGGCAGTAGCAGTAGCCTCAGGCCGCACAAGTGCATGTCTACTCAAACACCTAGCTACAGGCAGACACAGACACATACACACACTCTTTACTCACTACACTACCTGTGTACATATGAAGGTGTGTGTGTGGGTAAATGTTGGCCGCCAAGCGCATTGTTGTGTGTGTGTGTGTGTGCGTGTATTTGAGTGTCAGGCCATGTTTAAGTCTGTTTTGCAATTGATAGCTTCAAGTGCCAATTCAAATTATGCACTCAACGCCGCACCCCGCACGTTTGTTTCAGCTCAGCTGGCGTATTATCACGCCACCAAACACTCGAATGTGACACATGCAGGTGACAAGAGATTGTCAAATTGTGTGCGGAGCCATAATGTTAAAGCTCGCAAGCCTTGCAATAAAATTTATTTTTTTTTAATTTCAAATAAAAGAATTAAAAAAAAGAAAGTTTGTCAAATTGTAAAATTATTTGCAGAACCAAAGGAGTTAGCGCATTTATGCTGATGTCTCATTTAAAGTATATATATTATATATGTATGTATATATACATAGTTAGTCGCAAGCATATTTCAAAAATGTTTGCAGCCACGCAGACAACTTAAGCTGCCATTAGTTAACAAAGCATGCAACAAATAAATTAACAAATAACAGAGCACTAACTGTCGGCGAGGCGGGGCATGTGCCGACATTTATTTGAGTGTAATATGGACCTACACAGACACACACACACACATGTGAGCCTGCGACCGAGACTCGTAAATTAAACCCCTTTTTGGCATTTGTTCAAATTAGTAAAGCTAGCATACTTACGTATGCACGCTCGGCTGGAGGCACGCCAATCACACATGCATACATATTCTGATGTCTATTGCCCAAAAGTTAACATGCCAAGTAGCCAAGAGCGTGATTCAACTAACCATCCAATAGAGTGATTCCATGTATTATACATACTCACAGGCCAACCTTTGAAATAAAAATCACATGTAGACTTTGCTAGACACTTACCCCTTGTCGTATGCATTACAGTATGCCTTTTAGGTATTTGAAAAAAAAAATGAAAGAAGTAGTAGTTACCCCAGTATGGGTCTACAACTGACAAACAGCTAGTACAGCATTCACAGTTTTGCTTCAGCAACTTATATAGCTCGCACGTGACGCTGAGCCTTCCAAAGGTTGCCATGACGGCGGCACATCTTGAGTTGGCACTTCGATGTAGTATAGTGTTATAATATTCCTTCACTTTCTTTATTTCTACCAAGCAACCGGCTTCCAATTGTCGACAATTAGCATATGTATTAGTACTCGTTGCTAGTTGCCAATCACTTGTTTTTCCCCACTACAACCCAGCACTTATGTAACGCTATTAGGGTACGTCTGTTTGCTGTTGTTGTTGTTTTCAAGTGTTTTATTTATTCGCATTGAATGCCTCGACATATTGTCTTGTGTCATACCTTTTTGAGTTGTTCGCCTTAATTTGTTGGCTTGCGTTGCTATCGAGAGTGTCAGTATGCTACAAATTATCTTGGTCACACATTCCAACCCAACCCCGTCTCCAAATAAACGTGGGTCGACAATCTGTGCTTCGCTCTCCCACTTCATGCATAAGCAGGCTAATAAACATTTGAAGTGTTGCCTATTTGCGCCTTTTCTTGCCAACCGTCGGTACTTATAGTGTCAGTAATGTAGTTGAAGCGAAGTCACAGATATTATATATGTAAAAATTTAATTTTTATTTATGAAAATTCAGCATCAAGTTACTCAATTACTGATTTATTGGCAATTTTTTGTTACGAACTTAAGAATTTAGCAATAGGTAGCCACTTTCCATTAACCTTTAACTACTGAGGTGGGGGTAAATTTTACACCTCGTAATTTGTTTTTTAGTTTTAAGAAAAGTGGCTATGAAACAAAGTCCTTGTTTTGTTAAACTAGAAGTTCGATTTCTTTAAATTTATTATTTTATTCATTTAAAAATGTGTTTTATTATTACAATTAAAAACAAATAAATTTAAAAAAAATTTTCGTTGACAAAAATTATTTATAGATTATAAAGGGGTAAAATTTACCCCACCTCAGTAACTACGCCCAAATATTTCACCTCAGTAGTTAAAGGTTAAGCATATTTTCATATTATCTGCCTCCAAATGATATCTAAAATTGTTATTGAAAAAAAGAATAAGCAAAGTTCAAGGTTCATAGCATACATAATTGCGTCACTCGCCTTGTCGATGTACCGATTCGGAGTTTTACCAGATTTAAAATTTACTTTTTTTAAATTCTTATCTTTATTCTATAAAATTGACATATCGATCTGTACTCTCGATAGGTCTGGGACTATATCTCTTCTATATATCTTCGCTTCAAAACGTGTTTGATAAATGAAATTATGCCACCATTTGAATATTCAACTTGAAGATGATTCCTTACGTGTGTGTATATTTTTTACTACCGAAGGCGTCAATACAAATAAATTCCTTGCCACAGACCCTCAACGTCTCTGCTTTTGTATCATATAAGTCCACTTTACTTTTGTGGCTGAAAAAAAGGCGATTTTCAAAAAAATTTTCAATGGTCCACCATTTTGTTAATTTTTGTGCGAAGCCAAACATGTACTCTTTCTAATCCCGTTGGAGTTTTTGGCTTCAATGTTCCATTGAAAATCGTAAAAATTTGAAATCGATAATTGGGGGGGGGGCCCTTAAGTCTTTTGTCATTTGTTACTAGGCTAAGTTCAATTTTGGGATTGGGATTCAAAAAACTATTACCAGGTTCCGAAAATGTATTTGAAGTTTATTTATACATATTATTCAGATGTTTAAGCTTCAAGTTAGTACAATGATTTTAAAGCAAAAAGTGTCCTTAGGTTTGGTAAACGTGGGTCTAAAGAATTTAGTGACTCATATATTACTAAAATTCTTTTTACAACTATGGTGAGACCTATATTTGAATACAGCACCGTGGTATGGAATCCTAGTTACCAAATCGAATAAGATAGAGTCTGTTCACAATTTTTTTTTACTTTTTGTCATTTGCATTGGGCTTCCATATTCTGATCGTTTAAAATAAATTTTTATAAATTTAACTACACTCACTAGTGGTAGGGAAATACTATTACTATATACAGGCATAATATTCCTGGTAAACCTCTGAATGGGTCAGTTTGTAGTATACTCCTCATGTCTGATATTACTTTTAATGCCTCATCTAGACAGTGTAGACCCTTCCTTTTAAAATCTGCTAAAACAAATTTTGAATTAAATAAACCACTCCGCCGTAATTGTCAGAACTTTAATTCTTACTCCAGCACATTTTAGCTATCAGACTCACCTTTAGCATACAAAAACTATTCTATCTTCTTAAGTAATGTTCTAAAAATGTAAAACTTTCTTTTACGTAATTTTAAATCTTAGCTGTTGAAATTTTGAATTCTGTAGCTGAGCAGTTGAAGATTTCGATTCTTATGGAGTGTAACCCATGAAAAATTAAGCGATTTTCGTAATTTTTTTTTAAGAAAGTATACGATCGAATGTTTAGAAGGTTTTTGTACATAATAAGGTATATTTTCATCTTCTTTTTAAAGATTTTTTTTACAAAATATTGAAAAATAACGGAGTTATGTGCAGGCCTCGGAGGTGCCAAAAATATTTCCCCGACTGCTGACATGATACCGGCCGAATGAGTACCAGAAACAAAAAAACAAATTGTTATTAATGTTGAAGGTATTTCCTAAACAATGACCTAAAATTTTTGAAATATATCAAAAATTAACAAAATGGCGTGGTTCTGAAAAAATCGATCGGTCAATTTCTCGTTGAGTTGTGATGTCGGTAATTTTGAAAAATGTCGTTTCGAGAAAAACGGGAGCGGTCGCTCTTTAGAACGCTGCTATTCAAAAACTATTTTAGATTTCATAGGATATTTTTGAAAGTATAAACTATCAAATAAGCTAATACAAAAAGTCGTCTCACACTAGTTCGTTTGTGTTTATTATTAATATTGTTCTGACATATAATATTTATTTAATATGTCAATACGGAATACGTAGAGTTCTATTCTACATATGTATTATATTTCCATAAAAAAGAATGTACTTCTCGACTAATATTTAATTTCTTTTATTCATTTCAGGTAAGCCATGGAGATATATCGGTAGATTTTTATATCTAAAATACATAGATATCTAAAGGCATGTATGTATGTGCTTCTGGCAAATTTATGTAATATAATAATTTAAAAATAGTTAAAGTTTATCGCCAAATATTAAATTTAGAATTATGCTTAAATATTAATTAACCAATTTCTGTCTAAACAAAATAATTTTTCTTCCTTTTATTATATATATAAATATCAAATGTTGTGTTTAATTGTGTGCGCAGCTGTCGCACTGGCTTTGGTCCCGCAATTCTTGACAGTTCAAATTTTTACCAAGTGATATATGGAGTTTCAGTACATTAACCTGCAGTAAAATGAACTAGTTATAAGCTACTCGACAACTAGTACAAGTGCAACTAGTCAACCGGCTGGCTTGGTCCAATACATGTAACTGTTTGCTGTTTTCCATTTTAATGTTTTACAAGCTGACAATTATCAGATTTTGTTCAGAATATATTCATAGCTGCATAATTCAATTTATGTATATGCTCAGAAACAATTTTAATTTGGAATTCGTCCGGATTGTCCATGTTTTTATTGGCAAACCAACTAGTACCAGGAAATCTTAATTTTAAACTGTTTTACGCTAACAAGTTTTAAGTTTCACTATAGACTATGTGGAAGCACAAGTATTTGAACATATACATATTAATGCTTTAAACAAGTACGTGTGAGATACACACATCACGAGTAGGTTCATTTCCCCTATATGTACACTATCTCAATAAAAGCGCTCCGTTTGAGTTTATCCATAATGTCACTTAGCTGGCATTTTTCGCTCCACTATTTTTCAGAAATTCTTTGAAATTCTTTCTATTGCCATTGGTTGCATACATATGTATATCCACTGTGGTCCTTTCGTTTTGTTATCAACCGCGCGTTTTCACTCCCCGTGCCTTCGCTCCGTTGCTAGTGCTCGCCTTTCTTTGCTCATCCAAATGGTTTGTGTGATGCTATCGTTTCATGTTTCTGGGCAGCTATCGGGTTTCCAATTGAATACATTCACATTGCTATCGACAAACAATAACAACACGCCATTACCGAACAACGCCACCTTTAAGTAAAATAATGCAAAAAAAAAACACGAAAAACTAAAAGCAAAGAGTTTACTCAAAAGGCGAGTTTGTTAAAGCTGTGTGCTTCATACAGATGTGCCCTCGACCCTCTTCTGCAGACACATGTTTGCGTCCATTTATTCCGTCTTAGCTTTCATAGCGTCGACCAAACAATTATATAAAATTTTGCTTGGATACGACTAGACCGGCGCGTTGTGGTGGTCGTGGCGGCCGTTCCCATCGTTCAATCGCTGCTGTTGTCGCATCTGGTCGCTTACAAGTCGCTACAGCTACATTGTCGCCTTGATGTCGTTATCGCCACCATTATCGCCGGCAATCACTTGGTTATGTCCACATACATACATACACGCAGCCTTACAAATATTGGCCCCATATGGGTGCATCTGAGCTATTCGCCTGCCCAATAAACACGAAATCCGAGTAGTTGTCGGAGAGAATACGATGCAAACTCGAGAAATGGAAATTGTACATATATTTTTCGAAGTAGTCTTGAATTCGAGGTGAGCTCAAATAAATCAAGTTTCTGGAAAACCAAGTCACGCGTTCTCAGGGAACTGTTGTTGTTCTTAATAAGTCCAGTTGTTGTCGAGGTCATCTAACAGTCGGCTCAGAAAACGTGCTGTTTCGAGAGGGTCGGACCAAAGGAAGAGGTGGAGAGGAGGGTGTTAGATTAGACGGGTTTGTTCTTCATGCAAAGAGGTGACTAGTATCAAACTGGGACTCATTGCATGCAGCACATATATTTTGCATATCGGGGTTCAGTCTGGATGAGTAGGAGCTTAACCTTCTAAAATATCCACAATATCTGCTATGGGTGGTGGTCTGACTCCGAGGACTGTACACTGGGAGGGAGGCAAGAAAGGTGTGGATGGCTCCGCTGTGAATGGCGTTTAAGACGTGTTTGAAGCTGTCCACGTCCGCAGTCTGTTCGACATATTGTGTTATGTCGTCGAGTTATTTTAGGAGCGACAACTTGACGCACCTAGGGGTAGGTTCCGCTTCTAGCAGATATCTTCATGGGTATTTTCTACGAAAACATCCTAGCTGAAACTGCTTGGTGAGCATATCGACCTCGTTGTGTAGGTGAGCTTCGAATTTTATGAGACCAAGGGCTGTTATTTCGAAGAACTAGCACTGTTTGGATCGTTAAGTTTTCTAAGGGAACTCATTGTGTTTGCTGGGTATCATAGATGTCTCACGTAAAGCGACAACTGCTTTCTTCTCTAACTCAATCGGTCAGTCTAACTGCGTTTGTTCTTTTCCAATTGTAAATTAGGATTTCCTCAGCAGCTTGCCTACGTTGCTGCCACATCCCATCCCATAGCAAGCGCCATCTCAGGCGTATACTAAGTGTTTCATTTGGCATCTGCAGAATCTTCTCTTCTCGATTTAACTGTTTTATTGTTTCACTTTTATCAGCACATCTACTCGATTGACTCGTTTGCACAATCATTTCGGAGCATTGTTTGCGACCACAATAGTTAGCATTTACGGCCGTCCATTAAAGTGCATCAGTTTACGGTGCCATTTTACAGAAATATTCCCAAAATACCCACCATTATTGTTGTTGCCGAACACTAGACATTTCGTCGATAATTGATAAGACAAAGAAAGTGTGCGCGGAGCAGGAATCTATGGGGGGAATGGCTAGCTATGTAGCTACAACCAACAAATGTCCATACATAACAGTTTGGAAGCGGAAAGATATCGGGCTCTAAACAATGGCAGGCGAATGCTGAATAATGGCACAGGAAACCACATCTCTATGTTGCGCTAAGCCATGAACCCTTCGTACGTCTGGCGTCCTCGTCCTTTCAAAGGTCACACAGGCACACAGCACACAAAAGTGTCCCTCTCGTCTGCTTACTTGCTCTACTCGGATATGGTGTGTCTGTGTGTGAGTATGTGAGTTTGTGTTTATACGCATTATGTCAGAATCCGAATTGCATGTGGATTTGAGCTCGAGTTAACACTGAGCTGGATTTAATGGACGGAAGGAATGCAAATGCCGATAAGGATAGCAAGATTGCATCGTAATTGTGATGCTGCTGCTGCTGTCGATGACGACGATGAGGACAAACTAGCGACCGTTATAAATAACAATGAAATTCAAATTTCGAATAATGATGTGCACACACAACAACACCCGACTACCGGCTACCGGGACTATGCTCTACCCAGCACTCATGTGGCATATGTCTGTGTGTGCATTTATATAATATTTGATCCGCATTGCATTTGCAACGACACATCGACATGCATCATAAGTCGACACTTTTGTGCTGGCGCCCAACCACATGCACACACACACTTACACTCACATATACCGTTTCGAGCAGATTTATCTTCAGTGCTGTCAATTTGCGATTTTTGCTATGCTTTGAGTAGTGTTGTTCCGGCTGGCGAACTGCTGTCAGTTGTTGCTGCATTCAATTATACCATACTTGCAAGTGGGCGACCGCAACGGGTGTGCATGGGGTTACATAAATATGCAAACACACTAGTCTTGTATGGTGTAACATGCATAGCTGATTATGATGCAGGTGCCAATTTATTCTGTTCTGATGTGCATGGAGTATCGTTTTAACGACGACACCGACAACGGTCCGATTTGCAGCAGCAGCTATGCCAGGTATTACATAACCAGTGTCGCTTGTTTATATTCATTGTCACTGGCGAGGACCTGCTGCTGTCAATCGGTGCCACTGACATTGTCACCACAACACATCATTAACGATTTATGCAAATTGAAATTAATACCGCACGCCCTGTCAGTCACAGCCCTGCCTTTGCCAAAGTGCGTCGAACATTGAAAACTCGTTTGTAAAATATCCTACAATTAGCTCATGTGTATCCTAAAAGTTGACTTTACAACAATTTAATAGTGAGTGTTTTCATATTAGTACCGTTAATAATGGACTATACTCTAAGTCGAAGCTTAGATGAAAGATAAGGCATAAAGATTGGGTTCGCCAATGACCAGAAATTAATTGTGTTCCAGTCACTTAGTTTCGAACAAAAATGAGAAAAACAGTAGTTGCCTTGTGTCGGGTTCTGGTATTCATTAAAATTTTTAGAGAATAAATTCAGCATTTATATTTCGAAAAAAAAAATAAGTTAGGACACACAGGCTTTAAAGAGGTGCTGTGCTCTAGCACTGAATCACTGGACCTCTCGCGAGCTTGGTAAGCGCTGGTTAACAACTAAAACCTGCTCGGTTGCGAGATTCTTTTGGCCCAAAGTGGAGCGCAAGAGGTCGGCGGAGCTGTGTGCACTTAAAAAGGTTCACCTTTCCGCAATAGAGGGAGTACTCACCGGACACAGCGGAATCCTACCGGACTCAAACTGCCGTAGTTGTGTGGAGGAAAGCGAGGTGGAAACAACAAGTCATTTCCTGCTGCACTGTCCAGCTTTCGCATGACTGAGTTTGGAACAGCTCCGTAGCCATACTTTAGACGAACCATGTGAACTTTCCTAAAATTTGTGTTCGGGCTCAAAGCGTTTCGAAACGTCTTCTTTGCTATCCATACTTAGGAGTCTTCTGGCAACACAACGGACTGACACCTTAAGCTGTCCAAGTGGAATCCACTGCGAAACCTGTCGCGGAGGTTTTTCCTTTTTAACCTAACCTAATCTAAGGAGGTGAGCTTTTTACAACAGTTATATCAGTCAGATATACCAGTTCAATGAGCGAAGGCATTACATCTACTTAATGTAAATATGTATTTTCTCATATTAGAATTCTCAGACAAAAAGGATCGTTATATGATCCAACAAATTCAGCACCAAATTTGCACTCCTTTATAACCGCTGTAATAGATGCCCCAAGGACCCACCTTCTCCCGTTCTTGCCTCGTCCATCCCACTTCTTTGATGGCGGTGATGTCAGCACCGAATTTGCGCTCCTTTATATGGCTACTGTAGCATATATGCCACAAGGACCCATCTACTTCCATCCTTGTATCTTCCATCGCACTTCTTGGATGGCGGTGATGTCAGCCTTTAGTAGTATGAGGACATCAACCAGCTGGGCAGAGGAAACTTTTTAATGAAGGGTACGTACATTCAGATGCATGTCCTCAAATGGTGATCCTTGCAGGGGTCGTCATTCAAAGGGGTGTTTCTCAACCTAGGATCCATTTGATTTTTCTTTGGATAGGTTTTTTTACGCTGGCTTCCAAACCCTGCGCACAACCGCAGAAGCAGGCGTCGCCTTCTCACTTTAGCTCGCCTTCAAATGGATGTCTGTTGGCTACCCTGAGTATAGTTGGTCTAAAACCCGAAGTCGGGTGCTACTTGAGTCATATGCAAAATAATCGTTGTTGACTACTCCCAGTTGAATGGCAGTCAGAAACTTTTCTCAGTTGCGTGGACTTCTAAACATGAAACCATGCCCTTAGATCACTACTTCCATCACTTTGAGATTTTGACTATATATATACTAGAATCAGTTAGAGATTTTAAAATTTACACAATCTGACGTATGTCAGTCGCCTCCAATACTCAGCATCGTCAATTCAGGATACTGACAATTGTATTCTATATTATATTCTAACAATTAGTATTTGAATGGGAAACTGTTATCAAAGCGTTGGCTGTGCAATATTATTGAAGTTAGCAATTAGCATTATCTACAAAGTTCTATAGTTGTTGGTAAACTACACGACAACAACAACGTGTTTCATACAACACACGAAAATTAATTTAACATTAGAGCAATCGTAAGGAAAACACGCCGTTTCTTGAGAAGAGCGTATCCATGTCCCTTTGAAATTTATATGTCGCGAGTTGCACGGGGACAGCAACAAATTGGCTGTCAACAGCAAATTGCACAGCAACAAAACACGCGTTTTAAATGCAATTTCCAACTGCCTCATTGCTTCGCTATTGCCACATTGTTGTTATTGTTGCCACACTGCAGCTAACTGTTGCTGCCGCGTAACTTGCAGCATGTGAGCTACCTGATGCTCCGCTAATGCACGGACTTATGCCAGCCAACGAAGCTCCACATGCATATGCATTGACTGCCGTTATGTGCATACATACATACATATGTATGTGGAGATAAACGCGTGTCAGCACATGCAAATAATGAATAAATAACTAACAGGGAAAAGCAACACGCCAGACACATAATACAAAGCAAATATGCTTACGGGTTACTGCAAGTTTGCTGTCGCCTTCACCTTCAACTTGCTGCACCACATATATCAACCAGCGTTGCCACACCACACATTTTTATTACACTAAATTTGCACGGAAAATGTCACCATATTAATTTGAGAAAAATTGTTTTCATTAAAGTGGCTTTGAAATTTTTGGAATAAGCTTCAATTTTTGGAACACAAGCTCATGAAGCTAAAGCTGAAAGCCAAATGAAATGCGTGCTAATTGCCACAATTTAAAAATGAGTGTGAGCATTTCGTTGCGATATGGCAACGCTTATGCCAACCACCGGCGACCAGGGCGCACAACAACTTCCCTTGTGCGTCAGGTACACGCTTGTATCGCAAGTCTCCGCATGCAACAACTTAGCAACCAACGTACCCTGAATATGCCACAAATCACCATAAGTATGTTGCACGCATTCGTACAAAATGGCATTTCAACGAAGGCGCTTGCACTGAGCATGCAAATTAAAGAGTAGGGTTGCATGGTGGCTGCGTGGCTGAGTGGAAGCAGCGTGAACAGTTACACGCTTGAGAATCTAAAACCGCAAACTTGCATCCGCAACAACAACAACAGCGACTGTTGTGTTGCCTTGCTGCCTTTGCTGCAGCAAGTGTAACGAGCGCCAGAGCCACAACGACTCTTGATATGTGCAACACAACAACACCAAGGACAATGGGAGAAGTGCTGGCGCAGCAACACGTGGCGACAAACGCGTAAACCACCACATATGGATAACAACTTCAACATTATGTTGATGCAACAATGGCTAAAGCAACAATAACACGACATAAGTGGATACATATAAGTTGCCATAACAAATGTGTTGTTTGTAAGCGAAACAATGACAAACAACTCGGAATTGCGTGGCGTTGCCGTGCAGGAAAAGTGTACAGTAGAGAGTAATATAAATAAATGCCGGATATTCTTGCTTTTAATAATCTCAGAATTCAATGAAATACTCAAATTTGAATTTATTTAAGTATATATATTCTATAGACCCACCCACTACATTCAAAACTGTTATTGAACAATTGGAAGTTGAACCCTCGACCGCCCTCGATGACAATAATTTTAGGACTACAACTTTGCTTCCGCCGTTTTCCAATAGATGTCTCTAGGGTCAAGCACTGGTCGATTAAATCGATTAAATCGTTTTATATCGATCTTGGACATTTGTGTCAACATTAACCCAACAAAATATTTGTAGAGATCTGTTTGCATCCCAAACTTATTCTCAACTGAAAATGTCACTTTTTGAGCCGAATTCTCGACATTTGCGGGAAATTTTGCTTTTCTCTTTTAACTCCTAGAAAAGTGCTGTCGAATTCTTTCGGATACGTACGGTGAAAAATTAGTTTTTGTTTTAGCGGCATTATCTTGCATTTAGAGTCTGCAAGACGTCCTGACGCTCACTCAGTTGAAATACCAATCCCCACATTTCATCAGCTACCAGAGCTCGGCCAGGGCGAGCATTTTTATTCTAATCACTCTTCTGAAAGTGATAAACGTGACTGTGATTATTTGGGGACGATGCCTCAACGTTTTAAACAAAATGAGTTAAGCGACCTCAGCAGAGATCTCAATCTTTCATAGGAAGCTTCTGAAATTCCAGCTTCTAGGTTGAAGTACAAGAATTTACTCGAACAAGCAACTAATATTATATTTTACCGCACTAGAGAAAATGATTTTCTACATTTTTGGTAGAAAGTATACTGTGCATCAATGGGTCATTTGTGCGAACATAAAAATGCTCAGCTTTCTTCAGGGTCAAAAGAGTGATTTCACTAAATATCCATGCTTTCTGTGCCTCTGGCATAGCAGAGATAAAACACACCATTGTATTTGAGAAGATGGCCTAAGAGAGAAAACCTTTTTAACGATTCCTTAGTTGAACGAGAGAAAATCATGTTCCTACCACTTCGTAGTAAACTGGTTCTAATAAAACATATATAGATAGAAAAATTACCCAGTTAAGTTCAGAAAAACTTAAATCAGGAATATTTACGGCCCACGGGAACTTATAAAAGACTCTGCATTTGTAACGTGCATGAATGAAAGTAAACGGAAAGCTGGACCTCATTTGTTTCTGTTGCTCAAAATTTTCTGGGGAACCGCAGGGCTGACAACTACAAGCATGAGATCAACGAGATGCTCGACAATTTCAGATCGTTTGGGTGCAACATGAGCATAAAATTACATTATTTACATAGTTACTTGGACCGGTTTCCATAAAATTTTGGGAGACTTCAGTAAGAAACAGGGTGAAAGGTTTCACCATAATATTAAGGGGTTATATATAGTTAGGAGGTCGAAAAAAGACATATTTCAAGAATTTTTTCTAAGCAAACTATTTGGTTTATTGACTTGAAACTTGACAGATATATTATGACAACCTTAAACTATATTCACATATTTTTTATTGCCAAAAATAATTATTGGGAACGTTGATATTGCGAGTGAGCACAATATCTCTAAATCATCTAAAATGCAAAAACCAAATAAATTTCATTAATATAATAAATAAGCTAGTGATTGATCGAAGGAATTAGCAAAAAATCGAAAGTATTTGACAAAATGGCGGCTACTCAAAGCAAAAGGTTCGATTTTCGATCAAAACTTAGGTCTTTAATTGTTTATAAAAATAAGAAATTTTCATCGGATGGCGAAATCCTTCGATTAATTACTAAAAAATATAGTTAAGAAGCTTGTGTAAAAATTTCAGACCGATCGGTTCAGCTGTTGCTGAGAAGTCTTGCTCACCGACTTTGAAAAGTCCGTTTCGAGAAAAACGAGTTTAAAGTAGTCGGCGCGCCTTCACTAATGTGTCTATAACTTCGAAAATATTCGTCGAAAATTTTGTGTGTGTATACTCAGATATATATATATTAAGAAAATCGATTTTTTGAAAATCCTAACTGTATATAACCCCTTAATACTATGAGAATTGCTACGATAGACGTTGGGACACAAATATGATGGCAGATTGCTGGAGGAATTTAAAAAGAGACTGTTCCCAAAACAGAACGACGAACCGTCAACCCGACAGTAGTACTAAAAATTGTTTGGTAAATATTTTTTACCGCAACAATAACAACAACTGAAGAAATGTGTTACAAAATTATTCAAATTTGTTATTGTCATACGCATACTCAATAATTCTAATACCATTGAAACTAATTGCACATTATTTATTTTATAAGAACGATATTTATTACAAAGAGTAGACGGAGAACACCAACTAACAATATGCGAAGATACTTACATAAAAGTGTAAGCAAATCTACAAAGACGCTGAAATGCATAACTACCATATTTCTAAAGCGCTGTGACGCATTCACGAGCTTATCTTATTGAAACATTGTTGCTGGGATCGGCAATACATAAAGACAGCATTTGCTGCTGCTGCTGCTTCAATGTTAACGATACAGTTGTCAATGCTGTCACTTCACTATTTGTATACAATGCAACAATAACACATAACTGAGAGCAGAGGAAAACGGAACAGCAAACGGCAAACAGCGTATTCTTCATTGAAATACACCCACACAAGCGCAAACTCACACACGCATACACAATATCCACATCACTTTATGAAAAATAGAAATTCTTATTCACTCCCAAAATGTCTCGCTTCACATGCTACATTTTATTGTGTATGAAAAGGATTGACAGCTTTTCAGTTTGAATAGATGAAACGATTTGTACAATTTATGATTTATTGCATTGCTACTAGTTGATTCTGCAACACTTTGTGGCACACACACACACACACACAGCTGGATCCGTTTTGTTGGCGTCGGAAAGCCCGACACCCGGTTTGCTATGCCCATTGTGTAGCGATGATTTGTTGAAAATGAAATACATTTAGCAGGAACGACACGTGATCTGCATTATCGACGCACGATTGTATTTTAACAAATGAGTTTCTTGAAAATTCAGGCTTGATTTTAAAAATCCACAGCAATAATTGCACTAAAGCGATACTGATTTTAAGGCAAAATATCCAAAGCAAAGTTGTTTAGTTTGTTTGGTACTAAGTGCAAAATTAATTTTTTAAAATCAAATGCTCAAGTGGCAGGATCTAATCGTCGAATTTTCATAAAATTTCTCTCATGATTTTATAATTTACAAATCTCGATCAGCCTCAGCCGCACTTTTCTTGGAATTAAAAAAGAAAAACAAAATGTCGAGAATTCGGCTCAAATAGTGACATTTTCAGTTGAGAATAAGTTTGGGATGCAAACAGATCTCAACAAATATTTTGTTGGGTTAATGTTGACACAAATGTCTTAGATCGATATAAAACGATTTAATCGATTTAATCGCCCAGTGCTTGACCCTAGAGACATCTATTGGAAAACGGCGGAAGCAAAGTTGTAGACCTACTATTTTTTAATAACTACAATAGCATCAATAAATACTTGTTTTTTATTTAAACGAAAAAATTAATCATCTATTATGTAAGGCAACTGCGGTATAGTTGCCGTCGCACTTGCACTGGCTACTTTGACAGTATTTGGTATAACGTATGGCTACGAATTTCAGTATATTTTCTTGCATAAATTCGTAAAATAAAGGAGGAGAAATGGAAAATAATAACGTTCATAGAAGTTTAGAACCATTATGTTTAGCAGACTTAAATAGTATGGTCGTCTTAAGATGTTAGGTGGGTTTCAAAAGTTCAAAATTTGAAATTTTTTTATTAAATAGTGAAATATGTTTAAAATATTATACAACAATATCAAATCTATCCGTGTAAAATTGTAAGAGATAAACCCTTCGGATGTTCCGCCCGCCAGGCCACGTCAGTTTGGATGTAAAATTTTAAACGCGTCTCTCTCAAAACTCAACTTTTTTAAGTCAGTGGACACGATATCTCGAAAAGTTAAGTTTTGGAGCTATTATCTAGTTGATGAACAAAGGACTTTTTTTATTTTTAATACAACTACAGTGGTACCTCGACGTACGAGTGCCCCAACATACGAGTTTTTCGAGATACGAGCCGATGAGCAAGTGAGTTTTTGCTTTTAGTTACGAGCGAAATTCGAGATACGTGTCCGGTTCGGTAGTAACACGCAGTAGAGATAAAGGAGATCTTAGGAATGTGGGAGAGGGTTTCACAGTTCGTGGAAAAAAACACCCAGAAAAAGTTGCAGCAGGTCGTGCATCTAACCTTTTTAATGACACTTGCCTAACTCATTTCCGGAACATTCTGAGATGGAGGTAGAAACAAACCTCCTTGGACATATTTTTTTCTAAACGGCCTACATATGAAAGCGAGAAAAATGTAGCGAAAAATGCAAAGACCAGTGAGGATATCTAATTTATTTCTTTACATTCTCTTTTTTTGTTTTTGTGTAATAAATTTTTGATATTTATAAATACGTTTTTAGTATTCAAAACCACGTAACAAAAATAACTGGGGTGACATTTTGGAGGTTGGAACGGATTAATGGTAGTTCAATTGTTTTGTATGGGGAAATTTACTTCGAGATACGAGTAATTCAAGATACGAGCAAGGTTGCGGAACGAATTAAACTCTTATGTCGAGGTACCACTGTATTTTTTTCGAGCCAATATATGGCAAAAATTTGACAAAAAAAGTGAGTTTTTCATTAAATTTTGTCAAAAACTCAAATTTCAATATTTTCTTTTTTCCTTCGTTCAGTAACTAGATTTATCCATTTACTATCGAAATATTTTTGGTTTATTGATTTTGGTTGAACCAATAGCGAGTTAGCTTGTCCACGGCAAGACCTTTATTTTTGCCTAGTCAGAGGAGATAAGTTACCAACGGCTGAGTATTCGGAATTTGTAAATAAAAATTTCTCAAAATACTGTTTAAATATGTATCTGTGATATACTAAATTAGTTAAATGAAATATATGATTGACTAATCCCCCATTATGTAAGGCAACTACGGCCAAGTTGCTGCTCACTTGGTTGCTTATGCTCGGTAGCTGGTTGCCTTGCATAATGTGATATCTCAAAAGGGGTATTTATTAATTTAGCTGAAGCTGGAGCTCAGAATTCATTCATTTCACAGTGTTGATTAAAATTTTACAATCTTTATTTATGTACTCTGCGCAAATTGATTTTGGACACGCTAATTTTGAATTTTCAAACGCCATTATTGAACTCAAATGATAAACCACCATGCGCATTACTTTCAGCTTCGATACAGCATTGATAATTTCGTAAATTTCTAAATGAATTACTGCGAAATACTACCACAGACACACAAATATAGTATTTATCTATTGCACCAATCAAATGTGCAAATATGTGGCTCAGATTACTGCGCTGCGCTAGTTCCAACACTCATAATCAGTTATGTTGGTTTGCATGCGCTGCGAATAAAATAAATTATATTCCCAAATTGTACCGAGCGCAACGATATTTCAATATGTTTGCATACATACACACACACACATACAAATAGAAAATTTTAAAATTTGTATGGTGATTTTTTCAAGCCCATGCCCACTCACACATACGCACACAATGATATGCTCTCCATTTACCACATAAAATGTCGTTGAAAGCCACGATTTTTCTTCGTTTTCCTGTGCTGCCCATTGCCGCCACCCGCCCAAAATATGGTCCATTTTTACGCTTTTTGCGTATTTCACTGACCAACACTTTATTTACGCTCCAAATAACATGGAAAGAAGATATACGTTGTGGTGAAATAAAATAAAATAAAATCGCCGCACCATTTATTTTTTTCCCTTAAACAAAGTATGAAATTTTTAAATAAGCCAGTATTTATCCCATATTTTCACATTCACATGAGCCCACCACCTCGCGCGCCCACAGCGCAACCGCATAAATGCCATTGAATGCGAAATTGAATGCATTTTGCTTTCAATAAAATGATTATTTTTTATTATTATTATTCGGTTGTATGTGTGTTGGTGTGTACAAAGTAGTAGAATGTTTACATCTGTTGATGGTGTGCAAAGTGGCGATTTTTTCACATATCATAAAACTGTGTTTGTGGCTGTGGCATGTCTTTTAATGTGCTTTTTGCTCTGTTACGCAACTTCCTGCGCTATTTGCATGTGTGCGCGTTGAATTAAACGCTTAACTGGGATTTTTGCAATTTCATTGAATTTAACTGCAAACTCACGCAGAATAAATTCTATTAAGTTCACACACACACACATACATACATACAAATGCGTTGGTGTGCGTAAATGTGCTAGCACAGCCCTTTCATATGGTTAGCTGAATGCCAACCTAATTGGCGCTCTTGACAACAGCAGCGCTATGCATTTCAAATGTTGATAACGAAAATATCGAAAATATCAACTAAATTATGCAATGCGAAGTCAGTTTTTGCACCGTTTACGTTACAAAGTAACAACAAAATAAATTGACATTTAAATTGAATATGCTTTGCTTCAACACGATTAAGGTGTTGAATTGTAAAGGTTGTTGGAAAAGGTTAACGTGTTTTAATCTCTATTATTAATTATTAAAATCAAATATCAATTAACCCAAATAATCAGATGATGTAAATATAAAGCAAACAAATAAATTCAAGCCTTATTAGATTACGGCTTCAAAATTTTCAGTTTAACCTTTCTACGCGTATATTTTTTATATATGTATTATAAAATTTATATTTTATACTATATAAAATTTATATTATTTTTATACAATTTGTATATTTATTTATAAAATTCATACTTATTTATAAAATTAATATTTTTTATAAAATTTATATTAATTTATAAAATTTATGTTTTTTTATAAAATTAATATTAATTTCTAAAATTAATATTTTTTATAAAATTTATATTAATTTATAAAATTTATATTTTTTTATAAAATTAATA
Source organism: Zeugodacus tau (assembly GCA_031772095.1). Lineage (NCBI taxonomy): Eukaryota > Metazoa > Arthropoda > Insecta > Diptera > Tephritidae > Zeugodacus > Zeugodacus tau. The sequence continues at coordinate 46,812,752 of CM062652.1, forward strand.
TCTTTTTATAAAATTTATTTTTTTTTTAAATTATTAATTTTTATAAATTTTATAAAAATTATATTTATTTATAAAATTTATATTTATATATGAAATTTATATTTATTTATAAAATTTATATTTTTTTATAAAATTAATATCTTTTTATAAAAGTTATATTTTTTATAAAATTTATATTTTTATAAAATTTATAAAAATTATATTTATTTATAAAATTTATATTTATTTTTTTAATTTATATTTATTTATAAAATTCATATTTTTTATAAGATTTATATTTATTTATAAAATTCAAATTTTTTATAAAATTTATATTTATTTATAAAATTTATATTTATTTATAAAATTTATATTTTTTATAAAATTTATATTTATTTAAAAAAATTATATTTATTTAAAAAAATTTATTCATTTATAAAAATTATATTTAATTATAAAATTTATATTTATTTATAAAATGTATATTTATTTAAAAAAATATATTTATTTTTTTAATTTATATTTATTTATAAAATTCATATTTTTTATAAAATTTATATTTATTTATAAAATTTATATTTATTTATAAAATTTATATTTTTTTATAAAATTTATATTTATTTAAAAAAATTATATTTATTTAAAAAAATTTATTCATTTATAAAAATTATATTTAATTATAAAATTTATATTTATTTATAAAATTTATGTTTTTTTATAAAATTTAAATTTTTTTTATAAAATTTATATTTATTTATGAAATTTATATTTATTTATAAAATTTATATTTTTTTAATAAATAAATATATTTATAAAATGTATATATTTTTATAAAATGTATATATTTTTATAAAATTTATATTTATTTTTAAAATTTATAATTTTTTATAAAATTATTTATATTTTTTTATAAAATTTAAATTTTTTTCATTAAAACATTAACATACAAAATATCGGCTTTTAGCTCTTCTCTTAACTTTTTGAACATTAGTTCTAAAGCCTATTTGCAGCCATAATTATCTCCACAAAATTTATCTTTCAAATGGTACTATCCTCAGCTGAAACTTTTTCTCCTACAATGTATAGGACTAACGCGTTTATTGTAGCCTCTAAGTAGGATCCGATGGCCTACCGGCCGAGCTATTCAAACACGTCGGCGAAGATCTGATAATGCGCATGCATCAACTCCTCTGCCAAATATGGTCGGAAGAACGCATGCCCAATGACTGGAGCCGAAGAATAGCTCTACGCTATTTACAGCTATCGCGGTATCAGTCTTCTGAATATCGCGTAAGCTGATTGGACCTTATCAGTGTGGCTTTCGACCTGGTAAATCAACTACTGACCAGTTTTTCATCATATGCCAGCTCTTGGAAAAGACCCAAGGAAAAACTATTGATGCGCACCACATCTTTGTTGATTTCTAAGCTGCTTTTGATAGTAGAAAAAGGGATCGTCCCTCTGCCGCTGAGTTTTGACTTGATGCCGCTGATGAAATTAGTGTACAGAAATCTGGCAATTTCATGCGAATACGGCTTAATACACAGTTTTCTGAAAATTTAGGAAATTTGGGATTGTTTTCACAGACCAGTAACTATACGCAACACAAAACGATGTTATAGTAGACATGGCTAATATAGCGGTGGCTATACATAATAGGTCAAGAAACAGGTCACTTATCCCACATGTCTTTAATTAGAAATTATACTTTTTTACTATTTTATTAATTGAATATTATTTTCGGAGGCTAAAAGATTACTTTAAACAAAACTCAAACCCTCTCGATTGTACCCTTACCAAGAACAATAAAAATTGTTATTTTATCGTATATATCATACAATAATATTGTCTTATTAAGTGTAAATTTATTGAAACTCTAACATATATTACTTGAGGTATATAATATCTTCTTGAAATAATATTTATGAAACTCTTACTGGTTTAGCTTGTCTGTAGACCACAAGAATGGCGTGTACTCAGACACACATTTGTTACCTTAATTAAGAGGGTCATCCCATGTAATGCGCTGATTTATATTTTTTCATAAATTGCTTTCTTGACATATCCAGAGTACGGTAGTAAAGTGATTTTAAAATTCAAAGTCATTTAAAAGATACAGCAGTTAGAAAATGGAGCTGTTCAAAGTGCTGAGTTAGCAGCAGAAAACATTGAATGCGACTTTCCTCCATCGTATATCAAAAAGGACTTGTAGGGTACCCATATAAACGCATGGAATGGACTAATCAAAAGTTTCGTTTTTTTATAGTAAATCACAAAAAAAAAAGAATTTTTTTTTAATATTAAAATTTCCAAATTCTTTTGGTAATAGTCATTTCCATGCATTTAAGCTTACTGATTAAAACGCCGCTAATTTTTTTGTTTCCGGTAAGTCAAACAGCCGGAATCGCGTAGGAAGACGAGCCTATTTTTTTGAGGCTGGGGAGACCGCTGTAACTCATGCTTTACACAATATTTTTCGCTTCAAATTTATATTTATATTGCCGAAATATATGTTAATAAATGATAATAAACTTAAAACTCTAACAATTTACTGGTCGTAGAAAAAAAATCTGAAAAATTCATAAAAAACAGGTTGTCACATGGGAGGAGCCCCTTAATTTAATTCCTTAATATTTTTTAACAAAATACCCAAATTAAATTCATTCACAAATTTCAACTCAATCAACTTAATTTCTTTGCAATTTTCTTCAAAAACTTTTGGTAATAAAGTGATTTGAGAACGTTTTACGACTACATTTAAATGCTAATTTTTGTGTTTACCTAAAATTAACATATTGAAAAATGTGTGCTTGTTGCCCTTTAACAAGCGGCAGTGTGTCTTCAAAGGAAAGGGAGCGAAGTGAAAGTGTTTTCAAATCAAGCGAATTTAATTTCATAAATTCAACGTTTATATTTATGCGCCGAACCAATTATCTTCACTTCTTTTGCCGCTGCGCTACACCTGAATTTAAAATATGCGGATGCGTTGGAGTTACTTGTCAACCTTAAGCAAAAGTAAAGCACACACTCAAGCGCAACGGCCAAACGATACAAGTGTTGTAATGAGCACGCCGACTCGGTACAGGTGCAGTGGTTCGGTGCAAAATTAAATGAAAAAGTGTAACCAAATTTTAATAAACTCCGCCAACAGAACAAGCGCGTCAACGCCACCTAAGGCCAACGTGTCGAATAACGCACAAGTTTATCAACTCGCTTAAGAATGTGTCAGCGTCGTTATTCATGTTGTGTCGCTGCTGCCAATGTACATGTGTGTGTGTGTTACTCGTCGACTACTAATATTTTGTCTTGCTTTGACTCACTCAACCTGGGTGTGATGTTTTTGATCCGGTATCCATCACAACCTCCTTGAGTGAGCGATAGCAGGGTAGAATTTCCTCTTTGCCACACGGAAACTGTGTGTACACAGCTCACACACACACACACACACTACATACACATGTGTCAACACATCACACAATGTCTCAACAAAATAACAAAATACAACGCGAAACAGCAAATTGCACAGCGCTGACACCGAAGTGACGACAACGGTCTCACTCCCCAACACCAACGACACTGTAATAATATAGAAAATTTATAATTTATAAATTACAAAGTTAGCTGCGAGCTGGAGTGCGCTCGTGAACAAAAAAAATGCGCTAACCTCCGATGGCAAGCGATAAAGTCAAATGTTTTATTAAATGTTACGTATACGCCGTGGCTTCCCCAGTGTTCGTTGCATGAGCATTTGTTGGAAATTTTGCGCTTGTTGCTACCTGCAGCCAACTAGTGATTATGAAAAAAAAAACTAAAATGAAATTACGACTACATTAGCAGCGGTTATGCATATCTAAGTGAAATATCTGAGTACTTATTGATAATATTTATTCTAATGAAATAAAGAGACCTTTATATATTAAAAAATAATACTATTTCTGTACATACTCACTCAAAGTTTCCAAACAAGTGTGCTGGTAAAATGAATAGCGGATTTACTACGGCAAATTTCGTTATGTAAATTTCATCCTCACGCTTTGCTTTCCTTGGAAAACTCCTCCATGGGAAATGGTGTTCATTTGAAAGTTCTATGAAAGTAAGATGAAAGACAGTGGGGGCGTTGCTGTAGAGCGAAAAAGAAATTGTAGATGGATGCTGTAAATAAACTAAACTCGTATATATGCATATAACTTTGTTTTACTTATTGTAACCCTATACCCTCGAGCACAATATATTTATAGAAAAGTATATAAACACAGAAGGTATGTGCGCGCAAAGGTGTTAAAAATGTAAATTGATATGTTAATTTGAGATAAAAGTATCCTTTGCTTATTGATAATCGATACGCAGTTGTTTTGCTGTTATTATTTTAAGCTTAAAGTTCGGTCTCTTAAAGTTTAAGTATCAATATTGATATCGATATCTTTACTTTCCATGTTATTCTTCAGCTATTCTGCAGTTTTATGGAAATTATGCGCTATAATTATTATTATAGCTTTTGTAGATTCCAGCGATTGACAGGAAACTTTCTTTTTCACTATTCCATCAACTGAATACTGTTTTTGAATACCCAAAAGTGTATTTGATGCCAAAGTTTAATACTGACCCTTAACAAGAATTATTAGGATCCGACCAATTAATTGGCCTTGACATCGGCATCGGCCAAAAAAAAGCCATATTTGGCCGAATTCTTCTATAGAATGTCACACAGTTTGATTCATTTTTGACTGAAACAATCATTCCTCGAGAATATAGTATAAAATCTAGTACAAAGAAATACATTATATTTGCATTGATTTGAAGATTTTATTTTATGTCGAATATTCACAGTTTTGTTCAACAACTTGTTGAAATTTTGACTCGTTGCTACTTGTAATAGCCCAAAAACTGGGACAGTCCATTTTTTAAAGTTGCTCTTGAGGCGAATTTTTCATAAACAAGAAATTTCGTTATAGACAGGAACAGATAATAATTGCTTGGTGCCTAGTCTGAACTATAAAGTGAACGCAAAAGAGCTCCCAAATGAGCTCCCGAAGCTTCTCTCGTGTCCCTATCAATATATGTGACACGTCGTTATTCTAATGGAACACAATTCTTCTCCTATTGGCTGGCCGCTTCTGGTCCAGAAGCTCCCATTATAGACCATAGAGGTTCGAATTAAGTTTGGCCGTAGGTGGTATCTCAAAATAATTAATTTTCTGCCAAATCCACCAAAGATATAGCAACCCCTTAATGACTGTAATTTCTTGCTTGGCCACCGTTTGTGCCGTCTCACCGCGAATTGACTACGACCTTTGTCACTTAAGGTTTTCGTTACTGAACATAGATAAATTACTAAAGTCATCTTATTGAATAATGAATTTCCATTTCCTAGACCTACTATTTTAGAAAATTTACCTCAAAGTTCCTCTTTGTCCTTAAAAGAGCAAAAATCTGTTCAGCTAACGTAGTTGGAAGTCCAAGTGAAATCAGGTCGCACCTGATCTTTCCGGGTTTACCACTTGCCCCCTTATACTCCCACACAATTATGACGCTTCCTCCACGTTTTAACGTACCAACTAGATTTTCCTTTTTGAATTCTTCTCCGATTGTCCTCCATACCAAAACTTGTCCCTTAATTCCAAACACACAGAATTTACTATCTTCTGAGAATATAACCTGATGCCAGAAGTCTGTTTGCTTTGCGATGAACTCATTAGCGAAAGATATACTTATGGAATCATGGGTGTCTTGCAGTTGACTCCGCTATGGTAGTGCGCCTTTTTTATGATGCAACGGTCCTCAGAGACCGATTTGGAAAAGCTCTCCACGATCTAACGATAAATAAATGAACTGAACGGGACAAATGATATCTACAACGCCGAAATTTACTTACTTTGCCAACAACAACTAAATACCAATGTAAATGCATATGAGTACACAAACTTAAAAACACTGTACCGCAAACTCAATTTAATACCTTAAGCGCTGACGAACCACCTCTTCGCAGCACATACTCGTGCTGTTACTCAAAATTCTCTGCCTAGACGCTGACGTAAATAATTATGAAAACTCAAGTTGAGTAATGCGCAAATTTTCAGTGAAAATTTGTAATGCTTTTGCACAAGAATGTGCTGGCGTAAATGGCTGCTTATGGGAACTTAAACACTTTTCAAGAAACCATGGAAATTGATTTTCGAAACATACAACAGCAACAAGAACAACGAACAATTTTCAAAGTTCGTGTGAGCATAAAGTGGCGCAGAAGTTGAGGCCGCACGCCTACACGTGAATAAGCATTTGAAAGCACATACTAAGCTAGATGATTACAATACATACATACACAGATACATATATGTGGCTTATGGAATACTTCCAGCTTTGCGTAGGCCGTCGCTGCCATCACATAAAATCTCAACAAGAACTGCCGAAAATTTCATTTGATTATCACACATGCCCACCGGAGGCGTTGGTGTTGGTGGCTGTTGGTGGCTGTTTTGGGTTGGTTGATGAGGTGATTAGAAATTCGCGAATATCTAGATTACCAGCGGCTGATGATAAGCTTAATAAAACTGTTATGCCTAATTCTAATTTAATAAACGCTTAAATGTGAAAATCGTTTTAGTTTTAACGAGTTCAAGTGCAAACGACGCACACACAATAACAATAATTACAACAACAACTAAACTAATATGTATATGCCGCAAGAAGGCTAGGCAAGCACATGCAAAAACAAATGAGATAGCGAGCGAGCAGAGCAAAGCCAGCATAAACATAGTTAATATTGTTGTTGTTTATACAAGTTTATGACGCGCATACACGCCTTGGGATATGCTAACATTTTTACGGCGACTTACTACACTTCATGCCGCCGCGACTGGCGCCTATGTGCGGTGTGTGCGCATGTAGCCGGCGGCTGAAATGCGAATCCCAAGTGGCAGAAAATTGCTTTGGCTCACGCGTGTATGTGTGCGTCATGTGTGTAGATTTTGTTAGAAAGTCACCGAGCGCCACCAACACGCTGGCTATGCGGTGCCGGTTTGGGGTTTTGAGAGTTAGACAAGAAAAAAAATGGAAAGTAGAATTACACTTGAGCTGAGAAGTAAAAATGTTTAATGTTGTGCGTTTTTTTTTGTTGTTGCCACCGAGTGTATACTGTTGTAATTCGCATAGACGAAATGCTCGTTGTAAGTGTATGTATGTATTCGGCGCGCTATCGATGTCAGTGGCCCGGGGAGCAAAGATGATTGCTAACTCGATGACAACCTTGATAATGATTATTGCAATAATTGTAATAACCTTAGGCTATGGGGAGCGCGGCAACAACAACTGGCTATGACATACAAGCCAGAAACCTTGTTTACTCATATGCTTTTCATTGTTTATTGTTTATTATATAATAAAAAGCCGAATATATATTGTAGTAAATGAAACGAAATGTGAAGTAAAAGAAACGAAACACAATTACGCACGTTTTCTCATATCTATAACGCATTATCTTAGCTGATTACATACACACACACACACACACCAACAATACATATATGTAAGAAAAGGCGTTTGTACAGTGTTGCGTGCTTACGCTGGCCTCATCCGATCCATACGCAATGGTCATAAAGTTCGGTTTATACAAGTTCGACTTTATAGCCTATTAACCGTTTTGTTATGGCTTTTAATGTGGCAAGCACTGTTCTGGTTTTGACGGCAATCCCATAAGTGTGTGGTTTATCAAAGAAGTGCTTGTTATATAATATCTGTTTTATAGACATTTCTGCACCACTTTATGGCGTTTCGCAATGCGCCCAAGCAGTTCAAGTTGCTATCCTAGGAGGGGTGAATCTATGCATTATAAATATAGCCAACCAAACACAGGGCCAATATAAGCATGCAATGGTTTGGCTTTTTAAGAATGCTTGTTAAAGCATTTCTACTCATGACCGATGACCCAAAATTTATGTTAAGAAATTACATTATGTTTAGCATAACGCCAAATTACAATATTTTCTAAAATCATTTAAGATTTACATTACACTAATTGCCTTTAAAGGACTTCAAAACGGCCGAAAATCATAGTTACATTCTAAAAAATACTTTTATGGTGGTGTTTCAAGCACTGATACGTTTCTCCAACATCCATTGCCTGAAACCGTTGAAGTAGCTGAATAGTCTTAAAGAGACTTAAAGAGATTGCATTTGCGGCCGTCCCATAGCCGGACCATTCAACCGACTCTTAATTTCCAACTATGCCTATGTGTATATGACTGTATACCCAAAATATGTCTAACGAAGTTGTCTCTTTCCAAGATCTTACAACAGAAGGCATCATGGCTGTGCAGGAATAGGCTTTAGCTCCGCTTAACTATTCATAAGAATGCTAATATACAAGCTCCTGCACTTCTACTTCAATGCAGGCTGCCATAGTGAGATCTTACTTGGCTAAAATTCTTTCGATTGTACCGACCACTTTGTAGAACCATATATACCGACTTACCTCTGAAGGTACGCATGCTTCATGCTGAATTTGGGTGACATATGCTGTTTAACGAGTTCATCTCAGGACCTTTCAAAGCAAAGACCTTTTAGTATGAAGAATGTTAAACTGTTACGCTGATCAATTAACTCCAGTTTTCGGCTGCCAGACTCTATTCACTTCGACACCAGAATGACAATACTGACGTTGGATTCGATGACAGTGCGCTCTAAACTAGTAAAATAGTGTCTAACATTCTAATCAATAACCTCGAAATACTTTGCAATACGACTAGTGTGGGTACCCGATCCCCGCGGAGTCGCTGGAAACTGCAAAACGAATCAACTTTACAAGAGAGGGCGTCCTATCAACATTGATGTCAGAGTGGAGGCGAGTGTGTAGTCCGTAGTCCACTGGCTAGAGCTCTAAACACACTGACTTCGAGTGAGCTCTCCAATAGCTGGACAACAACCAGCACGTGTGCAGTATCGATGTATTTTTGACCCACGGAGGATCGAAAACTATCCACCTGCTGTCGCTTATGAAGGCTCATCTCACCGCAATCATTGGTGTCCTTACTGGTTACTGACCAATAGGCACACATGCGGTGAGATTAGGGATCAAGCCAGATGCTAGTTGCCAAAGCTACTTGGAGGAAAGCAAAGAGGAAACATCCAAGCACTTCCTTCTTCAAAGGTTAAAACACCTCGGTAGACACATCTTCGAGGAACCCAGCGAAGTGACTGGAATCGACATTAGCCGACTTAAGAACTTTATAATAGAATCCAAGCGCTTTGAGGGATCATAAGGGTCTTGGCGATCTGAAAGGAGTATTTGGGTGTCACAAAGGACAGTCGAAGCTGTTCTCTGCATTTGCGGAAATATACCACTTGACCTAACCTAACTTAACCTGCAATACTGAAAATAAGTCCAGTGAATGTTGAAATGAATTTCTATAAACTCATATTATTTATATGTGGTTCATGCGTACATATGTAGATATGTTTTACAATATTTACAAATTTCCTCTTCAATTGATATGCCCAGGGGAAATCAGTAACATGGATTACATAACACATAAATTGCTGCTGAAAGTGTACATACGTATGTCCATGGCAATTGTAACTGAAACAAATTTGCTTACAAATCATGCCACTCAATACCGATAATTATGCATGCTGTTACGGCAAATTGATTATTTTCCATAGCTTTGAGTAAACAAAACATTTCTACAATCCAATTGTGTAGTGTTGTCCAATTTGTTCAGCCACTTCCGTAAGTAAACCCTTTTTAATGGGGAGTATGTAAAGTGCACTCAGCCAAAATAAGTTCCCGCTTTCAAGAAAAACTCAAGAAACCCAAAGCATACCTTCTTGCTCATGTCAATTCACATATATGTACTCACCAAGCGGCAATGGGACTAACTTGATTTATGCAGATAAGTACGTGTTATTTCATTTCCATTTCAGTGAATAACTTTACACGAGCGTTTTTGTGTGTGGGTTGGCATAGTTTTTAGGTTAGTTCGTGTATCATGCGGAGGTGACTGGACTCTTTTTAGACTAACGGTATGCGAAAGTAACTACTGTTTTCAAAGGAATCATTTAATAAATGGTCAATAAAAATATTTCACAAAGAAGCCAATATTAGAAATACACATTTTAGTATTGCTTTCTGCCGAATAAACAGCGACTGAAACACACAATTTCCAAAATAAATTTTACTAAGAAATAGTATTAACCATAAAAACTGAAGATTACTTTCATTCTCATTGACTCCATAACTTATTTGAGAATTATAGTCAACAATAAAATTAACAGAGTAGCAAATTGGTATGGACAGACCGAGGAGGAGGAGAAATTTAGTCTTCTGCTAATAAAATGCTATTTCAGAGTGAATAGTGGAAGGTGGTTGTTATTTAGGTGAAAAATTAAAAATATAAACTGTTTTTATATACATTATGAATAACAGAATATCAAGCAGTTGTTGATATGAGCATTTCTACAGAAGGAAATCGTATTTGTATTGGCTATATTTGTTCAATATACTGGAAGACTGGTGTTCATCATGCGTAACAAATTACTCCAATAACTTAAGATAGTAACATTTCCGGAGTATATTCTTCTAAGCGCTTCCAACAAAGTGCCGAGTCTTATAGCAAGCAACGCGTTTTAGGAAGCTTCATTTAAATCATTCACTCTCGAATTGATTTCAGTACATAAACTTATAATAATGAAGGTCAATCATTCCTTTGGTTAAATGTAACAACCCTTTCACGCTCTTACTTATTCGTTTTCTTTACGTCTCTTCCGCTCATATGCAGCATTTAAGGATCATCCTTCAAACAATAAGTAACATAAACGATTTTATGAGTTAAATGGAAACTACAATAAACGACCAAAAATAGATCATTGTAAAATACATAGAAAAAGTGTTTCTCCAGTAGGCTTGGCTATAACATACCCATACGCTTCCTTATCCAGTCTGAAAATTGGTGTAATTGTCGTAGATTGAGTGAGGGTCTCCATTTTTATGGATTGGCCAGAGCACAGATAGGTTCCAATCGGCGGGCGTGCTTTCGTCCGTCTATATTCTGCTAATACATGCGCCTTATCAGTTCACCGTTCCGGCAATCCATCGGCCCCCGCCGCTTTGTTCTTCTTCAAGCGGATAATTGCTTTTCGAATTTCTTCATGGTCGGTCAATGGAACATCTGTGCCATCATCATCGATTGAGGAATCGGATTCGCCATCTCCTTGTGTTGCACTTTCACTGGAGATCTGTTCCTCCACAAATTCAGTACACCCAGGGCATCAACCACTAGATCACCTCTAGGGATTCTACACGAGTGTGCTCCGATCTTGAAACCTTCTGTTAGTCGCCTGATCTCCTCGTAGAATTTTCGAGCATTACACATGTCGTCCAGCTTGTAAAGCATTTCGTTCTCTTTCTTTTTTGTCTGCAAGTGAGTCTCGCTTCCCTCTTCAACTCTCGGTATCTATCCCATCCCGCTCGTTTTGTGGGTTTTTCGATCTGGGAACAGCCAAGTAACTTGACAGATTTTCGTATGCTGGAATCTAGTACTACAGACAACCATATTTGGGAGACACTTCTGCTTATTCTCATAGAACGTATAGCAGAAGTCCTCCCTGCATTATAAGATGAATGTTGCGTCACTGAGACGTCAATGTTTTCCTCCGATTTTACACCAAAAATGGCATCTCACATACCCGACTTTTATTACTCTTTCTCTTTAATTGGTTGCATTTACGTCATTTCGTGACGAAAAGGCACGCAGCAGTCTACATGCTGCACGTCTACATTGCACTGCACTTCAATTACACTCGCAAGTACTTTGTTGAAAGCAAATCGTGCGGACGGCCAACAACAATTACAAATCTTCGGCGTACTGTAATCTTCAACGATTCACTGCATTACAAATCAATGTTCTATGTTCCATACAAAAGTTTTTCAATTCTCCATACACAAAACTCGATCCATATCAACCATCAGATGTTTTTTCATGTTTCCAACTTCTGTGAATTTCTTACTTACTGCGAAGCATACTCAGCATGCAGCACGAATGCCAAGGCGAGCTTTATAATTTCCATGCTAACAAAAAGTGTACAACAGCAACAAAAATAGACAACGATATCAATACCTCAAAGCGGAAGTGCAACTACAATAAAATGCAACACACCAAAGTTGCAGCTGTTGTAAGCGAAAAGCTCAAAGCAGGCACAAAACCAAACCAAAAAAAGCAACCACGACGCAATCCCACACTAATGCACTTAACTGCTGTAAGCCAAACTCACTGACAGTAAGAAGTAAAGAAATCAAAACGAAACAAGTAATGAAGGGCTAAGTTCGGGTGTAACCGAACATTTTATACTCTCGCAATTTATTTATTTAACTTTATTTATATTATATAATACACAATTTGACCCACATATTCGTCTTATATATTGTATAAAGTCCATTGAAAGTTGGAAACCATAATATTAGGTTAGAAGCACCGAGGCCTTCGTGTTCGATATATGGGGCCTTGAAAACCTATGGTCCGATTTCGGCGATTTTTAGAATGGGGCTGACACACTATTAACATAGTATTTGTGCAAAGTTCTGCACCGATATCTTCACTAGTACTTACTTTATATTTTGTAAAGTAAACGATTCAGATCGTCTTCAAAGTTCTGGTATATAGGAAGTAGGCGTGGTTGTGAAGCGATTTGGCCAATTTTCACAACATATTATTGGGAGGTAAGGAAACTATTACAAACCAAGTTTCATTGAAATCGGTCGAGTACTTCCTGAGATATGGTTTTTGACCCATAAGTGGGCGACGCCACGCCCATTTTCCATTTTGTAAAAAAATCTAAGTGCAGCTTTTATCTGCCATTTCTTATGTGAAATTTAGTGTTTCTGACGTTTTTCGTTAGTGAGTTAACCCACTTTTAGTAATTTTCAACCTAACTTTTGTATGGGATGTGGGCGTGGTTATGATCCGATTTTTTTCATTTTTGGACTGTATTAGGAAGTGGCTAAAAAAAACGACTGCAGAAAGTTTGGTTTATATAGCTCTATTGGTTTGCGAGATATGTACAAAAAACTTAGTAGGAGGCGGGGCCACGCCCACTTCCCCATAAAAATTACATCCAAATATGCCCCTTCATAGTGCGATCCTTCATACCAAATTTTATTTCAATAGCTTTATTTATGGCTTAGTTATGGCACTTTATGTGTTTTCGGTTTTCGCCATTTTGTGGGCGTGGCAGTGGTCCGATTTTGCTCATTTTCGAAAGCAACCTTCCTATGGTGCCAAGAAATAAGTGTGCCAAGTTTCATCAAGATATCTTAATTTTTACTCAAGTTACAGCTTGCACAGACGGACGGACGGACGGACGGACAGACGGACATTCGGATTTGAACTCCACTCTTCACCCTGATCACTTTGGTATACATGACTCTATATCTAACTCTTTTAGTTTTAGGTGTTACAAACAACCGTTATGTGAACAAAACTATAATACTCTCTTTAGCAACATTTGTTGCGAGAGTATAAAAACACCCGCTGAGGAAAGGCACCAGAAAAAGCCTACACAGCAGTGCTGGCTGCAACATTTTATGGCATCTTGTATTACGCCAGCATTAAAATGTAAGTTCCGTTTAAAGTTTCTATGCCACAGCCATTTCTTGCACCCACTCCAAACCCGCTGCAGGCGTCACTTTTTGCCTTTGCAAATCTCGTCAAGTTTCCACACACACACACACACACACTCAAATATACGTACGCGCTGCCACAAATTTAAGAAATCAGTAAATGGCATTTTTCTAGTTTGCCCGCGGAAGGAGCGTGTGTGAAGCGTGTGTGTGTGTGTGCGCGCCGAGGCAAGCAAGCAGAAAACATCGAAAGTTTTATTGTAATTTTCCTGCAATTTTAATCAGAAAATGTGCGCTCGTACGAGAGTTTCGTGCATTGTTCAAACGGTTTGCATTCGCACGGCGCTGTGCTTCCGCAAGCTATACCGTTGTAATGCAATGAAATCCGTAATCCTGCGTTGCAGCAGTGACATATGTAAATTACGTGTGGAACATTATTTTTCTACATTTACCGCTGCTCAGCTTTCGTCATTTTTTTTTCTTCACTTCGTCGTTTGCATTTTGCGCGTATTGGCTTAAGCCGTTAAGTCTGTTGTTTGCGTGGCTTAATAACAGATCAATGCACTCAAAGTCACTTCGCAATCGCTGTGAGCAAAGAAAGAATCTGCATGAATTCATCGAGAGGGTTTACCAACTGTAGGGACAGGGGGACATACATATGTGCAAGAAGTGCAAGAGTTCGAGGAGAATTACTAGTACATTTTTGAACTTTAATCCTCAGAGTGCATGCAGAATTAGTTATGCCGTTGGCTTACAAACAAAATGTATGTGTGCATAAGTAATAAATATGCAGTCAAATCTTAAAGAAATCACAGAATTTTAATACTCAATTTAAAGCAGAAAGATTCGAAAGATGGCAGCTTCAAGTTCATATCATATCAATTCAATATAAACAATATATATCCTTTGTGATACTCAAAAAACTACTCTAAGTTAACCTAAAAAATCAGATATTGATAGATTCAAACAAGTGTAAATCAATTCTAATATGAAAATAAATGCCCATATCAGGACTTACAACTCAATTCCACTACAGTTGAATTTTTGCAATTTGTGATTTTCAATAACAGCTCAATCAACCTGTTCCGCGCTCTGCTCAACTTATGGTCAACATAATTGGCCTACTGAGCGTACTATTCGCAACACCATCAACCATCTTGAGACCCATCATTCATTATTGGATATTATTCGACCGAATAGACCACGTCCAACACGCAGTGAAGAAAATATAACAGCCGTAGCTGAGAGACCGTGGAGCGTCGGCCATTCGCAGTAACTCGGACTGACGTATTTTACGACGTCACGTCGACGACGACGGAACGACCTGGCGCATTTTACGTCGAGATCTTAAATTGCATACAAAATACAGTTTGTGCAAGAACTAAAGCCGCTCGGCCTTCCCAAGAGACACCCCCCTCCTCGCTCTATAGGCTTTCGAAAAGATCCAAGAAGATCCGACGTGCCAAATTATGTTCAAAGATGAGGCCCATTTCTGGCTCAATGGGTATGTAAACAAGTAAAATTGCAGCATTTCAGACGAAAATCAACCTGAAGAGATTCAAGAACTGCCATATCATCCAGGAAAAAAACGGTTTGGTAAGGTTTGTGGGCCGGTGGAATCATCATTCCATATTTCTACAAAAATGATGTCGGTGAGAACATAACCGTTAATGGCGACCGTTATCGCGCTATGATAACCGACTATTTGCTGTCTGAAATTAAAGCTAGTGATCTCGGCGACATTTGGTTTTAACAAGACAGCGCCACTTCCCACACATCACACCAATCAATGGATTTAGAGAGAGAACCTTTCGATGAGCAGATAATTTCATGTTTTGGGCCGGTCGATTGGCCACCAAGATTGTATGATATCACACCATTAGACTATTTCCTCTGGGAATGCGTAAAGTCTGAAGTCTATGCGGACAATCCCGCTTCGAATCAGACCTTGGAGCAAAAAGTCACGCGAGTCATGCGCTAGATACTAGTCGAAATGCGCAGACGAGTCATCGAAAATTGGACTCAACTGATGGACCATCTAAGATGTAGCCGCGGCCAACAATTGAAGGAGATAATCTTTAAAAAATACAAGCCAAAGACTATGCTTTCGAATGATAATAAACATTTCCCATCAAATTTGAAGCTTCTGTGTTTTTTATTTAAAAAAAGTAGGGATCCTCGAAATTAATCACCCTTTAAAACTTAAACTGCATATGACTGGTTTATCAATATTTACAGAACAACGAGAACTTGTATTGCCCGAACTAAGAAACTATAACGAGTCGTATGGTGTCTCGTCTTTTATAGATAATTCAGCCAAACTGTAGGCCTGTATCGTATAACCGAATGGCAAATTTTGAAATTGAAATTGGCATTGGGTTTTAGTTTGAAATATCGATGTCCCGATTATTTCACATTTCCCCATTCCTATTCATTAACAAAGTTGGCTAATACCGATCGTGTTCAATCCTTGACTAGTTTCATAAATTGCTTTATCTTATAAGCTTCTGTTGCATTTGTGGCCTGATTACTTCTAGTAATTTCAATTTCTGGAGACAGTTAAACAAGACGTTATATATATATACATATATATCTGCTGTATATTTATAAGAACATGTAAACAGAAATGCATATTTTCTTCGTGTGGCAACACTTTATTAATACCCTCTACAGCATCGCATAATACTGTGGAAATATCGAAAATTTATGCGAATCACACCTTTGAATTTTTCAACTTTGTTAGCAATGACAAAGTATCACTTCCTTCGCCGACGCAGCCAAAGCTGCCCACGCCACACCACCACCGACACATGCACCATTTCAACTGCTGACATCTGTCGAGGTACAAGCCAGTTATGGAGTCAAGTATGTGAGACGTCGCAAAGTTCACATGATACATACATACATACGTACGTACATCAACAAGGCAACAATAACAATAAAACTGATGAAAAAACGACTATGGCTACGTTAAGTTTTAACGGTGTGCGGAGTCTTAGCATATGATGGCCGACGGGCAGGTGCAGCAAAGGGTCTTTAAAACGGCAACGAAGTGAAAAGCACTCATATTAAGGCTAGTTTGAAGAGTTTGCGACGACGACGACGGAGTCAGACTTCACATCAAATGTTTAATATGCAGTGTGTGTGTGTGTGTGTGTGTCTGCTGCGGTGTTTGCAGTTGATGCCAATGAGACATAAAGGCCAATGAAAGTTTTCGGTTAAATGTGGTGAGGAAAAGCGAGTGTGAAGTGTCATCTGTGTAGAATATGGCCCATAAACACACATTCTCTGCCGCCGCATGTGTGTGTGTGTGACGAATCAAAAGGTTAAATTCATAAAATCGAGTATAAATACAAAAAGTGTGTGTGTGTGTGTGTGATATATAACAACATTGGGATACGTGTGTTGGGGTAATATGACAAGGAAAAACTTATGGCGACAGCAGCAAAGTTATTAAAAGTAATAGAAAGTTAAGAAAGTTTAGTTTGTCCATGGTAGATGGTAGTGGATGTTTGTAGCTGAAAAAGTTTGAGTGCTTTTACTGCGAGCTGCTTTTAAGTGCTCCGAATTGTTTACTTCGGCTATAAGACATAGCCAGCCGTCAATAACTACATAAAGCATATCCGTTCGACCTGCATATGCTGTCGTGCAAACTTTTACAATTTTCTATTGAGTTATGTGGCAAACGGTAAAATTTAAGTCAATTAACCTCAGATTTACCAACAAAAATAATATATGTAAAGCACTTAGAGATATTGGCATGACGATTCTAAAATTAGTAAATTAATTTATAAACAGATATCAATTTACAACATTGTTCGGGGACGTATTTAAGCGCCAAATGTAAAAAGGTTTATTTGGAGCAAAAATGAATATAGCGGTACTTATATACAATATACATACATATATATAACGGGTGATCCAAGTAAAGCCTTTTTTTGACAGACACGTGAGTCGTCCGAATAGACCACGTCCAACACGCAGTGAAGCAAATATAACAGCCGTAGCTGAGAGTGTACACGAAGAACGTGGAGAATCGATTCGGCGCCGTACGCAGCAACTCGGACTGACGTATGGAGCGACTTGGCGCATTTTACGTCGAGATCATAAATTGAAAGCGTGCAAAATACAGCTTCTGCAAAAAGTAAAGCCTCTCCAACTTCCCGACGGCATAGCTTCGCTCTATGGGCTCTTGAAAAGTTCCAAGAAGATCCGACGTTTTCGAGCGAAATTCCGTTCAACGATGAGGCCCTTTGCATGCGCAATGGGTATGTAAACCAGCAAAATTGCCGCTTTTGGGACGAATAGAAACTTGAAGAGCTACCATCCAGAAAACAACAATGGTTTGGTGTGGTTTGTGGACCGGAGGAATCGTCGGTCCATTTTTCTTCATTTGATGACTGAAATTGGCGACATTTGGATTCAACAAGACGACGCCAACTCCCCCACATCGCATCAATCAATGGATTTCACTTCGGTGAGCAGATAATTTCACGTTTTGGGCCGGTCGATTGGCCACCAAGATTGTGTATTTAACCGTTAGACTTTTTCCTGTGGGGAATATGTAAAGTCTAAAGTCTATGCGGACAATCTCGCTTCGATTCTGACCTTCGAGCAAAATATTCCGGGCGTCATTCGAAATGATCGACCGAGTCATCGAAAATTGGACTCAACGGATGGACCATCTGAGGCGTAGCCGCGACGAACATTTGAAAGAGATAATATTTAAAAAATAAATGCCAAAGAATGTTTTTTCGAATGATAATAAACATTTCCTATTAAACCTCGAAATGGATCGCCCTTTACATTTATTCGAAATTTAAATTAATCAAAGTTCTATGTCAATAATTACGAGTATATTAATAGAAAGTTCTGTCACAGCCTTTGTGTTTCTTAGAGTGCTCTCATTTGTCTCTGATGTGGTTACAAAGGTGTGGGTTTAGGTGGATGGGTATTGTTTAGTTCACCATTTTCTTATATGTTTCTCATTTTTGTTTCTGCCCTTAATATGGAAACCACATATTGAAGTTTACATCAAAGTCTCATTCCCATTTATTAAGGTTCACCGCATATTGAAGTTGTGCCCTATTGGTTGGACTCAACCAAGCGTTAACTAGCGATTTCTTAAATCTTCCATCACGTATGGTAGGAATGAAATTGGAAGTAGATTAAAACTTTTGAAAAAAGCTCCACAGCTTGCAAAGAAACATTAGTAAATCTTGATAAAGGAGCGTTATTGTGGCTTTGAGCAAGATTTTGTTCCCAGCCACAGTTCTTAGTACTAAATACTTGAAGAAGACATTGTTAGTCATATCAATTACGACAGGTTTGCTTCTCTATGACATATCGTTTAGAATTCTTAGTACTAACGTTCTTTGTACAATATGAACCCATATTTAAACATGAAATTGTTATAAATACTTTGGGATTAGCAAGAACGTATACAGCAATTCTTGTTATTATTTATATTTATAATATTTTATTTTTGAAATTTTATTTTATTTAAACTCCTTGAACTTAATGAAAATAATACACAAATCAAGCTACTTCCCGGTAAATCCTTATTTTGTTAGTATATTTTGTGCGAGGTCAAGTTGTAATTGCCATCACAATTATTTAAATGCTACGGATACTCACACCTACAATACACATATGACACTTGCACTTGTGTCGTAGACATGCACACAACGTAGCACTGATCCTGGCTGCAGGACCAAGCACGCGTTTTGGAAATGTTGCAGCAACAGTTTCACAGTGTAAACAAAAGGACTGCAGGCATTGGTGAGCAGTCAACATATGAAAGCCAAGCAGATGTTGTGGCTAGACGAGGGCGCAACGGCGATTGGGGTGTCATAAACGTGCTTCAATTGCGTTGGCTAGGGATCTCGGCGGATTTTGCATTTAAATCCTCACAGTAAACGAAGCGAAAGTTGTCACAAGGAGAGAGTGTTAAAGGTGCAGCGTAAAGGTTTAAAGTGTGAGTATAACGAAGGGGAACAATTAAATTTGGAATTTCATTGGAGTCTATATACAAGTTTTGAAAATTAATGGGAACTGAGTCCTTTTAAGAACTATAATTTTATACTTAAATTGAAAATAAAATAAATAAAAATGAGATTATATTGAATTTTATAATTAAAGAGCGATATTAGCTGTCTTCCATTCCAATCAATCTGAACAATTTCTTCGGAGATTATATTATTACCTTAAGCAGTAATCCATGTTTTTAAGATATCACGATTGGCAGGAAAATTTTCCATACAAATGATTCCGATCGTAAATCGGTTTTATGTCATATATGGTCGCACTGAATAAAATATTTGAAAACACGGTTCATAAAACAAACTCGATTTTGCGAAAACAAATATTGAGTTAGAACCAGAAAAAGCAGTTTTACAATAAAACAAGAAAAAACGTTAACTTCGGCTGTACCGAAGCTAATATACCCTTCACAGGTGCATTTCTTTCAGATTCTTCGGAGATTATATTATTACATTAAGCAGTAATCCATGTCAAATTTCGTGAAGATACCACGCCAAATGTGAACATTTTCCATACAAGCCCTTGATTCCGATCGTTCAGTTTGTATGGCAGCTATATGCTATTGTGCACCGATCTGAACAATTTTTTCGGAGATTAAATTATTTCTATGAACAATAACTCACACCAAATTTCGTGAAGATATGTAGTAAAATGCGGAAGTTTTCCATACAAGCCATTGATTCCTATTGTTCAGTTTGTATGGCAGCTATATGCTATAGTGAACCGATCTGAACGATTTTTTCGGAGATTAAATTATTTCTATGAACAATAACTCACACCAAATTTCGCAAAGATATGTAGTAAAATGCGGAAGTTTTCCATACAAGCCATTGATTCCGATCGTTCAGTTTGTATGGCAGCTATATGATATAGTGGTCCGATATCGGCAGTTCCGACAAATGAGCAGCTTCTTGAAGAGAAAATAACATATGCAAAATTTCAAAACGATATCTTAAAAACTGAAGTACTAGTTCGTATATATACAGACAGACGGACGGACGGACAGACAGACGGACATGGCTAAATCGACTCAGTTCAACATACTGATCATTTATATATATACTTTATAGGGCCTCCAACGCTTCCTTCTGGGTGACAAACTTAATATACACTGTTCAGGGTATAAATATCGGTTGAGTGATTTTAAACAATATTTCGAAATTATCAATTTTATTAAAAAATAATAAAAAAAAATTTAAAAAAAATTAAAAAAAAAATAATTTAAATTTTATTATAAAATAAACCTTAGACACTAGTTCCCATGTGGAGTTTTGAAATGGCATTGGTCTTACATAATACATATCCCTACAAAAGTGTACTCATACACCTGAGGACCTTCGTTGCACCTCCCTCTCCACCCTTGCATACATACAAATGTGTGAGTAAACATTGTGCTTTTGTATTTTCACCGCCATGTAAATGCCAAGCGAACTAGGTGAATTGTAAGCATTTGAGGATAAATGAATGAACTGTGCAAGCAAACAAGCAAACAAATGACATTGCAATTGAGCACGTTCGAAATGAAATGAACTGCAGCAGGGAAAACAAGAATGTACGAGTAAACAGGCGACGACAATCACAGCAAACAGTGAGGCAAAGAGGCAACAGTTGAAAAGGATGAATGCCAGCCGAAAAGTGCCACTAGCAACTCCACAGCATGCAAATAGACAGGCGTGCACGCGTACATATGTACATAAATGCATATAAATATATGTATGTATATAAATTCAAATATATACATATATACACAGTTTATACGACAAAAGTAAACCAAATGAATTGCAAACTAACAAACGGCGCCAAAATTTCGAAAATCACTCATGCAACAGCATGAGCTGTCAACGCTGCTGGTTTCTGGCGGCATTGATTGGTGTAATTGTTTTTAATAATATTTGGCAGTCAAATGCAGATCAACATCCGCAAAGCAACGGCATTGCTGCATATGTCATAAGAGCATATGCATATGGCAATTTTGCTATCAATTTGCATTGAAATTTTTTAACACTACAATGGTGATTTATATATGCACATATTTTTCACTTTTTCTCAATTATTCAGTCTCAATTAATTATTAGCCACTTTTCGAGGGAAATAACTTCTTGCGCGGCATTCCTTTTTGTCCTTTGAATTTCACGGCTATGTATAAAGCGCTACAGAGCTCTTAACTGGCAATACTATACATCATTGAAAGGTCTTGACATAACCTACAAAACGACGCTATGTATGGTTAGTTTGGATATTGCGTTCAACAGTAATAGACGTGTAAACATGGAGTTCTCTAACGACGAAATTTGCGCTATTTTAAAGTTGTCCCTCGTTAAAGGCAAATCCACTAGAGAAACGTTCCGTAAGATGTTGTCAATACATCTTTTGGAGGTTTTGGAGATTTTGGTGTTTTGGAGGATGGTACTCCATCACTTCGAACTGTGGAGGAATGATTTCAACGATTCAGAGCGGGTGAAACGACACCATCGATAAGCCAGCCGGCGGCCTGTGTCCTGTGAGGACGAATACCGATTAAATCATGGAAAATATCGAGTTAGACCGGCATGTGAGTTAATCACCAAACCATTTTAAACCATCCGCAGAAGGCTGGATGTTTGGGTGCCGCATGATTTGAAGCAAAAAATCCTTCTGGACCGAATCAACGCTTGCGATATGCTGCTGAAACGGAACGAACTTGACACATTTTTAAAGCGGATGGTGACTGGCGACGAAAAATGGATCACATACAACAATATCAAGCGAAAACGGTCGTGGTCGAAGGCCGGTGAATCGTCCCAAACAGTGTTGAACTCAGAAGAGGCTTGTGAAAAGTGGCTGTCCGAGTTCTTCGCAAATAAGCAGGGGGCTTCTACGAGGAGGGTATTATGAAGTTGCAATCTAGATCACAACAGTTTATCGAACGAAACGGCGTGTATTTGAACTAAATCCGAGCACTGTAACACTTTTTATAAAGCATTGAATAAAGACAAAAAAGGGAATATTTGCCAACCTAATATCAATCCTGTACCCTATAAAATCAACCAACTCATCATGAAAATGCGATTCTAATTTAATCTGTGATGGAAGTAACAATTATAAAGAGAATCGACACACCTATTCACCTATTGTAGCAACTATTCTCGCTAGGCAATGGTTCACCAAATTTTGTATAATGCATAGCAACCTTATTATGTGTGAATGAGAATAAAGTCACTATTTTAGTTGAATTTTGTAGAACTGTATAACTAGGATATTTTGTTATTGTATACTGATATGTGAAATTAAGTATTGCGAAATTCTGGGTAAAAACACGTTAAAATATCCAAATGACAGCCTGTTGTTTAGGGATTTCTTAGAATTTTTTTCTCCGACCAGTAAATAGATAGGACTTTAAGTTTTTTATTATTATGAAGATAAATATAAATGTCCAGCTAAATATATTGTGTAGAACTTAAGTTACAGCGTTCTGAACCCTCCCTTCTCGAAAAAATGGACTCGTACTTCTTGCACTATTCCGACTGATTGGCTTATCGGAAACAAAAAAATAAAAATTTTATGTGTAAGCTTAAATGTATGGAATGTAATAAATATACCAAAATAAAAAACCAAGAATTTTACTTTTGGTAGTCATTTAAAAAAAAAAATTAAAAAAATTGCGAATTTCTCGTTGTTGTTTTTTTTATTTTGCTAAAAAAAATCGAAATTTTGATTCAAGTCTATTCTATACATTACATGTGCTGAGCGTACCCTACAAATTTCAAGTCATTCAGTCAAGCTGTTTTTAAAATACGTTGGAAGAAAGTTTAAAAAACACAGTTTTGAGAAAAACGCGGTCAAAGTTTCCATCTGCCAACTCAGCGCTTGGAAAAGCTTTTTCTTCTAACTGCTGTAGCTTTAAAATGAGTTCGAATTTTAAAAAATCACTACACTCTATGCGGAGATCTACCGCTTTAACTAACCTAACCTAGCTGTATTCTAGACATTATAAGAGAGTAATTTATTTTTAACAAAAAAAGAGGAAGCACAGAAATCAGTAAATTGATTTTCAAGAATTCATGGAATTTATGTACCGACTGAATTCAATCTATGTTATTTGTTAATTTCTAAATATTCAGCAGTAACTTACACTTTTTCAAAGCGTATCTAATATGAGATCGTATGTACAACTATATTCATAAGTATTTATATTTTCATTTTCTTTACAGCTTGGTGAATTGGACCATGGATGATGCCCCACATATTCGTAGAGCAGTCGCAGAAGCACTTGATGTCTGGGCGCGTAGCTCCAAATTGACTTTTAGAGAAATGATGAGCGATCAAGCCGATATCCAGGTGCTCTTCGCTCGGTGAGTACAATAAATCAATTGTTGTATGTAATAAATTATTAAAATTAATTAATTTATTTATTATTTAAGCCTTTATTGTTTTACACTGTTAATGAATTTCTGCAAATACATATTCTAATAAGAGTATTTTTCTTAGTTCGTACTAGTAATTTGGAGTATATGATACAAACTCTGCAAACTCACAAACTCTCTAAAAAAAATTTTCTAAAACATTTCAAGAAAACGGTATGTTAGATATTTATATTGGGTCTACAACTTTGCTTCCGCCGTTTTCCAATAGATTTCTCTAGGGTCAATCACTGGTCGATTAAATCGATTAAATCGTTTTATATCGATCTTGGACATTTGTGTCAACATTAACCCAACAAAATATTTGTAGAGATCTGTTTGCATCCCAAACTTATTCTCAACTGAAAATGTCACATTTTGAGCCGAATGCTCCACATTTGCGGGAAATTTTGCTTTCTTTTCTTTTTTAATTCCAAGAAAAGTGCGGCTGAGGCTCAGCGTATGCTTTCGGATACGTACGGTGAGGCTGTTCTAAGTGAAAGAACATGTCGCGAATGGTTTCAACGTTTTAAGAATGGTGATTATGAAGTCGAAGTCGAAGACCGGCATGGTGGTGGTAGGGAGAAGATTTTCGAAGATGCTGAATTGGAAGCATTACTCGACTGTAGCCATCACAGGAGATCGATACCGAACGCAATTCATTCCTATTAGTGAACTTTCAAATTAATTTCTTTCTTACAAAAGTTGCAAATTTACAAACTTTATCGGAAAATCGTCACTACCACTTGAAAGTGTGAATTCATACATATTTCTACAAATATACATATATACATGTAGATAGATTTGCAGCGAATTTAAACAGACAGTTTACCATAAATGTCACACATACGCCCCGAGGCGCATCTGTACATCTATACATATGTACGTACGGCATGCAAAATAGCAATTTTTGCTTGATTGACTTTTAATCAATATGACAGCTGCAAAAGCGACACAATGTAATTGAATGGAATTAGCGAGATTTACGGCAGCAGCCGACACACAATTCACACAATCTGCCATACAAAGTGGTTTATGTGATTCAGATTTCTGAAAATGACTTTACACTTCATATGCCGCTTTAAATACTTTTTGTCTCAGTGATTTTCCGATTTTACCATTTAATATGAATTCAAGCTGTTACAACAACTATCAAAATGTTTGCATTGAAATTACAACGTTTACTGAATACTCATCTCATCAACTCGCATCATTTGTATGATGTTTAAGTCGTTTCACAAAAATTGTTAAATTTAATTCCACATTTAAAATAAACGAGTATTTTGTTTTCATTTTATGTTTAGAACACAAACGACATTTAATGGTCAACTAATTACAAAAATAACCCCAAAATTGCTTTTATCATTTCGAAATCATTAAACATTTCTTTAAAACGAATCGAGGGATTCATACATTACTAAGTATAAGTTACAATTATTTTAAATATAAAATAATTAAGTCTAAAAAATACTGCATAGCCATTTTGCACAGCTAAATTAATTTAATACATTAAGATTACAATTGAGAACCCAGATTTTGCGGTTTTGGCTACTCGATAAACGATCAGCTTTTATAAATTTTTATTTTTACTGTTCACTAAACTCAGCAACATTTACAGCATGGACAACAACACGCAGAGTTGCATTGCAATTACAACTCAATTTGTATTCAATTAAAAATTAATTTAGAAAATTGAGATTTTTCTTTTGCATGGTAAATCATTCTAAATCCGCGCTTTAAACGAGCAAAGGCCAATTAATGGTTCAATTAACTGCTGTGCGAAAAGGCTATTAGATATTTTTTGATTATATGATTTTTATACTCTCGCAACAAAAGTTGCTAAGAGAGTATTATAGTTTTGTTCACATAACGGTTGTTTGTAATTCATAAAACTAAACGAGTTAGATATAGGGTTATATATACCAAAATGATCAGGGTGACGAGGGTCCGTCCGTGCAACGGTTAACTTGAGTAACAATTGAGATATCTTAATAAAACTAGGAACACATGTTCCTTGGGATCATGAGAGGATTGCTTTCAAAAATGGGCAAAATCGGACCTCTGCCACGCCCACAAAATGACGAAAACCGAAAACACATAAGTGCCATAACTAAGCCATAAATAAAGCTATGGAAATAAAATTTGGTATGAAGGATCGCACTATGAAGGGGCATATTTGAATGTAATTTTTTTGGGGAAGTAGGCGTGGCACCGCCCTCAAATCGGCTATTTGTATATATCTCGCAAACTAATAAAGCTATATAAACCAAACTTTTTGCAGTTGTTTCTTTTAGCCACTTCTTAATACAGTCCAAAAATTAAAGAAATCGGATAATAACCACGCCCACCTCCCATACAAAAATTAGGTTGAAAATTACTAAAAGTGAGTTAACTCACTAACGAAAAACGTCAGAAACACTAAATTTCACAGAAAAATACCAGAAAGAAGCTGCACTCAGACTTTTTAACAAAATGGAAATTGGGCGGGGCGTCGCCTACTTATGGGTCAAAAACCATATCTCAGGAACTACTCGACAGATTTCAATGAAATTCGGTATATAATATTTTCTTGACACCCTGATGACACGTGTGGACACGTATGGGTGAAATCGGTTCACAATCACGACAATTTTCCATATAACTCAATTTTGAAGCCCATCTGATTCGTGCACTTCATAATATATACATAAGGAACCAATGAAGATAGCGAAATAAAACTTTACACAAATACTGCATATGATCCGCGGCATCACTTGTGAAAAAATTTTCGAAATCGGACTATAACTTTTCAATGCCCCGGATATCGAATATAAAGAACTCAGTGTCTTATAGTAATTTTTCACCGAAAATATCGGTAAATCTCTCAGATATCTCAATTTAATTCAGAGGAAATGGTTTGCTTCTAATAGTGAGTCTCTGTACCAGAAATGGTTAAAATCGGGTCATAACTTCCCCTATCTCTAAAATAGCTAATTATAGAATTTTCAAAAATACGGTGGGCTTAATAGCTTATAAATCGGTTAATATGTGAAATATTTTAGCCAAATGAAGTGAGCATGTACTCTAAGATATAATGTATGTTGGTGATGAAAATGAGTGAAATCGGTTCAGGAATTACCTCAGGCTATATACTACATATGATGATTTTCGTTTTTCTATTGGACTTTATGCCGAATATGTGGGTAAAATTGTGTGATCTCAATAAAAATATAGCAATAAATTGCGAGAGTATAAAATGTTCGGTTACACCCGAACTTAGCCCTTCCTTACTTGTTATTTATTTAATTTTATTTTTTCTTATAGTGGAGACCATGGTGACGGTTATAAATTCGATGGACCTGGTAAGGTGCTCGCGCATGCCTTTTTCCCCGGCGTGGGGCGCAGCGGTGATGCACATTTTGACGCCGATGAGAAATGGCATTTCACCCGAGGGCCAAAAGGCAAAGATGGTAAGTACTTTCAATACAGCTGTACATATATATAAAAAAAACTGATAAGTATAAATTAGCAATAATAACAACTTCAAATCGTTACAAAGTTATTAGCAAATCGCTAATTTAACGCAAAAAAAGTATCTGAATAATACGCCATTTAGCTTGCATGAGTGAGTCAAATGATTAAATCATTCATTAGGAATGGCAAATATTGACGCCAGCAGAACAGAATTACAAAACAAACGGGAAAGTTTGCACATTTTCCATGGGAGCGGTTAACTAAAATTTAATATATAACATTTATCTTATGGTTGGACCTAACCATCAAAAGGCACATGCATGATGTTATACAGTTGTCGGTTAATTGGTTCGAAATTTATATCTTTTATATAAAAAAATTGTTTCATGAATAAATGAACCACCACGGAAACTATTAAATAGACAAAAAGAAGAAAATTATTGTAAGACACAGCGATAAGCATCTACACAGACGGATCCAAACTGCATAAACAAGTGAAAGGAGGTTTCTTTTCAGCAAAGCTAGTTACCAGACTCGCCCTCCGACTACCAGTTCACTGTAGTGTCTTTCAAGCGGAAGGAAGACCTTCTTGTTTTCACAAAAATGTTGTTTACAACAAAAAACATATTTATATTAGTAGAGCTAGCTTCCTATTTTACGATAAACCCAACAGGTAACTGTGCAGCAAATGAACTTGTCAGTTTGTGCACCACGTTACAATTAGAACCCGATAAATGGCATGTAGGTGGCCGAGTCTCAGTGGAAACATTGCTTGACTTGCTCAACAAACAGACAAACTTGGCTTGAATGAAATAAGAGCGTAACTTGTCAATTGTTTAAATTTGAAAGGAACTCTGAGTTCAAGAGTTCAAACGGTACACTATTTGTTCGTTACCGGGGATACCATACCAGGATTACTGTAGAATCTGTCAAGAAACGGACGAACAAGAATCCGTATAACATATTCTATGCGGATGCGAAATAATGGGAACTATCAGTCGCGGTTTCCACGACGTTGTCTCGGACAGATAAAACTTGTTTAGTTAATTAATGTCATCAAGATCACTCAGTGGTTCAATGAGGATTCCAGTTTTAGTGTTACCATAAAGGGCCTCCTAAGGACTAGTTGCGCCATTCGACATGCACTATATCTACCTACAACAAGGTGATGTTGATCAAGACACCTTACACTCTAAAGACATCAGAGTAACGTGTTGGACATATAGCTTATAAAAATTGTGCTGTGAAAAATGTTCTGAAATCTGAAAGTAAATACAGTGGAACTGGAACTCTAACTCAAATCACCATAATCCACAAAAAAACTTCGAGTTAGAGAGACTTCCGAGTTACAGAATGTAATTTGTATGAATTTTGACTTCTATTGCCAATTCAATAGTTCGAATTATGGAGAACTTCGAGTTAGAGCAGTTCGAGTTATGGAAGTTCAACTGTATGTCCCATTTCATATGAGTCAATTGTCTGGATTGTTAAAGAGTGATTCGAAAACAAAATGGGATTTCAAATTTTTAAGGGACTCGAGTGATTTTCCCAGAAAATGTTACTGATCTAAATATTTGAATTTCATTTGTGGTGGGCGTTGAACATTAACCTTATTTAGTTTTGCGAGATTTTCAATTTTCCATTTTGTTGAAAATTTCTTAGTATTGGCTGACAAAGTTCAACTTTGCGCTATCAAGCGCTGTTGTCATGTTTTTTCGGCATTCTTTCAACTTGTTTTTTTTTCGTGTGTGTCTATAAAGCACTTATGCACTGAATACAATGTCATCGTGTGATGTAATGAAACCAACCGACTTTATCGACTTTATTATAACCGTCATTTCCGTTGCCAACATAACGGCTTCTGATGTGAAATGTCATCAACAATGCTGCGGCAGTCACAAGCGTTGCAACGCATCTGCGGTTGTGTGTTTTTCCTACGCATGCCACCATGCAGCCATTCATTTTGGTGAGCTTAACATAAAAATCCTTGCGACGCCAGATAATTTAGCTGCTGCTGCACGCATTTGCAGGCAACTGCCAGTTAGCAGCCGCCAGCTAGTGGTGCATCGGGTAGCCGTAGAAAACTCGTAAAATTTTGTAGCTTGTGTAGCTGGCGGCGTCTTGGTGTTGGTTATGACAATTTTATTGGCATTAATAAAATGTCAAATGTTGCACAATGCACAATGCAAGGCGCGATTCGTTTTCATTTCGTTGCAATATACTCGCATGCCACAGCGCAGCGCAACTATGCAACATCTTCGAGCGGAAGCTACAGCCAGCCGTAGTCTTTCATAAGCGCGGATAATGTTACCCTCCGCTGTGGCTCTATTTGAAAATCACTTGAGCCAACAAAATTGCGAATGCAGTTGTGATTTTGTTCACTTGGAGGAAATCATTTTCTTTTGCCAAGCACGCATTTTCCGAAGAAACAATGAAGCCATTATAGCAGCACACATGCGGAGATCTGTGCATGTACATAGCTAAGTGCAGGTGGTGGTGGTGGGGAGTGTGTAGAAAGGAGCTTATGTGTCTTTAAGTTTTAAAATTGGGTACTATTGACACAGCATGAATTAAAAAAAAACGGAAATAATCGGATAACAATTGCTAATGTATGAAACATAATTAAATTATCTGATAATCGGATTTCAGCCATATTAGTTGGTATGTGTGTACATATGTATGTATGTGTATGAGCATATACCATAATTACCTAGATGGTGGTGGGGTATCTTTACTAAAAGTGGAGGCATTTAAGTATTTCATGTAGTTCTTAACTTTCTTTTCATTAATTTTCTGCTTTGGCTCAGTTTTTCAAATTAAAAATTAACAGATTTCATTATTACAAATTGACATTTAAGACATAGTCCTTCACAGTCTTTAACGTTTTAAGTACTCTTAGTTAAAACCCCGTTTGCAGCAGTTCGATGTTTATTTTTTCGGGTAATCTCGAAGGACCAAATATGAAACATGGCCATATTAGGTTAGGTTATTAAACAGATCTCTACATATGCAGAGATATCAAGATCTCACTTGGACAGTTTTGAGTGCTGTCCTTTTTGATACCAATAAACTTTTAATGGATCAGAAAGACACTTATTTTTCGGCAAAAAGTTGGAAATCTATTACAAAATTCCAACCAATTCGCTAGGTTCACCGTAGATGGGCCTTCCAAAGTGTTTCAACCTCAGTCTAGCAAAAGCTGCACATTGGAGGAGGAAATGCTTAGATGACTCCACCTCGCCTTCCTCCTTCATCTGCCGGGATCCCAAAGTCTCCACCCATGCGTACCTATCGGACAATGTCCAGTAAGAACATCAATGATCGCGCTGATATGGACCTTGCAGAGTGAAAGTAGTTCGAAAGAGCTTTTATGCTCAATTGCGAGCCTAAAGGAGCTCGTAGCACAGGTTGTGTTCCAGCGCTTGGCGAACTCATGTGATATCTGTATGTCCAGCGCTCTTGCGCAAATGGACCAAGGACTGCCAACCCACCTTTACAGTTACCAACGATTCCGCGGTGACCGGGTACTCACACGAGTCGGATAGTAAAATTGCTAGAAGCTATTGATAAGGATGTCAGTTACTTCTTAACTAGCCTAGAGCATACTATTATCGATTTCAATGCTAGTATTGCCGCTCTGCTGTTGGAGCGAATAAATACTTCTTTACAGGAGACCTCCGTACAGAGCAGTGCGTCCACCACTATCTTGATCGCAGCGACCTCTACTTGAAAGACAAAGCAGTGAACTGGTAGCCTAAAGCTAGTGTTGATTGAGGGCTTTCCACAGAAAGCACCCTTTCAGACCTTCCCACTTAGCTTTCGATCCATCCAGAATAAGCTCACTGCACCTCTTCTTCATCGGTTTCCCCCTTCCCACATAGCTCTCGTAGGTATGTACGCAGAACGCAGAGAAGTATACACTAGGGGACAGTTCCGCGGTGCAGTTGTCCAATTAATTAGGAATGCAAGCGAACTGACATAGGATTTCAGAGAGCCCCTGTTTGGGACCCTTCATAATAAACCCAGCGTCTCTGAGTCTGATGGCGACATTTGCCGCAATGCATCTGCAGGAAATATTCACAGGTGTGACGTCTAATATGCCAATTAGTGCCATTGTTCCACTGTTGGTGTTGATTCCAATGAGAGTCGCTCATTGGACATGCTCCAGCTGCTTAGTGAGTGTGACTTTTCCGATTTCGCTCCACCAGACGACGCCATAGAATATTATATGCTTAGCTATGGTCTTATAGAGACATAGAACCGCTTTTGGTATGAGACCCCGCATTTTCCCAATAGCTTCTCTACAGCAGTAAAGGACTACCGAAGCCTTTCTCACTCTTTCCTTAATGTTTGGCTTCCAACTGAGCTTCCTATCTAAGATAAGCCCCAAGTAATTCGCATTGTCCACAGGTTGCATAGAGTCTTCCAGTGAGGGAGGAGTGCCGTTTGAGATTTTATACCTTCTATTGCCTTGAACTAATTTTGACAGACATGCGCATATGTTTACCGCAGTTATAGCCGAAATCATAATTATAAGCAAAACTATAAAAAAAACTTCGAAACCATATTTGAGGAAATTCGAATATTCAGCTAATGAAGTTATTAATATTTCGCATGTCTTCAAATAAAGTTTGGTATTAAAGCCGCATAATATATGTACGTCCGATGCTAGATGACCAAGTAAAACTAATCCATATTTTATGCACTTACGTGCGTCCGTTTGCACAGGTTCTACGCGGTCACATTTAGTATACCTCATGGCGGCACACAACGCACCACACGAATACGCAATTTCATAGGAGTAATTATCCGCAAACAAATTTCATATCGTTCAACTCGGTAATATCACAGCCACACCGCATTCGCCCAGTCCCGCTATATACTGCTCACTGTGTGTAGAGTACATATACATATATATATATATATTTGACGTACATGATTGCGTTGTTGGACTGCAAACAGATGTTGCAATCAACTATGGCCAACAGTTGTAGCTATGTATGTATGTATGTATGTAGTCTAACAACTAGTCCACCAACAATAGTGTTAGCGTTGCAGCGCAGCTTGGCTGCCAGCCAGTGGTCGCCAAACCGCATCACGCCCTGTGTGTTGTCACTAATGTAATTAATTTGCGAAAATGGTTAATTTACTTGATAAATGCGCGATAGAACAGCTTGTAGGTGCGATCAAACACACGCAAGCGCGCAAACAAGCCACCAAATGCGAATAGGCAGGGCGGCCGCTGAGCCGTGCGCTATGTGACCGAACACGTCACAGCTGCTGCAACGAACAGCGGATTAGCTAACCAACCCCAGCCCTTTCCCCACAGCCAATACAACATCAGTTGCAATAATCGACGCCTTTTGCTGTTCTGTTTTTGGTTGACCGCAGCCATAGAGGTGGCTGTTGCTGCTGTTGTTGCTGGTCGCTGCCCAAAATCGACATAATATTTGTATACTGCGCTCCATTGACGATTTCACCAATAAATCATTACGATTTTTCATTGGCAGCACTGAAAAGTGTACGTGCCATGCCGCTGACACCACAACGCATACATTTGCCGATTCATTGCAACAAAAAATTAAACAAATTTTATCCTTTTATACAATATGTGCCTAATGATGGTGCTTGATGAACACATTCAGTAAACAAATTTTGGAAATGTAACACCATTTGGTTCCTAAATTTAATTTCACACGGAAATTTCTCTTTCCATAGTGGCGAAGTCTTAAAATCAGATGATTTTACATGGGCGGCCTTGTAGAGCTTTAGAGAGCTATATGAGACAAATTCTGAGATTGTAAAACACGAAATCACATAACAATAACAATAAAATCTTTTATTTTTAATTTAGAAACAAACTTTCTCGGCGCAGCGATTCACGAATTCGGACACTCTTTGGGTCTGAGTCATTCTTCTGATCAAAACGCAATAATGTATCCATGGTATCGTGACGAAGTTGATATTAATCTTCCCGCTGATGATCGTAATGCTATTCAGCAGTTATACGGCTCAAAAGAAAAGACATGGGGACGATTTACACCACCAACTCGTCCAAGACCTCCACTCACAACAACTACCACTACACGACGACCTTTGGTATATCGTCCACAATACCCATACAACGAACCTTATGATCCACATCGAAGAAACCCACATTATCGTACTCGACCAACCACAACCACCACAACAACTTATAGGCCGCCACGCACAGATTCGCCGCCTCACCCAACCAGGAGTCCGTACCCACGTCGTCAACCAACAAAGCCTAAAAAACTGAAGCCAGATACATGTCACACCACTTACGATGCCATTTCGATCATACGTCGAGAACTATTCATATTTCGTGGCCAGGTAAATTTGCTAAGAAATATTTTCAAATGCCTGAATTATATACAGCGTTCCAAATTTGTTTACTTAACAGTTTCTATGGCGGATTGGAGATAGCGGTCTGTACGCAGGATACCCAACTGAAACTCGCCGATTATGGGCTCAGTTACCTGAGAACTACTCCAAAATCGATGCGGTATATGAAAACAAAGATCGCAAAATTGTCTTCTTTATTGGTAAGATATAAATACGTTCTAATATTTTCATTAATATATAATAGTAGGCCCAAATTTTGTTTCCAGCAAAAGTTAAGTTTGTTAGAATGGAAACCTATACAAAAATAATAAAATTTTTTCAAAGAATAAATTTTTTACAATTTGGATTAACTACTTCTCCAAATTCCCATCCACTTATTTACTAACTGGGTTTCTTTGTTTCAGGTCGTTATTATTATGTCTTCGACTCTGTTACGCTAGTTCCGGGCTATCCGCAACCACTCACCTCATTAGGTCTACCGTCATCGCTTACACACATCGATGCCGCCTTCGTGTGGGGCCACAATAACCGCACTTACCTCACCAGTGGCACTTTATACTGGCGTTTAGATGAGGATACAGGTCGTGTCGAATTGGACTATCCGCGCGACATGTCCATTTGGCGTGGTATTGGTTACAACATAGACGCCGCCTTCAAGTATAGCAATGGCAAAACGTACTTCTTCAAAGGCTATGGCTACTGGGAGTTCAACGACGACCTAATGGAGGTGGCGCATCCACGTCCAAAGCTCAGTGCACGCAAGTGGATGAACTGTCCGCGCCTAGTCAACGAAGTCGATGAAGAGCAAACGTGGACAGCACCACTCATCTCCGAACGAAATGGCACGATGGTTTTACGTATGTCTAGTAGCGCTGCTAGTTGGAATCACGTCGAACGGGGGATGCTGCTCTGGATTACGCTTGTACTGGTATCGCGCTGGCTCTGGACAGATATAGCGTCCACTACAGTCTGACATGCCTATAAAAGCACCGTTTCTCAGAATGGATTTGCATTTTAGAAACCAACGTATTTTCGAGAGATATTATGTTGTATTAAATGCGATCTTAATTAAATACATTGTGTCTTCATAGACCTATACCATAGACATTCAAACAAAATCATAGAATTAGTAATTAAGTATTCTATAAGTACAATATATGTTTAAGCATATCCGTAAACTACTAGTTCGAGGAAAACCGTTTATTTTTACTATTTTTTGCATAATTCACAAATTTTGTAAATAAAAAATAGAAATAAATTCAGTTTCACAATTTGAAATTTGTACACGTACACACTTTACAGATCTCAAAAGAACAATAAAATACACCGAGATAGTAGATAAACACAAGACGCGACACGAAAAACGAACCCAACCCATATGGCATTATTATTGATTGGATTACAACAAGTAAAAATGAGCTAAGTTAGGATGGAGCCGAGCATTAGATAACCTAAAATATCAACCTTTCTTCTCAGTTTTAAAAAACAAAGATCATTAAGGGTTTCTTGTCCCCTACATTGACCATGTGGACCAATTTTCAGATCTAAGTTAGGATGGAGCCGAGCATTAGATAACCTAAAATATCAACCTTTCTTCTCAGTTTTAAAAAACAAAGATCATTAAGGGTTTCTTGGCCCCTACATTGACCATGTGGACCAATTTTCAGATCTAAGTTAGGATGGAACCGAGCATTACATAACCTAAAATATCAACCTTTCTTCTCAGTTTTTAAAAACAAAGATCATTAAGGATTTCTTGGCCCCTACATTGACCATGTAGACCAATTTTCAGAAATGCTGCCAAGTTAACAGTACTTGGCCAGATGAAAATCCATTTCCGATTACCTAGACTCATAAAATGTGAAAGCGACGGGAGTTTTCTTTACACGAATCGCTTTATACTCATGTAAATATGATTTGTATATAGTCTCGTTTCGAGCTTTAGATCAAGACTTCTCTCATTAGATGATCTCTCAAGTAGCTTTACAAGGAAACTTAGTCACTCTTATCCCATTTCTTCTTCTTCTTGACTGGCGTAGACACCGCTTACGCGGTTATAGCCGAGTCCAAAACAGCGCGTCAAGTATCCCTTCTTCTGGCAGTTTGGCGCCAATTGGTTATACCAAGCGAAGCCAGGTCCCTCTCCACCTGGTCCTTCCATCGGAGTGGAGGTCTCCCTCTTCCTCGGCTTTCACCAACGGGTACTGCATCAAATACTTTCAGAGCTGGAGCACTTTCATCCATTCGAACAACATGACCTAGCCAGCGTAGCCGCTGTTTTTTTATTCGCTGGACTATGTCTATGTCGTCGAATAACACATACAGCTCATCGTTCCATCGTCTGCGGTATTCGCCGTTGCCAATGTCTAAGGGACCATAAATCTTCCGCAAAACCTTTCACTCGAAAACTCCTAATGCCGTCTCATCGGATAGTGCCATTTAGTCACTTTTTTTTCGGGCAACTTTTCTTAAATTTGCTTCGCCTGGTCCAACAAGTCCAAACATAGCTCTTTCTTACTTGTTATATACCATATACTACTATTTATAGTTATATTCTATTCAAAATCACCAACACTGCCTTTTCCATATACATATATACTTAAGGTTATTGCAATTCATTATACATACATATATACGTATAGGCTTTTACGATTTTTTTTTACTTGATTTATTAAATAAACATGAAATATGTGATATTACCCTAGATAAGTCAATGCCAGCAAATTTTTGTATTCTTCTGTTTTCAGCATATGTAGTTTAAACTAAGCTCCACAAATTTAGTTTTACATATATAATTTAAACAAAATACATACATATTTCGTAAATAAATTAATTAAAAAAAATAGAAACGTACACTCGTCTATTATTTGGTCCACAATTGAAACAATTTCATTGTGAAGAAAATTGAAATTGTAAATACTAGAGAAGTCCTATAAGTCTTGAGTCCGATAGCGACACTTTCGTAAAAAATACCAATTTTGCGATTACGAGATATCTATTGCTTCGAAATAGGCCATAGCGTTAACATTTTTCGACATAATTTAACTGGTTCTCTGAAATTCGTACTGGCAAGATAGTTCAGCCGCAGTCTAGCGAAAGCTGGGCAGTGAAGGAGAAAGAGTCTCGATGTCTCAAACTCACATTCTTCCTGTCAACTTTGGCAACTTGCATCCCAAAGGATATTTCATTCACTGCATGTGAGCCCGTCGCACAGTGTCCAGTAAGGACTCCTATCAACGAACTGAACCTTGTTAAGAGCAAATAGCTGAGTAGTTCTTCTGCGATCCACCTTAGGTCAGAATGATCTCCCATTCGACGACCACTGATCCAGCGCCGAGATACAGGAGTATGGTGAGGCACCAGCTTGTTCCCATTCTGATGATGATTGTACCAAGGGTGACCTTAGAAATGAGCTCATCGACTCTACAGTTCCTCGCGATACCACTATGACCTGAAACGGGTTTGATAGTAAAGTAGCTAGAAGCTATTGATAGTGAGATCAATCACTCCTGGACATTTTGAGCGAACAGTCAGTGAGCACATGGCCAGGATTGCCGCTATCCGAGTGAATGCTCACTTCTCTGACAAAGGTAGCCCTTCCGAGTAATCTATCAGATGATAGAATGGCAGCAACTTCCGCTTGAAAAACACTGCAGTGATCAGGTAATCTACAGCTGTCCTTGATGCCGAGCTCCTTGCAGAAGACTTCTCCTCCAATTTTCTTACTGAACTTAGATCCTTCTGTGGAGAACGTCACCGGGTTTCGGCGAAGATTGCCGATGGCATCTCAACCGCAAAAGTTCTACTGTGGAATATGGTATGTATGAAGCATAAAATCGTGTGTAGATCTCTAAGAGGTAGATTTTATATTTCCAATATATTAAAGTTGTCTTATAGTTAAAAAGCAAGAATTGTTGACATTAATACAGAGAGATTTTTTAATCTAAAAGCAAAATATTTGCTACATTTTTGGATTTTTGTATTTTTATCCCGTGTCATTTTTCTGAAAAGCATTCAGCTATAGTGGTTCTTCTGTTCCCACGAACATACCCGGTTTTTTATATGGCCAAAGGCTTTCGAATCTGCGGCATTCCTCAAAATTATTCGGGGATTGTTTTATGCCGATATAACAACAACGACGGTGGTCATTATAATGTTTTTAGAACAAATATATAAACAGCTTAAACTTATTTTTGTTAGTCTGTTTTTGTCTCTTGTCTCTAAGATACTCATTATACCCTGAACAGGGTATATTAAGTTTGTCACGAAGTTTGTAACACCCAGAAGGAAGCTTCGGAGGCCCTATAAAGTATATATATAAATGATCAGTATGTTGAACTGAGTCGATTTAGCCATGTTCGTCTGTCTGTCTGTCTGTCTGTATATATACGAACTAGTCCTTCAGTTTTTAAGATATCGTTTTGAAATTTTGCAGATGTTATTTTCTCTTCAAGAAGCTGCTCATTTGTCGGAACTGCCGATATCGGACCACTATATCATATAGCTGCTATACAAACTGAACGATCGGAATCAAGGGCTTGTATGGAAAACTTCCGCATTTTACTACACATCTTCACGAAATTTGGTGTGAGTTATTGCTCATAGAAATAATTTAATCTCCGAAAAAATTGTTCAGATCTGTTCACTATATCATATAGCTGCCATACAAACCGAACGATCGGAATCAAGGGCTTGTATGGAAAATTTTCGCATTTGACGTGGTATTTTCACGAAATTTGACATGGATTACTGCTTAAGGTAATAATATAATCTCCGAAGAAATTGTTCAGATCGGTTAACTATATAACCTTAATGTTTCTAGCAAACAACCCGGCTTAAAAGAATTAGTAAAATGTTTTATTTTTTTTACTTACGTCTTTAGATTTGCTTAAATACATTAAAGAAATGCATCTGTGAAGGGTATATTAGCTTCGGTACAGTCGAAGTTAACGTTTTTTTCTTGTTTAAAATGTAATTTAGTCCTTCATCAGTAATAGTTTACATAAAAAACTTCGAACCATTTTTCCACCGAAACGGATTCAATGATCAGGCCCAATGAATCCCTTTTAGGTTAGGTCAAAAGGTAGATATCCGCTTCTACTTAGAATCTCACTGAGACAACATCACCTGTCCTTTGTGACACCCAAATACTGTTGATGAATCCCTTTTAAGAAAAATACAATAATTTGCCATCAATTTTTATTCTTCTGTTTATATTTAAATTTTATAAAGTCTCTCACTCCTACATACTTAATATTTAATAAATAAAATAAAGTTCCATCGTTTAGTATGTATATTTATATTTGAAAAAAAAAAAGAAAGAGTCCATCTCGCGTAATGATGACGAATGCAGTCGAACTGCTAGAATTATTCATTTTGCTCCCATTATGACTCGTTCTACAAAGATCTCTCCGCTCCTACTACATACATATATTTTAAGTTTCGTTAAGGTATCATTTGCTGAATACTTTTGTATATTTTCACATGGAAAATAATGATATTCTAAGTTTATAAGTGACACGATAATAATATTTATTCGTATTAAATTATATCAAAAAATATTAAACGATAGTTGTATTGAATTGAAAGAGCATCGATTTCCGAACGCATAGTGAATTTGTTGTATCCACTAACAATTGTTTTAGGGTATGGTATACCGTACATACGGCACTTCGACATCCTCACCATCCTCGTCATTGCAACAGATCTCAAATACCAAGGAGCGTTCGTGTGATTCAATGCGCTTTCGCGAGACACGTCGCACCACTTCAGTCATGGGTAGCGGCAAACGTTCAGCACATTTAGCTTTCGGCATAAAGAACGAGTAAAGCATCGACACGCCTTGCGATAACATTGTTATTTGCAATTTCTCTTTCTTTTCGAAATAATCGAGAAATTCTTGCAACGTTAGCTCGCCAGCAACTTCGAAACGATCCCACAGCGTCCACTCTTTGCCATAATACGAGTTCTTTGCGGCAGGCATGGGCTCGGAGAATGCAATGAAAGGTAACGCCAAATTTGCAAAAGCATTTTTAAATTTATCCATGTCACTGTGTCTGTAAAGGTTAATGAAATTGTATATGTAGTATTACACAAACATAACTGCATATTCACATGCGTTTTAGTTACCCGCTAATTAGTTTCATAACTTCGAGCACAGCCAAGCCAGATACGAGTGATGTGGTGGTGGCAATTGCTGGAATGATCTTTCCAGCGATTAATTTAGACTTGTGTCGATCAGCTGGAGGAATCTTATAATTAGCAGCACGCAAATTAGATGCGGCCACTATAAAGTCCATATGGAAATTATTATCATCGTCTTTTTCGAACTCGAGTGGTTTGACCACCAGCGGAGTTTTGCTTTCCCTCAAAGCCTTCAATTCAGTTAAAATCTTGTTAACGCGGTCTTGGTCTACATCTGCGCTGTCATAATTATTTGCGGCAGCGGCAGCAGCACTCTCGTTGGTCTCAATTTTTACACCAGAACGTGGTTTGAACTCGGCAACCTGCAGCATATAAATGTTTCATTAAATATAAGCGGTTTGTTGAAAGGTAATTAGTGCTTAATTACATAAAAAATATATTATTTGTTAAAAGCTTACCTTCACTTCTTTCACAAGCTCTGCTACTTGCTGCCTATCACGCACTTGTTCGATGCCGTACATTTCTGCACGTAAATTGGCCGCTGCATGTATGTAATCTAAATGCAGATCGTCGTTAATATCGAAGAGTAATGGTTGTGGACAGCGCTTCGGGCCGGACCAAAATGGTTGGCCACTCGACGTTATCTGATCTGGTGGGAAATTATACAGCAACTGTTTGATTTGATTTGCATAGTGTTCTTCCCAATGATTTCTAGCCCATTTTACACAATCCAAGAAGTCTGTAGATCTTTCATCAACCAATGCTTTCTAAATTAAATAGAAAAAAGAAACAAAACTGAGTGACTATGCTTTATTTATGCGCATTTCTCTATTACCTTCACAGATTCTAAAATCTCCAACGGTCGAATGCCTTGCAATTTAATGATGCGTTCGATGAAATTTGGATCTGACAAGTATTGTGCAGCATTTTCAGGAGACTGCGTAAACACGCCCTCAAACATATCGCGCGCCCACTGCAATGTATGTTCAATTGCATTCGGAAAGTTCTTTAGCGTACAGATGGGGATGCTCTTTTCTGGTGGATCTTGTGACGAACTGTACGATTCAGTTAAAAATGGTACAATCACTTGCACGTTGCCCATGGTGCCAAGAGTACCGGACTCCACCAATGGCAAACGATTGAATACACACTTGCGATCCATATAGATACGAGCGTCCACATTGTCTAATGCATTGGCTACACCATTTAGTTTTCCGAAAAATTCTTCGGAAAATACTTTTTCTGTTTCGGGGCCAACACGTAATTCATACGCAGTGACTTTGGTTTCCGGATTCATTTTCTTGATGGCATTACCAGCAGTTTTCGCCTTGGGTTTTTGTACATCGTGCGGTCGGAACAGAAATTGGCGATTCAAATTCGACTTTTCGATCAAATCCATATCGGTTATAACGATTTCTCCGTTACGCGCACCAACTCCAATCATTGCAAAGTTTTTAAGCAATTCGCAGCCAATAGCTCCAGCGCCAACAATGAAATATCTGTGAATAGGAAAAAGTTTATTTTATATATAGTTTCCAAAACATATAATTATGAATTTACTCACCTTGCGTCACCCAATTTATCTTGGAAATTCTTTCCGAAAATAGCGATTTGTGCATCATAACGCGAACCTACCGGTTGAGCGTCGGCCTCCTCAACACCATTGGCGGGCAGACACTCAATAGCATCATAATACAACCATTGATAGATTGGTGTGAATTTCCCAGTACAAGCCTTGAGAACTTCTTGAGCAACAAATCCACCAATTGCTGCATCTATGGGACAGGTGTTACCAGCACATGTCTTAGCAAATAGCAACACTGCGCTCTCATTAATGTCTTCATTGACAGATTTACACATTTGCAAGAACTTTTGCGCATCCTCCTCATTCCATGGACGTGGTGGCTTTCCAACTTGCTCAATATATTTGTGTAAGGCGGCGAAAGCAATGTGTAAAGAAGTAGGATGATCGAATTTAGCAAAATCAGATACCAAGAATTCAGGTTCTTTCTCAGCTACTTCAAGCGGTTTGAAATTCACAACTTTGGGCATCTTCACTTGTGTAGCAATGCCGCCGGAGACGTATTCACTAAACTGGCTAGTGTCGCCGATGCTAAATGTATATGGACCCAATACACTGATTTTAATCGGTTCACATCCATTTAATTCCGTCATCCCTTGAACTTCGCTAAAGGTCACATAATCACCGTCATTCAAACCATGACGAGTCTCATCCAAGCAAGTAATCACACCCTGAGAATCGTGAGTAATACTTGCAATCATGGTGGAAATGGGTTGAGCGCCATCCTGATCGTATATTGTGAAATTCTCTCCAAAGTCACAGAAGATTTTTGCGAAAAGTCCATGCGTTTCAGCTATAATCAAGGCGATGCCATTTTCATGAGCGAATTTTGCAATGCGATGTTGTTCGGTATCATCAGAATCGGTCAGTACAACAACACGAAACTGACGCAAAAAGTCTTCAGTTAACTCGCCAGTATATGCGGTGGTACGAACGTAATTGTTCAACTCAGCTAACTGGTTGCAGGAAGCTTCTGCGCGATTGCGGCCTACATCGGATTCGCTTAGATAAAACTGCGATGCCAAATCACGAAGCTGCAAAAAAACAACAAAATATAGTTAATGTTATATGGGATTACATAGTAAATAAAAAAACCGAAATATACTAATTTATAATTGAAATTAAAGAATGCGTAAATAGATCTACAGTTGAACTTCCCTAACTCGAATCACCGTAATCCACAAAAAACTTCGAGTTAGATAGACTTGCGTGTTACGGAAGGTAATTTCTATGAAATTTCACTTCTAATGTCAATTCAAGAGTTCAAGTTATGGAGAAATTCGAATTATAGAGGTTCGAGTTATGGAAGTTCAACTGTATTCAAAGATCTGGTTTAACTTTTTGAAAATTGGAGGAACGAAACTCTTGAAGCTGTTAAAGTTATACAGAGGTAGAGAAGATATGTATGAATCAACTAATTGATATTGCTTCCTTAAAATTATAATTATAAATTATGCCTACATAATACTTCAGACTATTTTAAGGCAATATTATAAATCTCTTTGAAATATGAAAAAATCCGAAATAAAGTTCGTAATTTCTTTATAAGTCTATGATGCCTAAAATATAAAATAATAAAAATGGTAGAGCAATTTTTACGTATTCAAAACGGCATAACAATTCTCACAGAAGTTTGTGAAAAAAAATATAAAGTTGCTGAACAAAGAAAAGAATGAAATCCACACAAAGGAAACTGTAAAAATCTCCAGAACAACGCGGCGCACTGCACCAATCTCATGCCATAAACACACACACAATATACATATATATTATTTGTACTACACAAGCAACTGAACTTGTTTCACTCATTACAAACAGCCTGAAACTCTAAAATACTATATATGCCTGTTTCGTTCTAATGCATTGTACATAGCCGTTGGTAACAATGAATCATCTTACCTATCAAACATTTTTATTTTCGGTCAATTTTCTGCGAATTTTATGTTGAAATAAATTCGCACATTTTATTTATTATGAACAAATTAGCTCACAATTATGTTTTTAAAAAATACAATAAACGATGTAAGAGGGTAAAAAATAAATACTTCCACAACTCAAAACTATGGCAAATATTTAATCTTCAATTTACATATCATATACAAATGTACTGCAAATATAAATAACACCTTTTCAACATTTAACGAGGAATTAAGTTTTAATTAGCATAAAATATGTTTAATTACCACCAAATAAATAAGTTGAAAACACTACTAATCGTCGTAACTAATCTCGTACCGGATTAGAAGATAGCAATGACTATGCAAAATACTGAAAATAATCAATACGCATACTGTACGATTTATTTAAACCAAGGTTTTTTCCACGTACATTGTACAGAACAAAAACGGCGGCAAAACTAATATATGCTAGTAATGAAATTGGCTTGATG
Source organism: Zeugodacus tau (assembly GCA_031772095.1). Classification (NCBI taxonomy): domain Eukaryota; kingdom Metazoa; phylum Arthropoda; class Insecta; order Diptera; family Tephritidae; genus Zeugodacus; species Zeugodacus tau. Next base: position 46,856,692 of record CM062652.1, read on the forward strand.
GTCAGATAAACTATTATTGATTTTTCCCCCTCGCTGAATGCACAATAATAATTAATACTTCAGCAAAATTTTGATAATAATACGTTTTGTAGAGAACACATTTTTGCGTAAGAAACGCAAGTTTTTAATAATAAATAACACAGTACCGCATAAAGTTATGGAATAATACTTACTGTGCAATTTTCCTTGTCATGAAGTGTGATCGATTTCACGCCTCCTAAAATTACATTCTTGGCTATCTCCAGACCTAAACCGCCAATACCCGACAACAAAATGTCTGAATTGGCCATGCGACGCATTGCATCATGACCCAGTACATAGAGTTGGCGCGAGTAGAGCGATTCATCGATGTCAGAAGCGCCGCGGGAACGTGAGTCGTTCGTAGGATTACCACCAGCCATTTGGTTGTTTCCTGCGTACACTACCTGCGAATTCGTTTTATTACCGTTTGAATTATTAACTTTGTTATTTCGCTCGCAAATTGACGCTGAAGTCGTTGCAAAATTGTTCACTTGAGAATTTTTTTCCTCCACTTCCACCAAATTCTTTGATTCAGTTTTTTCTTCGGCCACTACGCTTTCACACGAAACAGAAACTCCGCTTTGATCACTTTGACCGCTTTCTTTCTTCACTGACGACAATGTACTGTCGCTTCCACTACCACTTTTCTCGCTTTTCTCGCCCGTGCAAGTAGACCCGACAGAGTCAACAATATCACCACCACTTAACGAAACCGAGTGAGACGGCACGATAACGTTCGCCTTTTCTGCCGATTCACCGGCTTTTTCAAATGATACGTCAACGTCAATTTCTTCTACACCACATTCGTTATTGTGGCTATCCTCCCCGTTGTCTGTGTTGTTTTTATTGTTTTCACTGAGGCTCGGAGCAGCGCCGGTAGACGCAAGCAGCTTTCGCTTTTTAGCTGCTGGTGGCTCTGCGGAAGAGTTTTGGTCAGCTGTTGGTGAACTAGAAGACATTGGGCGGCAGGCGTCCACAACACTTTAAGCGAGTAAATATTTTCACTTACTATTTGTGCACTCTTAAATAAGCTTTTAATAGTACCAATCTCTATGGATGTCCATGAATATATCTATTCCCTTTAAAGAAGACTGATTTACCTCCTTATTTAGGAATAGCACTCAGCAGACCAATCGAATTTTATTCCTGTAGCATATAGCTAAGCACAGTTTTATATATCTATTTTAGTTGATTGTGTATCACGCCAAAGATAAACTTAAATGTGCGAAGAAACTATAAAGAAAACAAATCGAGAACGTTCTGTTTTATTAATATATCTATGTTTAAACAACTACACGTTTTATAAATATTATTAGTATTTTGTGTACGTCGAACTTTTTTTTATAAATTTTAGCAATATGTATTATTTTGCAAACTTGCATACGCACTTCTATGTTTAATCAATTTAAAAAAGCACGCCGCATAATACTAAAAGACCCACATGGCATCTAACGTCTACAAGACACAACAATTTCTGGTTGTCAAATTCCACTCTGCCGCACGTTTTTCATCCAACATCTAACAAATAAACATATATACTCTACTCCTGCGCTCCTTTACTATTTAATTTCCCATCTGTTACTTATTCACTTCTCAATCAAGCGAGAATATGAAAAGATATCAGTATTTGATTCAACTTCTGTGTGTCACTTTTTCAGCAATTACGATTTTATTCTAATAGGAACTAAATACTAGCTATCACTATGAATTTTGCAATTCGTAACACCTAAAAATACCTTTTTACCCAAAGATACACTAATTTCGCAAAAATTTTAACTGCGAAATTCACTAATATCACCCAAACGAACGCTTCTTACACAAATTCTAGTCTGCGAAGTAGTTGAAAAGAACAAAGAGAATGGCTCAGAGTTGTATTTTAAATACTACAAATCGGTAAAAGTGTGCAGCTATTTTAAACTTAAATCAATGAGAACACGATTGTGAATGGATAAAAAATTGTTTTTGAATATTTTTAAAATTTCGGTTATTATTCGGTTTTTGAGATTAAGAAGCTCTAAAGTAACACAGGCATCAGTCATAAATCAGACTATTATTTGAATAAGAAAAAATCACGACGACACGAGGAGAATGTCAATGAGAACTTCGACCAAGCTTTTCAAAAAAAAAGAATGGTATTACATATAGAATCAGGAAAAAATATTTACGAAGACCATGAAATTGTCTTATAAACTTTGAGAGAAATTGACTTACGATAATTGAGACTATAATACAAAAACCCCTGCTTTCCTTGCAAAATAAAGCATAGTCTACAATAAAAGCGAAAAAATGCAACCATTTAATAAGTTGAATAATTTCCTCAGAGTGGCTACACCGTTTTGTCTGTCAAAACAAACTGTCACAAATTGTTTGTATTGTATTGTTATTTGTAGATAAATTATTGGCGGTAAAGGTTTTACTCAGGTATAAAGTTCTAAATCATAAATTAAGCTGCAATCATGGATACCGAACTCCCATTAAGCCGCATTAGGACAATTATGAAGAGTTCCTTAAATACTGGACAAATATCAAATGAAGTACTTTTCCTGATGACCAAATCTACAGTAAGTAAGCATATATCACTTTATATTACTACTATTGTTTAATCGTTTTGTGTACTTAGGAAATGTTCATACAAAAACTAACAGAGGAAGCTTACGGAAGAGTGAAGGACGATAACACACTAAAATATAAACACTTATCACAATACGTGCAAAAGGAGAAGAATTTGGAATTCTTGCTGCAAATAGTTCCGGCTAAAATTAAAGTGAAAGATTTCAAAAAAATACTGGAATTAGGCGATGCGAATTCATCATCGGAGAGTGAGGATGAAAGGCCGTCCAAGTGATTTCGCTGAACCTAAACTTTAAACCTAAAGAATTTTTACTATTTAATTTATAAAAGAATACAAACGAATAATAAGAGACAATAGAGTTTTATAAGTAATCTATACGGATTCCCATTGAATTATGAAATCGGTTGGAAATATTAGTGCTTGTCGGAAACCTTTAGCTGTGTTGTGGCTACTATGTATTATGGGACATTACGAGAAACAGACGGTAATTGAAATTAATCAGATCTGGGTTTTCATTTTCATTAAAAACTTCATCACGAAGCTTAGAAGTTTAAAATATGTACATATATATATAATCTGCAGTTTATTAATTAAAGCAACTTCTACATAAGTTACAATATTAGATCGTAACGTACGAAGGCACGAAGACACGACATCAAAATCTTCTCCTATGTGTTTCTGTATTCCAGTTGTGTCATTAAATAATAATTCTATTGGTTTATAGTTTTTATTGCACAATTCGTTTTGACGTGCGAACGTAACTTGTTTTCTATAATCTATATAGTACTAATAGTACTGTACTGTAGAAAAAAAGAAAAATGGTATCATGCTATTTTTGTCGAAGTTGTTCCATGAATTCGCCTTTCTCTTTTAAGAGATATATTGAAAATTCTCGCTATGTTTAGATACAAGGCGAAAAGTTCATTCACTAGGTAAAATGAGGTTTCTCTTCCATTAGGAATTTTATAGCGTTTCTTGGTTTTTAGTGGGCATCCACAGTTGAGCAGAAGTATCACCTCATATCGTCGGTTTTAACCGGAACGCGTCAACCATGGACTATCTCACAAAATGACTTTCTGATCACATCCAGGCACTGTTGCTTTACTCACGAGCAATTTAGTAATGTGACTAAAAAATTTGCCCGACCATATAAATTTAATAAAATTATATGATATCGACACCTCACTAAGCTTTAGTTACACCCGAAGAAATGAAAGATCAAATTGCATGTCAACAAAAACAATTTCATGTATTTAATGATTTCGAGATACTCATATCTACTTACGTACTTCGTGAGTTTGAGCTTCGTCTTTCGTTTTATCATTGTCTGAATATTTATTCAACAGTTGTAATTATATTCAAAAACGAAATTTTAAGACCAAAATACAGAGGACACTTTCTTGATTTCTGCAGAGTTCGGTCAATATGCTCAAAGTGCTAAATCCTTTTAAAGCTCGATTTATGTATATTAATAAAAATATACTTCGAAAAGCGAGTGTAATAAATAAAATAATGATGAATTAAGTTACCATTTGGTATAAATTTTCGCAAGTATCTACAACTTCCGCATTATTTCAAATCTCAGATAATTCCAGCTTAAGTATAAAATCGTACACATTTAAAAATGTATATGTATGTACGTAACTTTTGAGTAGTTTCAGGTATTCCTTTCATTTTGTACTTGGTAGAGATTGTAAGCATTTTATACACAATCTACATATATTACTTAAATTGATAACAGTTCAAAAATTTATATAAGCATGCTGCAATCCAGAACAAAAAAGAGTAAAAAGACACCAATTAATTTGTTATAAAAAGAAAATCAGCGAACAACTTACTCCGGCATGTAATCGGCTTGCGGTGTTTTTGGTTTCTCATTTTGAAATATTTTCTTCTCTTCGAATTTTTGACCATCTTCTTTGTTTATTTCATCAGATTTGTTCTGAAATGAACTGGCCATCAACATAATATTCTTTGCAATGCGCTGCTGATCGATTAGACGTTGATCCTCATCGGAGCGCTTATCCTTATTCTCCGACATTCTGCCTTCCATTTCAGCAGGGCGCTGTTTGCAAAAAAAACATGAGTTTTAATATCAACATAAAGATGTATATGAATATCATGATTCAACTTCATTCTAACCTCGTGTATGGGTACATCGTGAGGATTCGTCCAAATCTCGGATCCTGCTGTGCCACTGCCCGAGTCGGCCGTTATTGCGGAACGTGCGGGTATGAGAGGTGAGCGCACGCAAACCCTTGAGAGAAGTGATAAGCCATAATTTGAAATTTGGTTCGAAGGTAATTAAAATTTCAAAATTTTTATTTTTCAAAATACAGTTACTTTATTTCTTATAAACTAAAAAACAGCTCAAAAATATACATACACATACAGATTTATAAAACAACATCTGCACAAAAACACAAATATCTGCAGACAACAGACGGGCAATGGTACATGTATTTTTAAATTTTTTCAAATCCTTCCTTAGAAAGTATATATGATATGGTTATGTTAAAACATTTGTGCGTTTTCATCATTCTTTTAGTTAATTTATTATTTAAGCTCTACTAGCTGTTTGATATGTGTCCGGCTCATTGCTCGACATCTCGAATCTCGATCTAAAACGAGAGGAGAAGAAGAACAATGAGCACGGCCATAGAAGTATAATACGTCGACATGTACATATGTATGTATGTATGTATGTGTATTGTATATCAATGAGTGTTATTTCATATACTCCTACTCATATAAAATATGTTGTGCACTTACTTATTGACATCCTCAAGCTTTTTCAGCAATCGTTCATTCTCGCGACATACGATTTCCTGGTCCCTGAGTATGGTTTCGCGCACTGTAAATAGGTGATTGTTTTCCTGACGTAAGGCCTCGTTCTCTTGCATATATAACTTGACTAGTTCAGCCAGCTCGTTGCCATCCAGCTCTGCCAAGCGTTCCAAATCGACCTTTGGTACTGCCATACCACCGGTGGCAACACGCTCCAGATGCATTTCTAATAACTCGCCATTTTGTTGAGTTTCGTGCGTTGTCTTGTGCGATTCATGATGCAAATTGAGTGCGGATTTAAGATGATCATTTTCCATTACTAAAGCGTTTATATCACGCTTTAGACTGAGTATAAGTGCCTCGCGTGGATCCATCATAATCACTGGTTTCGTACGTATACGTTTGGCTCTGGATGCATAACGTAAGGTGTTCAAAGTCTCGGCATGATTATATTGCGCGGGCGATACACAAGCGATCATCAGTGTGACACCGTTGCCAGCTAAACTGTCGGCCAGTAGTTTAGTCAGTTGGCTGTCTCGATAGGGAATGTGACCGAATCGCTTTTTGCCATCGCTTAATGATGCAATACAATAGCCTGGAAGTGAAAGAAATCAGACTATGCTGTTGACTATGCTGCCAAGTTATAATTTATTCAATTTACCTAAAACCATCAAACTTTTATTTATGTTGTTGGCTTCTTCCAGAGTTTTGCCTTCACTAAGCGTTTTCTTGGTGAGTTCACTGCCAGCCAAATCTACAAAATTGATCTTCCCATGCTTTGAAATAAACACGCCACCATCGGTTTGCTGCTCTGAAATAATATGCACCGTAAGCATGGTATGCGAACGAGACGAGTGATCATTCATAGCATGAGATCCAACAGCACGGTTTCTCATCCCTGAAACGAATAAACACAAATAATTAATTAAAGTTATATATTGCGAAAGAAGTCATTTATGATGCACTTTACTCGCTTCCATTTTTATTAAACTTCAAATCACCGTCTCGTACTTGGAGGATTCATAATATGGTATGTATATACAATAAGATAACCGGTGGGTTCCTTAAAAAAAGCCAAACATATTCTCACAAAACGCAACCCCGTCATATATAAATCTGGCCAGAATCTGGCAATAAAGTTCGATCAGATTTCGGCTAAAGTCTTGTTTTAGCTTGTCAGTTCAAGGGACAAACAGAGGACATTAACGACCCTCAACATTAGCCCTCAAGAACTTGTTTTCAGCTGAGGTTTGAAAATCTTAATATTAGGCATATGGGAGCTAGGGGATCTGATTTCACAAATTTTTTTTTGGCACAGAAGTATATAAATCCCATATGCCTAATATTAAGTTATTAGAATAAAAATATTCTCTCTGAGTTTCTATAAAATATCTGAGAAATTTATCAATATTTTCAGTAAGTTATCAAGAGACATTGAGGTCAAATTGTTCGGTATCTGGGGTCTTGAAAAGTTATAGACAGATTTCAAAAAATTTTAAATAACCGAAGCCACACATCCAGTGAAGGATATATATTGGTTTTTGGTTTATACTATATTGAAAAGTGGAATTGGATTAATTTAGAATAATATTGATTACAAATGCAGTTTTCAGAGTTTTAAATATTAATATAAGCGATTTTCATGAATGGTTCGATTATATAATAATTTCTACATATATATTCTACATGTAGATATATACCTATGGTATTTGTGTGCGTTGTCCTGGCCAATTATTACCGCTATAAATGCTGATGCGGCCTTTGTATAACAAAAATAAACAATAGACAAATTCTCTACGTATGAAAAAGTAATCAATAACCAAATTAAAAATGCAAATTGGCTCATTGAACGAAAACGAATTTAGCAATTATGTGTACAGGAGGATATAAAGAAATGTTTGTATTTTGGTACCATAAAACCTTGTGTCCCAATTCATTAAATGTTTTATAGAAATCAATATAATTTGCTACAAAAAAAATCTTAACTCGAGTAGTTAAAGAGGTATTTTGTGAGGTTAAGTGGTTGGTTTATTCGAAAATGGACTTGGTTGACCTTCAAAATTCACAGTGACATACATATATAAATTATGATATATTGGTAATAAACGATTTAGTTTCATTAAGCGAAAATAGTGTCAGCCAATCTGTGCACAAGAGCTCCTTAGACCTTACATTTTAGATATAAAACAAGACACGTTCCTTATATACAATTCGTTTTATACTCCCGCATAAAAATTCGTTCTACATAGTTTCGGCATTAAAAAAAGCGCATCCCTAATAGAAAGTATGCATCCCATATTACAATCAGCAAACTAGATAACCATGACCCTGTCAATTATTGCGGCAGAGTGAATATTCATAGAAAATCCATATTTCTCGTAATAGTATGTGCACTGAGTTTAATGCAAAGAAGGCACGCTATTTCGAATTGTGCAAACTAATTAAACAAGTAAGGAAGCACTATATTCGGGTGCCGACAAACTTAAGGGGCTATACCAGTGGGACATTTTCAATAAATCGTTTTTTCATATCAAACGCGTTTTTCTCGAACCGACATTTCTCAAAATTTCTTACATCATAACTCAACGATACATTGACCGATCGACTTCAAATTTAAACTGAGTATTTTTGAATATATTTACAATGACCACAATATTTTTGATTGGTTGAAAATTGTCAATTTAGCATTAAAAAAATAGCAAAAAAACGACGATTTTCTTTTCAGAACTACGCCATTTTGTCAATTTTTGATATTTTCATTGTATAGGAAATATATTTAACTTTAATAGCCTTTTTGAATTTTTTGTTTGAGCAACTTATTCGGCCGAAACCATGTCAGCAGTTAGGGAACTTTTTTTTGCACCTACGAACACAGCAATATTTTTCAATATTTTTGTAAAGACCAAATTTTAAAAAGTAGCTGAAAATATACCTTATTATGGGTAAAAAACTTCGAAACAATCAATCTAGTACTTTCTTTTAAAAAATTCACGAAAATCGCCTAATTTTTCATGGGTTACACTGGTATAGCCCCTTAAGATACCGTCGATACATTTATTTTATTTATTATACTCTCGCAACAAATGTTGCTAAAGAGAGTATTATAGTTTTGTTCACATAACGGTTGTTTGTAACACCCAAAACTAAACGAGTTAGATATAGGGTTATATATACCAAAGTGATCAGGGTGAAGAGTGGAGTTCAAATCCGAATGTCTGTCTGTCCGTCCGTCCGTCCGTCTGTGCAAGCTATAACTTGAGTAAAAATTAAGATATCTTGATGAAACTTGGCACACTTATTTCTTGGCACCATAGGAAGGTTGCTTTCGAAAATGAGCAAAATCGGACCACTGCCACGCCCACAAAATGGCGAAAACCGAAAACACATAAAGTGCCATAACTAAGCCATAAATAAAGCTATGGAAATAAAATTTGGTATGAAGGATCGCACTATGAAGGGGCATATTTGGATGTAATTTTTTTGGGGAAGTGGGCGTGGCCCCGCCCCCTACTAAGTTTTTTGTTGATATCTCGCAAACCAATAGAGCTATATAAACCAAACTTTCTGCAGTCGTTTTTTTAGCCACTTCCTAATACAGTCCAAAAATGAAAGAAATCGGATAATAACCACGCCCACCTCCCATACAAAAGTTAGGTTGAAAATTACTAAAAGTGGGTTAACTCACTAACGAAAAACGTCAGAAACACTAAATTTCACATAAGAAATGGCAGAAGGAAGCTGCACTCAGATTTTTTTACAAAATGGAAAATGGGCGTGGCATCGCCCACTTATAGGTCAAAAACCATATCTCAGGAACTACTCGACCGATTTCAATGAAACTTGGTTTGTAATAGTTTCCTTACTTCCCAATGATATGTTGTGAAAATAGGCCAAATCGCTTTACAACCACGCCTACTTCCTATACACCAGAACATTGAAGACAATCTGAATCGTTTACTTTGCAATATATAAAGTAAGCACTAGTGAAGATATCGGTGCAGAATTTTGCGCAAATACTACGTTTACATTGTGGCAGCCCCATTCTAAAAATCGCCAAAATCGGACCATAGGTTTTCAAGGCCCCATATATCGAACATGAGGACCTCGGTGCTTCTAACCTAATATTATGGTTTCCAACTTTCAATGGACTTTATACAATATATATGACGAATATGTGGGTCAAATTGTGTATTATGTAATATAAATAGAGTTAAATAAATAAATTGCGAGAGTATAAAATGTTCGGTTACACCCGAACTTAGCCCTTCCTTACTTGTTTTTTGTTTGAATTGATAACTGCTTTATAGTATTTTCTTTTAAACCGGAAAAAACTTGTACCGGTTCAACCGGTTTATGAGTATCTCTGAACCGAACCATTTTTTGAATGGTGTCGGTTCGGTTTTCGCATTTTAAAATAAAAATTCGGGGATCGGTTAAAGCCCATAAAATAGACGGTTCAGTTGGAAACCCGGTTTGTATTGTACCCGCAAGAATTTCTCCAACAAAGAAAGAAGTGTAACATAGCTACGCCCTGTTTTAGAATAATATCGGTGATTAGGTGTGTCAAATATGTCCATACAATGTGTAGAATTACATTTCACTTAAATCGGGGGGGTTATATACACCATATACCATTTTGTTTGAAAGACCTTATTTAAAGCTATAAATTGTACTTAATAATATATAATTAACAAACACCCGTGGTGTTATTATTTTACTTACCTTCTTCCAGTACGGCCAACAGGTCATCTAACTCTTCACAGTCGACAGTGAAAAGGTTCTCTACAAAAAACCCTCTAGACTTTTTTGACCAGCGAACTGCTAGCGATTTTCTCGCTGATCCTGGGTTTAATAAATCAATTACCTATAAAATAAAAACGTTACAAAACATAATTACATTTGCTTTACATCTAAGTAAATATTCGACTATGTATAGGATTTACATATGTATATTGGTCTTATATACTCAACTAGATATAATTTAATATAATTTACTCTTGATTCAAATACAAGAAAGTGGTTCGTGTGAACAAAATAAATTGGATAGAGGAATAGCAATTGAATATATGTACATATAAGACTCTTTATGTTTCCAAAGTGGTCGGTACTTGAACAAGATTTATTTAGTTTATTATGAATCGGCTAGAGTAGTTGTGGTTCTATTTCGATACAGTGATTTATAAGAACCCCCATATATACCCTATATACGGCGTTGTGTTGAAAACTGAATTTCCTTCCTTTAGTTAAGCTTTCCCAGAACTTTTTTCAAAAATCAGTGTCACGCCATCAGCATACATTGAATAGATCACGTGTCGCCACAATAACTGGTGTTGTTGCCATTATAAGAATGGTAAGGTAAGATACTGTATGAATTATTTAGAGAATATTAAACATGAGAGTATAATTGAAAAATCTCGTTTCTCACCGATGGTACATCGTATATATATGGTACATGGACAACCGGAAGGAGGTTTGGAGCGTTAGAAGTGCGCTAGGAAGGTTAGAAGTAGGCTTGGGGACCTTATTTATTAACTACATCTGCAGGGATAGAGGTGCGTTTCGACACATTTTATAATTTCTTGGCATCAGATTGCATTATACTTTCTTAGGCAAATGTTATCTAGGACATGACAGAGCCCACTGGGAATTTATGACCTTATGAAATGATATCGATAAATAATTTACGCAGCTGTTGTGTATATAAATAGTTTTGTGGGCGTGACTACGATCCGATTACAAACATTTTCTTTTCAAAATAAATTAATTGCGAAAAGTAGGTTTTGAATTGTTTGTACCGACTGGATGAACTCTGGGTACTACTTCCCATTGTAAATTGCAACAGCTCATTCTGCTGGGTAGAAGTTAAATAATTATAGTTGCATAGAAGCTTTCGGACATGTGCTTGTGCATATATAACCAATAAATGCATTGGAGTACAATTTTGTGCAGTCACTGACCATAGGGTCATCCGTTATTTACATTGACAATTTGCGTGAGACACTGGTGATTTATTTACGGTAGCAAGGAGTGCAGTAAAATCGTTGTCCATTTGACTCATTTTGCATGGCATTTAAAATTCAGTGTTTACTTTGGCGGATACACGCCTTGTCACTTCGATATGCAATCTAATTGTGGTGGGTGAAAGCCTTGGTATTCACAATATACATATATACATTCATAAGAGCGCTACGAAAGCATATTCGGAAATTAAAAAGTGAAAACCCAAACGTTCATACTTGTATATATGCATATGTACTTGTGTACGTAGGAATGTTATGCGTTCTACATTTTTAAAATCCAATTACTTCAACTTCTTACGAATACGTATATGCTCCCCCCGATTGTTTAATGTCCGTATCTTATAATTTGTTAGAGCTATCCGAAAAAAACATTTTTGGAAACATAACACAACAGATTATCGGATTATAAAAAATTAGATTATATAAAATGGAGAATATACTTGTTTTACTTATGTATGACTCAATCTCCAGAAAAAATTTGATGTGGTCCAATTTCAAGAAAAAAGTTTGCTGTATAGTGTAATACACCCATAGCCATGCCGATTAGGTTCATTCGTTGTCTATCTTCATAAACTGGATTTCAAGATATCTGCGTTATCGGTTGATTTTCTGTCGAATATCGGTCAATATGTAAGCTATCTTAGGGAATTAAGTGAAAAGTATCACTTCAGAATTACGCTTTGTATTTTTGGACACATAGACTTTCCTACACATTTCGAAACGGAGGTCTTCTGGTCTAGCATTGGTTGATTAAATCGTTTTATATCGATCTTGTACATTTGTGTCAACATTAAACCAACTTATTTTTGGAGATACAGCCGATTTTGTGACGTGGCTTCCGAGCCGGCCGAGCGGTCTACTAAACTTTAAACGCGTTTTTCTCGAAACTACCTTTTTAGGTGGTTGATGTGATATCTCAAGTTCTACTGAACCGATTCCTTTGAAATTTGGTATATATCTTCTTTTTTACAATGCTCTATGGTGTCTGCCTCGGATTTCCAAAAATTTTGATTTGAAGCATTTTAAAAAATTCGAAAAGGTCGAAAAAATTGGGTCAAAAAATTTTTTTTTTCAAGTCGACGCCGATTTTGTTATTATTATTATTTTTTTTTTTGAAAATAGAATACCCCTTTAATATTTATAAATTTGGGGCCCGTAATTTTATTTTACTTGATTATCTTACATTATTGAAATATGATCAGAGACTTACTCTTTCATTGTAGATTTCAAGAAAAGATGCTTTCAATACATAATTTACGTCCTTTCGATTTTTTATCAACTGGAAGAGGTACAAAAACGACCGGAAGATGAGACCGTGTCGGGGATCGTTTGGATTTGGTTTGCCGTAAAACTATAATGAGAAGAAAGAAAACAAGAAGAAATATCATAATAACTATATTAGCAATATTTACGTAATACTATAACTTTAATATAATAATTTGGCATAACGAAATGGATATATAAATAATAGGACATGCGGGTAACACTGTAACTTCAATGGACTACTGAAGATAAATGTGTCTAGTAAACTTTAGTAGTTTTCGAGATATATAATATACAAAAAACCTGTTTGGGGACGGAACCACGTCCACTTTTCGAAAAAAAAAAATTTATCCAAATATGTTCTCTCTCCCACTTTATAGCTTTGTGGGAATTGTCCGATGTCGCCCATTTGAAAGAGCCCGTCCGACAGTGTCAAGGTACATGTGTAACATGTGTTATCAAGATCTCTTAATTTTTACTCAAGTTACGGACAGAGGAACCGACAGATTCCGGCAGACAGACATCCGGATTTTAACTCTACTCGTCATCCTGATCATAGCCCTATTGATTGATATATATGTATAACCCTATAGCTAACTCACTTCGTTGTATGACTTACAAACAACCGTTATGTCTCTGTGCAACATGTTGCGAGAGTATAAAAATATGACTGGATGACCTCGTTTAACTAAAACCAAAGGTCGAGAACTTCTCAGACCTATGCAATGTTATTTCTTCTGGTAGCCCCACTACAGATAGTAGGAAATTGTGATATCGTCTTGACTTCTTTGAAGTCAATAAAGTATCGAGAATCAATTCAGGTATTAAAGATAGCTCAGACTTAAGCTCCACCAGTGTTACTAAACTTGTATGAAAAGCCAATAATTTCGACGGTTACGTTATCTGATTGGTATACATTTGAGGTTATATTGAATAAAGTCGACTTTAAGCTTAAGGGGTTAGGGGTAATCAGAGACACGAAAAAATGAGAAATTTCAGTATTTTTTTTGCTATTTTGCTAATATATGGCATTATTACACAATGTTTTGACTTGAAGCTGTTTGTGTTGACAGCTTGTTAAGTCCTTGGAGATTCGTCTAAAACCAATCAGATAAGAAAAATGAATTTTATAAATATATAATCATGGGACTGGTCGAAACTTTTTTGTTTTTTTTTTCGAATAAATCGGAAAGTAATTATCGGATCAAATTTTCAGAGAATATTTTTAAGATATTACGCTTAACAAAAATGCCAAAAAAAATGATTTTTTGGAAATTCTGACTACCCCTAACACCTTAAGCACAGGTCGATAGGTGTTGACTTGGATTGTGAAGATGACTCTTTCATAAAAATTATTCAAAACGCCGCGTAGAAGAGTATACCGAATACTCAAAACTGTATTGCCTGCATTCAGCGCTTCGAAAATAAGGCACTAAGAAATTTAGTTATTGCTCCTTGATACGTTAGATCTGCTGATCTTGGCTTGAATTCAGTTCAGAATGAAATATTAAAAAATATAAGTTTCACGAACTGAGGCTTATACAGAATAGGCTTCCTGACTCATCAAAACTGCTGGGCGGATAGTAATACAAGAAGCCTTCCGACCTATCAAGGTAACAAATGTATTTCTTTGACATTTAGTTTATAAAATATTTTTTTTATAATTTATCAGAATTTAGTAATTATTTAGTATTTTTATCTCAGTCAAGAGATATCGTTTTGTGGTCCGAAGTGTATTACAGAGAACTTTGCTGCTTTGCCTGAAGAAACTGGAACACATGTTGTTATGCAGATTTTACTGCACACACATTTTAAAAAAATTTTGTATATGAAATAAGGGTCTGCATATATTTACTTACTAGATCAGGTGGTCCAGTTAGCGTATGAGTTTTTCCCGAACCGGTTTGACCATAACAAAATGCAGTACAGCTAAAACCTTCGATTGCCATTTCGATGATGCGTTTGATACCCGAATAATCCAAAATATCTTCCTGAGTCGCACCGGGTTCAAATACAACGTTATAGGTAAAAACATGTACATTTTCTTGATTTCGTGATCTTTTGTTGTTGCTTTCACTGCTCTCGATCTATGAAACAAGTATATATTTATGTATAATTTTGAGCTTAGACACAATTAATCAATAAATATACATATTTGTTTTTATTTCTATGTTGTTTATAACTAAAACTTACAATGATTTGTCCATTTCCAGGGAATTGAAGAATCATGCCGTATCTATCACGTTTTTCTTTCTCATTAAGCGGTCGCACTCTGACCACAACATTTATATTGTCCTCCGGTGTTGAGGGTTCACTACCAGTGGACTTTGAGGCCACAATTTCCAATGTATCCGCACTACCAATTCTGCAAAATCGCAATAAATCCATTAACTTATGTATGTATATATCTGTTAATGTGTATGTGTAGTGAGAGTTTGACTTCGTTGTAAATAATTAAGCATTTGTTTAATTGTGGTAAGATTTTAGGCGCGAACTTGACTTATAACCTTGGACAAACAATATTTCCTTGAACTTGACGTTGAACATTGACGCCTGGTGCGTTGGCGCTATAAATACCTCCCACTATACATATGTATATATGTATGTATGTGTGTATGAAAACATGTACGGCATGGACTACCTTTTCTATGTTGGAGTGGGTGAAGAATTATCGCAATTATTTGCCATTCAGCAAAAGGGTCCTCGATGTAGTCGAATGTACATACATATTACATGTATATGTGCACTTAGAATATGTACGAGTACATAGTAAATACGTATTAGTCAGTTGTATAAATTAGGCAAACTAAAGCTAGTGACACGCAAACACCCCCAATTCTGATTCGTTTATTACGTGATTGTGTGAGTTTGTAGGTTTTATGTTTGCATTGGCGCTTGCACAAACATACATACATACATGGTTAGTTACGAAAATATCATTTTATAAATGAGTTTTACTTCAATTATTTTTTTAAGATTGATGTTAAAATACTTGAATTGATGTTTTTTGCTTTATTGCGTGCGTATGAGTTTACACCTATGCAATACATATATATATGTAAGTATGTATATTTTGAAAACAAAATTCATTAATTTGTTAAATAAATGAATCGTAGTAAATATTGAATTTATCACGACTTAGGTAAGCACTTAGTAATAATGAGCATTTAAGAATACAGTGGAACTTCTCTAACTCGAATCACCATAATCCACAAAAAAACTTCGAGTTAGAGAGACTTCCGAGTTACAGAAGGTAATTTGTATGAATTTTGACTTTATTGCCAATTAAATAGTTCGAGTTTGTAAGCGTAAACCTTGACTTATGGCAAATAAAGGGGTTTTCAATAGGCACGCTACAAAAGTTGACCGATAGGGACAGCAAACGACGTCATATTTTTTCTACTATTTTGATATTTTTCTTCAGTAAGGTTTGCCATTTCATCATGGAAAGATATACGATCCAACAACGAGTCGAAACTATTAAAATTTACTACCGAAATTCGGAGTCAATGGCCTCAACTATAAGAGCGCTACGTCCGCTTTATGATCGTCATAATCGTCCTGTCAGATTAACAATTGAGCGTCTAATGGAAAAATTTGAATCCATAGGTACAGTACAAAATATTCCCATGCCAGTGCAACAAAGAAGTGCCTGTAGTTTCGAGAATATTGCTGCTACTAGCGCATCAATTGAGGAAGTCCCAAATCAGTCTCTCACACGTCGTTCTCAAGCGTTGGGCATCTCTGTGACGTCGTTGTGTCGAATTTTGGGAAAAGATCTTGGCCTACATACTTACAAGATCAAATTGACGCAAGAACTGAAGCCGCTTGACCGACAGAATAGTCGTATAATCGTGAATTGGGTTGAGCAACAACTTGGAAATGATCCGGATTTTCATCGAAAAATCATCTTCAGCGATGAGGCTATTCTCTGGCTGAATGGCTTCGTCAATAAGCAAAAGATACGTTATTGGTCAGGCAGCAAACCGCACGTACACAATGAGTCACCATTGCATCCCGAAAAACTTACGGTTTGGTGCGGTTTATGGGCCGGTGGCGTCATTGGGACGTACTTCTTCCGTGATGATCAAGACCGGCACCTTACTGTGAATGGGAATTGCTACCGCTCAATGATAATCGAATATTTTCGACCCGAATTGAATGATATTGACTTGGACAATATGTGGTTCCAACAGACTATTTCCTGTGGGGCTTCGTGAAGTCTTTGCCTACTATGAAGAAATTGTATCAAGAAAATTATGAGACAATTAGTTTTTCCTAGCATCAGAAAATAAACGACATTTTGATAACCCATCCGCATAACCAAGGATGTAAATTAACTATTTTAAGATTGGGGAAGGTCTATACTCGAGAACTTGTTTCCACACAATTTTATTAAGATCACTTACAAATTGACGGATATTTTCGGCATAAAGTTAATTAGAATAATGCAAATCATTATAATTAATATAGTGGGGATGGGGGAATTTATGGATTTCACTCATTTTCGCCACCAAACCATCCTACTTACTTCAGTCATATACAGTGAGATCTGAAGTCTGGACCTATTTCTCACTAGGTAAGAGGAGCGTTTCGTCATACAGATCATTTTGATAAATATATAAAATATAACTCTATGTTTACCTCAATACCAACTATAATTTTAACATTCACATTTTTATTGAAATTAGATTTACTCTTAAATGGTAATTTAATTAAACAAATTGAGCAACAGAAATAAATAGTTTATCTGTTTGTTTAAATGGAATACTTTTCTTCAACATTAATTTTATTATTTAAAAATAATTTGAAAATTAATATTTAATATATTTTAATTATCATCAAGTGGAGTATCGTAAAGTTTTTCTTCTAATATGTATTAATATGTACTAGGTGTGTAAATATTAGCCTTTGTTATTAGCAATTATTTGATGACCAAAACACGTTAGTACACGGAAAAAAAACCCCGCAGTTAAATCAAATACTTTTTGCAGTTAAAGTACAGTAAAACAAAAGTATTTGTTTCAACAGCAAAACTCTTGACGGAAATACTTTGCTCTTGATTCAAATACTTTTTTTAAATGCGGCACTTTTGAATCAAAAGCGGCTGTGCTTTTAAAAATCATCTTATTAAAATCTAATATAAAAATAGTTGTTTTAAAGGTTTCGTATTTAATTTTCATTGATTACAGTTTTTTAAATGTAAAAGTATTTGTCACAACCATTTCGCATTTAATTTTACTGTTTCTCCATACGATGACAGGGACGCTTACATTTTTCCATCGATCATTCTAGCAGAAACACGTGTTGCGTGCGCAAATACTTTAATTTGGGTTTTATAGGTAAATATATGTGCTGTAAGTATTAATTTAATTGAAAGTGAATACTTCAAGACATTTCGCGTTTAGTGAAGCTGCGCAAAAGGAGCTTACATAGTTTGCATTTGCATTAGTGTGCCTGCCGCATCGCCCGCTGCTTACGGAGGCTGTTTAAAAGGGACTTCCACAGTGATTTCTTTATATAAAAGACGACATTTGCGAAAAGTCTACTCTGCAGGTATGTTATGGTTTATATACACATTTATTTCAACAAAAATATGTGTTTAAAAACAATTTTTGTGCATTTTAGTTTACACTATGAGTGAGGAGTTGATACCATCAACTGAGCTGTCGTTATTTGCCGAGCAATGTCGGTTGGGAGATGAGTCCCCTACAACGAAAAATGTCGACAATGAGTCCATTGTAATTTTGGATAGTGATGGACAGTTAATTAATTTATTGTGTTCGTGGGATTTGTCGTCAAATGCATTGATACAGTTCAACAGATGTGGTTTAAAGAGTGTAGCAATTTTGCAGATGATCCATTCCCACGACATTGACGAAATTTTTAATGCCAGAGAACTAATTGCGGACAAAACGCTTATAAATTATTTATATTAATGTCTTTCTAGTTCGATATGCTCACGTGCTGTAGTGGTGATAGAACTATAACAAACCTTTCATCCATTCGAAGCTGGCTGAGCTCTGCAAGCACACCTTCAACATCCCCAAACAACGAACCCAACGTCGAAGAGGTTTTAAAAGAAACAGTAGCAGGTAACGACATAATAAAGAAGTACGAAAACTGTGGTTGCCTCCAAGAAAGTGACCAATCTGCAATAGTTCGCATTATTGTGGATAAACTGAACCTGACGTATTACGACGCCATGCTTGGAGCACTTGATGCAAGTAATGTCGATTTCTTCTATTGTGTGATTTTTGTTATTAATTTCAGGTTTTTTATTTAGATTGCAGGCATTATTATCTTATAAACTTACTACATGCAGTAATAACACCGCCGAGAGTAAATAAAAACATAAAGCCCTCCATTACAGATGCAGAAATGGATATGATGGTGCATCTTATAAATATTAATAACTTCCAGCAAAAATTTGACGAGCTAAATGAAAGCGCTCACAACGAGGGATTAACACTGCAACCTAGAGTTTTTGTTGTTGGTGAGAGTCCTCAAAACTTGAAGGAATTCTATGTCTGTGTTGACAACATTAAATATAAAGTAGGTAGCTTAATTAGGGCTATAGATTTAGTTGTAAAAATGTCTTTTGTATTCAACATTGAATATTCCGTAAAGAGCAAATATGTGTGGATTTTCCTTCAACGATATATTCATGATATTTCCTCTAAGGAAAAATTTCCCAAAATTGAAAATATTTTAAACAAGCTAAATAATGTTCAATAAAAATGCACTTGAAGAAAGACCCACACATACTTGCTCTATATGCGGAAATGAATTTATATTATTTGAAAATCTTTTTAACCATCTTAAGATTTTACATCGAACTCCAATTACTTTTAAGTATTTAAGCAGTAGTAGTAGTAGTTGTCACTTTTGTAAACTTTACTCTGTATATTCTCAAATAAAATATATTTTTTATGAAAAAAGTAAATTGATATTGAAATTTTGACTGTGCATAGGGAAGTGGGCGGAGAGAGGTGGGAGGGGGTGTTAAACACAACAATAAAACAAATACGATTACATTTGAATCAAGAGCAATTACTGTTAATCTCAAATACTTCTACTGTTAACATAAATGTATAAGTATTTGCTACAACAGTGCCCCGTATTTCGATCAAAAGTGTTCCACTGTTAATTTAAATACTTGACGCATTTACTTCAACAGTGCTCGCACTTTTAAAACAAATACTCAAAGTATTTGGGCACGTTTCTAATGCAAAAAGTATTTGTGGCAAATGTAGAATACTTTGGTTTTACTAGTTTTTTTTTCCGTGTAGAGGTGTTAAGAAAACAAATCATTCGTAGTATTTATAAATGTAGTTCATTAACCTTAGCTTTACATAGCTATTATTTATTTATCATTTGTTTAACCAACATACTAACGCCCTTATTTTGTTTATATAAATATACGTATAAATTCATATATGTTCTGTGAAAAATCGAGCTAGTTACAAGCTAGTGAGCAACCAACTGTATAGAAGTTAAGGGGTTAGGTGGGTTTCGGAGACTAAAAACATAGGTATTTTTAATTTTTTTTAATATATACAGTTATATATTTAACTTAAACAATTGAGCATATCAAAGATACATATTTATACAGAACTTTGGGAAATTTTTATTTATTAATTCCGAAAACTCAGCCATTGGCACCTCATCTCCCATGACGAGTTCAAATAAAAAGTTTTTGCCGTAGACATCATAACTCATGATTGGTTCATCTAAAAACAATAAACCAAATATATTTCGATTACACACGGATAAATCTAGTTAATTAACGAAGGAAAAAATTAAATAATAAAATTTGAATTTTTGACAGAATTTTTAGCAAAATTTCACATTTGATCGAAAAAAATTGTTGTAATAAGATAAAAAAAATACTTCGTTCATAAACTAGATAATGTTATTCCAAAGATGTGTGTAAAATTTGAACAAAATCGCTTCATAACTTTTCGAGAAATCGTGTCCGCCGACTTGAAAAATTGAACTTTGAGATAAACGCGTTTAAAGTTTTATATTCCTACTGACGTGGTCTGTATTTTTTTCAAATTTTGAAATGTTTGAACCCACCTGACCCCTTAAAAGTAGTTATTTATTTATAAAAAATGTTTTTATAAATTGTATAAATTATCTACAAAATATATTCGCAATGTGTATATTATTCAACATGGCATGGTTTGTTGTAATTGTTTGAAAGGAAACATGATCGCACTTAAGTCATTATTAGTTCTCCCAAAGAAAAACATTGGAAAGTTAATCTCTCAACCAACCAATGTTCTCGTTAAATTGATAACAGTGTTGGAACATTCGATTCTGCAAATTTGCAAAAGTATTCATGGAACACATGGAATATATTTTAATAATACAGTGGAACTTCTCCAACTCAAATCACCATAATCCACAAAAAAACTTCGAGTTATTGAGACTTCGAGTTATAGAAATTTTCATTAAAACACAAATTGTTCAAAAATCTGTAAAAATAAGAGTTCGAATTATGGAGAACTTCGAATTAAGGAAGTTTGAGTTACGGAAGGTAATTTGTATGAAATTTGACTTCTATTACCAATTCAAAACTTCGAGTTATGAAGATCTTCGAGTTGTAGAAGTTCGAGTTATGGAAGTTCCACTGTATATCGTATCTAACTAGAGATATTTTTTTTATACTCTCGCAACAAATGTTGCTAAACAGAGTATTATAGTTTTGTTCACATAACGGTTGTTTGTAACACCCAAAACTAAACGAGTTCAGATCAGGGTGAAGAGTGGAGTTCAAATCCAAATGTCTGTCTGTCGGTCCGTCCGTCCGTCCGTCCGTCTGTGCAAGCTGTAACTTGAGTAAAAATTAAGATATCTTGATGATAATCGGACCACTGCCACGCCCACAAAATGGCGAAAACCGAAAACACATAAAGTGCCATAACTAAGCCATAAATAAAGCTATAGAAATAAAATTTGGTATGAAGGTTCGCACTATGAAGGGGCATATTTGGATGTATTTTTTTTGGGGAAGTGGGCGTGGCCCCGCCCCCTACTAAGTTTTTTTGTACATATCTCGCAAACCAATAGAGCTATATAAACCAAACTTTCTGCAGCTGTTTTTTTTTAGCCACTTCCTAATACAGTCCGAAAATGAAAGAAATCGGATCATAACCACGCCCACCTCCCATATAAAGGTTATGTTGAAAACTACTAAAAATGGGTTAACTCAATAACGAAAAACTCCAGAAACACTAAATTTCACATAAGAAATGGCAGATGGAAGCTGCACTCAGATTTAAAAAAGTATATAAAATGGAAAATGGGCGTGGCGTCGCCCACTTATGGGTCAAAAACCATATCTCAGGAACTACTCGACCGATTTCAATGAAACTTGGTTTGTAATAGTTTCCTTACATCCCTATGATATGTTGTGAAAATTGGCCAAATCGCTTCACAACCACGCCTACTTCCTATATACCACAACTTTGAAAACAATCTGAATCGTTTACTTTACAATATATAAAGTAAGCACTAGTGAAGATATCGGTGCAGAACTTTGCAGAAATACTATGTTAATAGTGTGGCAGCCCCATTCTTAAAATCGCCGAAATCGGACCATAGGTTTTTAAGGCCCCATATATCGAACACGAGGACCTCGGTGCTTCTAACCTAATATTATGGTTTCCAACTTTCAATGGACTTTATACAATATATATGACGAATGTGGGTCAAATTGTGTATTATATAATATAAATAAAGTTAAATAAATAAATTGCGAGAGTATAAAATGTTCGGTTACACCCGAACTTAGCCCTTCCTTACTTGTTTTAACATATTTCCATCTCATTAAAATTACTGTTATAAACAACCGTTTGATGAAAATCTGTTACCCACTATGAAATAGATATATCGCGAGTATGTACTGGTATATCACACTCAATAATCAATATAACAATTGTTATTATCATATAATTATATTTGTATTAAATGGACACCAATTTATTTGTCCTAAGTATGAAACGCAGAATCACTCTTGCCAACAGGTGCTACTATGGACTAAGTAGGCAATTGAAAAGTAAAGTCCTCTCTCGACGAACAAAAACCAAACTCTACAAGTCTCTCATCATTCCCGTCCTACTTTACGGTGCAGAAGCGTGGACGATGTCAACATCCGATGAGACGGCACTAGGAGTTTTCGAGAGAAAGGTTTTGCGGAAGATTTATGGTCCCTTAAGAATTGGCAACGGCGAATACCGCAGACGATGGAACGATGAGCTGTATGTGTTATTCGACGACATAGACATAGTCCAGCGAATAAAAAAACAGCGGCTACGCTGGCTAGGTCATGTTGTCCGAATGGATGAAAGTGCTCCAGCTCTGAAAGTATTCGATGCAGTACCCGCTGGTGGAAGCAGAGGAAGAGGGAGACCTCCACTCCGATGGAAGGACCAGGTGGAGAGGGACCTGGCTTCGCTTGGAATAACCAATTGGCGCCAAACTGCCAGAAGGAGGGATGCGTGGCGCGCTGTTTTGGACTCGGCTATAACCGCGTAAGCGGTGTCTACGCCAGTCAAGAAGAAGAAGAAGTATGAAACGTTTAAATAAAAGAGTTGTACAATTTCATGTTAATTGAGCTCATTACTTTGTATACTTTGTCGTAAAAATACAATCTGATAGCTTCTAATTATTGCAATGCCAGGAACTATTTATATTCATTTAATATATTATGCAAGAGCATTCAATTGGCTTATATACTTGTAACTAACTAATTAAATGGCGAATTTAACATTAAAGTATTATAAATATATTCAGATGATAGCCGTTTTGGATATACCGTCTAATTCGACTTTAGTTTAATACTTCCGAATTGAAAATATATTTTGCAATAAAGTCTAATATATATTCCTACAAGAGACAAGTGAATAATATTCTCAATAGAATTTTGTACAAAAAAGCTGGATAGAAAGGTAAAAGTCAAAGAGTGGTATTTTCCAGTATTAGCGATCAAAATAGGCTGTTATGGTGTAAGACATTAAAACACAAATTATTGTGGACTCAAAGATATGTGTTGACCATATTCTTCAAAATTGTTTGGGTATACGAAACACTGTATAAAGTAGAGCTAGAACATACACCGTGTTTCAAATCATTAAATAAAAATAATGGTAAAATTATTTGAATTGGTCTAAACGTTCTGACGAGTTCACCATACCACTTTTCCTGTTCTGAGACGTCAAGGAAAGTGACGCTGGAAAGAAAATTATCCTTAATAGGAAGTAATCGCGCAGATTGAGTTTTCCGTTGAAACGAAAGTCTAATCGGACTACAGAAATAGTTCGAAAAGTTTGAAAAGCTATTACCGGTGTATCGCCGTCGTTAAAAATATGTTCGATATTTCGACGATAAGGCTAAGAGCCCATCTGCTATCTAAGTATACGAAAATAATGTTTTACTGGAATGTAATTAAAGGACAATTAATCAATTGAATTTCGATTATATTAGGTCTACAACTTTGCTTCCCCCGTTTGTTTTGTAAATTTAAGTTTTTTATACCCTGAACAGGGTATATTATTAAGTTTGTCACGAAGTTTGTAACACCCATAAGGAATCGTCGGAGGCCCTATAAAGTATATATATAAATGATCAGTATGTTGAACTGAGTCGATTTAGCCATGTCCGTCTGTCCGTCCGTCCGTCCGTCTGTGTGTCTGTATATGTATATACGAACTAGTCCTTCAGTTTTTAAGATATCGTGAAATTTTGCAGAAGTTATTTTCTCTTCAAGAAGCTGCTCATTTGTCGGAACTGCCGATATCGGACCACTATATCATATAGCTGCCATACAAACTGAACGATCGGAATCAAGGGCTTGTATGGAAAACTTCCGCATTTTACTACATATCTTCACGAAATTTGGTGTGAGTTATTGTTCATAGAAATAATTTAATCTCCGAAAAAATTGTTCAGATCGGTTCACTATAGCATATAGCTGCCATACAAACCGAACGATCGGAATCAATGGCTTGTATGGAAAATTTTCGCATTTGACGTGGTATCTTCACGAAATTTGACATGGATTACTGCTTAAGGTAATAATATAATCTCCGAAGAAATTGTTCAGATCGGTTAACTATATAGCCTTAATGTTTCTAGCAAACAACCCGGATAAAAGGAATTAGTAAAATATTTTCTTTTTTTTCACTTACTTTTTCTTACGTCTTTAGGTTTGCTTAAACACATAGTTACTAAAAGAAATGCACCTGTACAGCCGAAGTTAACGTTTTTTCTTGTTTTTGTATAAAATATCGATGAGCCTCAGCCACACTTTTCTTGGAATTAAAAAGGAAAAACAAAATTTCCCGCAAATGTCGAGAATTCGGCTCAAAAAGTTACATTTTCAGTTGAGAATAAGTTTGGGATGCAAACAGATCTCTACAAATATTTTGTTGGGTTTATGTTGACACAAATGTCCAAGATCGATATAAAAAAAATCGATTTAATCGACCAGTACTTGACCCTAGAGACATCTATTGGAAAACGGCGGAAGCAAAGTTGTAGTTTAATATGCATGTAATCTTAAATATATTATATCTTATATGTATCTTAAATAAATAGACAACATTGTAATAGAAATTCCATAAAAATATTCCAGTTTAGTTTAAAAAAATTACTATGGCGTTCTTTGACCAATTTCACTTAAGAGTAGTATTAGTAATTTTAATATCTACATGCACATATGTATCTATGTAGATGTGAATGTACCCATATTTTCTTGGTGATTGGTTAATTTCCAGTTTGGTCATGAGTAGTTGAATTAAGTGTAATAAAAACACTAACCATCCACACCATAATCAATTTCAAATAATTTCCTCTTTACATGCACATACGTTAGGGAACATACATACATATATTTATATTTATGTACATTCATGCATATAGAGATTTGTAAACACAAACTAACACGCGTTAGCCAAAAGCTAATAGAACCCAGCGCAAGTTGGTTAAGGGAGTTGCTGTTGGGGTGGAAGCACAGAGTAAAGTGTCAGACGTTGTGCTTTGACAAGAAGAACCAATGAGCGCGAACACAGATAAGACTAATATTGTTGACGTTATTAGTTGTATGTAGCTTTCACCCTTAGGCTATAATTTTTTGGAACGCCATCGATTTTATAATTAAAGAAAATAACTCCTCAGAGCACAGAAAAATGACTGATGGTTTTTTGTGGCAATGCCATGCAAATGAACTCAATTCAAAGTGACTTTGGAATTTGAAATGTAAATGATTTTTCTAGTATATCCACATATGTACATATGTATATGCGCAGGTTTTGAGAAAATTAACCCAAATTACTTAAATATGTTTTCATTAAGAACCATACATTTGTATGCATAGATTTTCCTTACATTTAAGCCATTAGACATACTTATATGCTGTCGTAGTCAATTACTTGAAAAACATGTTAAACCTTCAAAGACACAATTAAATCTAAGTAACATTTGCTTTAGAGGTATTATTAATCCACTGGCTGAGTACATATGTACGTCAAATTAAAAAAACCCACTTGAAAGTGAAAATCATAGATTTACAAATTTCATAATTCAATTCGTCGGTAAGTAATCCAAAAATCTTAATATAATTAACCCGAAAATTCGAATATCTGGTTTGTAACCGTTCGTATGAATATTAACCATTTATTACTATTCGAATAGTCGTCCAACTACGATTATTCGAATAGTTGCTCTGCTGCGAGTATTTTAATAAATGAAAATTGTTTGAGATTCAAGCAGCCTTTGATCCTATCCGTTTAATTCGGTTAGTCGAATACCAAGAGCTCTAGTATGTATATATGTACGTATTCAACAATTTCCATTCTTTTTAACGAGCTTTTAGTTGGATATTTTAGAAAATTATCAGGCTTTCACTAATTCCAAACATCTAATACATAGAAAGTATATTTACCAACTTCACCCCGTAGAACCTTATAATCCACTAGCCTCAGGATTTGATGGAACCAAAAGTTTCATAGCAAAAATCTAAAAGGCTTTATTCTACTTTTAGGCAATTTTAATTAGGTTGTTTTAAAGACCATTTTGTACTAAACAAAATTAGTAAAAATCGATCAGATAAGAGAGTTCTCCCAGAATATTTCGATCCCAGATTTTCGATTGTGGAATTCAGTGTTGACTTATTGTTACTTGTGGGATATTTTCAATTTATATTTTGGTATATCTTTAAAAATAGTATAATTATATCAAAATCGGAGTAGAATAATCGTCTTCAGACGCTCTAGAATATTAATTTTTAACCCTTTAAGAGGTTAGGGGTAGTAAGGATTTTCACAAAAATTAATTTTTTTTTACATTTTCGTTAAGTGTAATATCTTAAAACAAGAAAAAACGTTAACTCCGGCTGTACCCTTCACAGCTGAATTTCTTTTAGTAACTATGTGTTTAAGCAAATCTAAAGACGTAAGAAAAAGAAAGTAAAAAAAAAGAAAACATTTTACTAATTCTTTTTAGCCGGGTTGTTTGCTAGAAACATTAAGGTTATATAGTTAACCGATGTGAAAAATTTCTTCGGAGATTATATTATTACATTAAGCAGTAATCCATGTCAAATTTCGTGAAAATATGTACTAAAATGCGGAAGTTTTCCATACAAGCCATTGATTCCGATCGTTCAGTGTGTATGGCAGCTATATGATATAGTAATCCGATATCGGCAGTTCCGACAAGTGACTTCTTGAAGAGAAAATAACATCTGCAAAACTTCAAAACGATATCTTAAAACCTGAAGGACTATTTCGTATATATACAGACGGACAGACGGACGGACAGACAGACGGACATGGCTAAATCGACTCAGTTCAACATACAGATCA
This sequence comes from Zeugodacus tau, assembly GCA_031772095.1. Taxonomy (NCBI): domain Eukaryota; kingdom Metazoa; phylum Arthropoda; class Insecta; order Diptera; family Tephritidae; genus Zeugodacus; species Zeugodacus tau. The sequence goes on from CM062652.1 coordinate 46,884,228, forward strand.
TTTATATATATACTTTATAGGGCCTCCGACGCTTCCTTCTGGGTGTTACAAACTTCGTGACAAACTTAATATACCCTGTTCAGGGTTACTTTTCGAGTTATTCGGCAAATAAAAAAGAGCGCTTTGGCACTCCAAACCGCTAGTGTGAAACATTAAATGCGTTTTTCCCAAAACTATGTTTTTTGAACTGGTTACAGTGTAACTCGAAAACCGTTCAGTAGATTTTAATGAAATTTATACAGCTTTTAGAATACATAATAATCCTGGGCCTGATCTGATACTGGGGTTTATTTGTTTTTTAAAAAATTTCGTTTTTTTTAAGATCAAATAACTGTTGATTTTTATCAAAAATCCAGAAAAAAATTCCTGATGCCGCCATTTTGTTTTTTTTTTTAGAAAAAAAAACCATAAAATATTCGATCAGACCCAGGATTATCTATTTATAAAACAAGTTTTTCTTATCCGATTGATGTTAGATGAATCTCTAAGGACTTTGATTGTCACCGCAAGGATCTTTTTTTTGAACTAGGTCAACACAAACAGCTATAACTTTGGAAATTATAAAGTATTTTTCTTCAAATTTTCGTGACTTCAAGTCAAAACATTGTGTAATAATGCCATATTATTACTTTTGTAAAATAACATGATTTAATAGCAAAATAAAAAAAATAAAAATACTGAAAATTCCCATTTTTTCGTGCCTCTCAACTCAGCCCCCTTTTACATGTTTGGTTGACAAGTAATATCGCCATTAAATGTTAATATTTTGCTACATGTACCACCTATCCATATTTATTGACTTAATAAGTAATTACATTCTTTGTGTTTAAACGTGACGTAGTCGATTTTCATATTGATTACAGTGGGAACCAGCAGATTATTATGAAATTATTTATTCTGACGACACAATTTTAACGCATGTTATGTGATGAAATGTGTCAATAGCTGTTGCATTTAAAATTTCCTTTCGACTCATTAATTTCAATAAAATATTAAATATGCATATGTAGTGTACTCACTCGTTCTCTCTGGAACGTAAAAAGACCGGAGTGTTCCTCGAACCCACACTACCCGAACTGTTAGAGGACTTTTGCGGTGTCACTCGTTGCATACCATGTGTGAGGCTTCGAGAACGTGGCATACTGCCTGGTGTACTGCGTGTCTGTTTGGGCGTGACGCTTTTGCCCACATGCCGTGTACGCGAATTGGGCGGACGACTTCTGCGACCACTTGGTCCGGAAGCGCTACCGGCGGCGCTTTCATTGCTGCTGCCTCCACTGCTATTCAAATGGGGCACACTGGATGCACGTGTCACCATATTTCTTCGAGTTTTCAAAGTATTGTTAGTTTGTTAAGCAAAGTTATAAATATTTAGATTAGCCGCATTTAATACATATATATTTAATCGATTTCTATAGGGTTTTCAAATACTTTCACTTTCCACTGCCTCAATACGATGGTGAAATCAGGCGCCATAATTCCTTTTCACTACATTTACACTAATTCACTTCCGTTTAAAAAATACTCTAGTAGATATACTGCTTTCAATTGCAATCTGAAGCAAACTTTTAAATTTTTGTACTTTATTAACACCAGAATCACTGTAATTTATACGTTGAAAATCAACAGCGGGGTGGTAAAGTTCCCCTGTGTGTATTAATATTATTATAACTGTTTAACTATGAGACTGGACTGAGTGTGGCTCATTTGTACTACAAACTAGCGGTCATTTGTCAACCGTCGATGTTTGTGCTTCGCAATCTCAATACCAACTGGACGCGGTGCGTGGCACTACCACTTTTTATTTGAAATGTGTTCGTTAAATCGCCGATTAACTGTATATGACGGTCACCCGCGCCAATGAGTGCCTTTCGTTTAATGCGTGATACTGGGAGATTTATGGTAATTTCAATACGCGACCATTTCGACCGTTGTAATGGACATAGTGGTCATAGCTTGACCGTTAGCTACATTTTCTCCGAAGAGAAAAATGCAAATGAGAGCATAAACTTAGTGTCTGTGCTACAAATTTAGCAACGTTATATTCAAGGTTATTCTGTGTTGTGTGTGTCAAGCCAAAATTGCACTCAAAATTCCAAAAAGTCAATAATATGAAATAATTATAAATAATTTTAAAATAAATAAATATAAACCTGAAAATTATAAGAACAAATATAACAAGTAAGGAAGGGCTAAGTTCGGGTGTAACCGAACATTTTATACTCTCGCAATTTATTTATTTAACTTTATTAATATTATATAATACACAATTTGACCCACATATTCGTCATATATATTGTATAAAGTCCATTGAAAGTTGGAAACCCTAATATTAGGTTAGAAGTACCGAGGTCCTCATGTTCGATGTATGGGGCCTTGACAACGTATGGTCCGATTTCGGTGATTTTTAGAATGGGGCTGCCACACTATAAACGTAGTATTTGTGCAAAGTTCTGCACCGATATCTTCACTAGTGCTTCCTTTATATATTGTAAAGTAAACGATTCAGATCGTCTTCAAAGTTCTGGTATATAGGAAGTAGGCGTGGTTGTGAACCGATTTGGCCTATTTTCACAACATATCATTGGGATGTAAGAAAACTATTACAAACCAAGTTTCATTGAAATCGGTCGAGTAGTTCCTGAGATATGGTTTTTGACCCATAAGTGGGCGACGCCACGCCCATTTTCCATTTTGTAAAAAAATCTGAGTGCAGCTTCCATATGCCATTTCTCATGTAAAATTTAGTGTTTCTGAAGTTTTTCGTTAGTGAGTTAACCCACTTTTAGTAATTTTTAACCTAACTTTTGTATGGGAGGTGGGCGTGGTTATTATCCGATTTCTTTAATTTTTGGACTGTATTAAGAAGTGGCTAAAAAACACGACTGCAGGAAGTTTGGTTTATATAGCTTTATTGGTTTCCGAGATATGTACAAAAAACCTATTTGGGGGCGGGGCCACGCCCACCTCCCCAAACAAATTACATCCAAATATGCCCCTTCATAGTGCGATCCTTCATACCAAATTTTATTTCCATAGCTTTATTTATGGCTTAGTTATGGCACTTTATGTGTTTTCGGTTTTCGCCATTTTGTGGGCGTGGCAGTGGTCCGATTTTGCTCATTTTCGAAAGCAACCTTCCTATGGTGCCAAGGAAAGTGTGTTCCAAGTTTCATCAAGATATCTCAATTTTTACTCAAGTTACAGCTTGCACAGACGGACGGACGGACGGACGGACGGACGGACGGACAGACAGACATTCGGATTTGAACTCCACTCTTCACCCTGATCACTTTGGTATATATAACCCTATATCTAACTCGTTTAGTTTTGGGTGTTACAAACAACCGTTATGTGAACAAAACTATAATACTCTCTAGCAACTTTGTTGCGAGAGTATAAAAATATTCGCTTATCTATGTATATACATAAATAAAAATATAATATGTTGGAAGAACTCCTTAAAACGGCTTAACCGATGTTTATATTGGGTCACATATTTTAAGAATTGTCTAAGCACTCATTGCATAAATATATTCATATCTCTAAGCTAAGCTTTCAGCAGCAAAAATATGGTGTACCCATCTAAAATTTTAAGAGGGATCCAAAACTTTTAACTCAGAACTCTGAGGAGCATAGGTCCGCATTAAAATTTTTCCATAGGTCACGATTTTTTGATGGCCCCAAACCAACTGAAGTTTAGGTTTTCCAATATACTCAAGTTCCTATTCAAGCGTGCTTAGGCCTCCCGCGCTTACTGCTGCCTTGTGCGTTCCACTCTATCGCTTGTCCGCAGATCTCTTCCGTTTGCTTCAGCAAAGTGTGCTCAATCCAACTCAAGTTACGCCTGCAAGTTTCCTCGGTTATTGGCTTTTGTGAGCATATCGTCCAAAGTTATGGATTTGGGATTGTGTTTGGCCCACTGGTCTTTAAAATTTTCATTAGAGAAAGCTTTGAAAAAGTGTTGACGTTCTTGATAGCTGCAGTTTCTGCTACGTAATTGCCATTGCTGCTACGGGCATTAAATTTGATTGATTTGTTCTTTGAAACATTCAGTTTCGGACTAGATTTGTTTGAGATCATTGATTTTGCTCTGCATGTCAGATTCTTTTGAACCTATAAAACAGATGTCGTCTGCGTACTCAAGATCCTCGAGGTGTCCAGCAAGGTTCCATCTAATACCGCGGTTGTATTGGTCGATGGCTTTGGACATGACGTCGTCAAGACGATGAGGAACAAAATGGGGATCATAAGACAACCCTGTCGAACTCCGGATATGGTATTCAAGGTGGATGACATGTGGTCAATAAAGATGTTAATTTTATCTACAGAGGAGCGGTTAGATCTGAAGTCAGCTTGCTGTTTACGTATTGCAGTATTAAATTTTCCAGTAATACGGTCCAGCAGAATCTTTGTTAACATATTCGGCATTGGTCAATGTACTTACGAGCATTGGCTCAAATCACCCTTCTTGGGGATCGTCACTAACACACCTTCTAGAAAGACGCTGAAGATTGTTTCGCTATTCCAGGTTTTTGAAAAAAGTGGAAAAATATAGTTTCAAGGTAGGACGATTTATTGTTTTTCAGAGAAGTTAGTGCCGTGACAATTTCACCGATGGACATTATGGTTTGCCTCGAATATTAACTGGGGAAGTGACTGTTGATGTTTCCGCGGCTAGTATATCGGTGTTGTTTAAGATGAAATGTTCTTTAAAGCATTGTAGTTGATTTTCCGTAGATGGCCGTTGGTTGGCGTTTTTATCTTTGATTGGACAAAACTCAAAGTCAAAAGTTATAAAGATTATACTTTTCAGGTTTTTGGCTTTTACTGCGGACTCTGTCTTAGAAGCCATGTCTTCGTACCAGCAGCGCTTGTCTTGTTTTACGATTGTTGGACTTGTTTAATTAAGTTGTTGTCTCTCACTCTTCTGAAACCTCTTTTCGGCTTGTTCCCGTGCACATTTCGCTTCTCTCCTCTGGATTGTGAACTTTCTGAAAAAGCCCTAAATTTCTGTCCATAGCTGTGTGAATGTGTTCGTAATTTTCTATCAATTCTTCATACGAATATGTTCATACGGTTTCCAGTCCCAAATTTTTAAATATAAAAATCTCCGTGCCATCAGATAATTTTATACCCCATATATCTGTGTGGTGCGTGGAAATACACGGTCCTGGATATTGTGATATTCAGTGCCAGTTATCTTTTGTGTTTTATTTTTGTTTGGTATTAAATTTCTGAGCGGGTCTGCTTAATCTGATGTGTATTTTCATACCTTTAAACCAGTGGAGAATTACACTATACGGCTAAATCGACTTTTTTTGGGTATTAGACCAAATTATTTTTTTTTCTGGTAATTTAGTTATAAGTAAGAGACATGTATTCTCCGATTTTTTAAGTTGTCCTCCAAAATCGAAATGTCTTCCTTAGAAATTCGAAAAAAGTATATTACGAAATATATCGCTCATTTACTTGAATAGTGTCACAACTCAAAAAAGACGATTTTTCAGGAGAGCGATTTAAAGTTTTCAATTGTCTCTTATTTAGATAATATAGAAAAATGCCATCAGTCTATTGACAAATCTAGTGGCCTGTAATATATTAAATACAATGTTGAGCATAAATGGACCAAATAGAGTGTGTTAATGCTTTTTCTTGGGCATAAACGTGACCCACTTTGAATTATGTCGTTATTTGTGAAAAATATAAATCAATTTCGTCGTCATAAGTCAAATGTGTCGTTTTTGCTGAAAAAAGCAATATGAAAAATGTAATTAATTTTCACCAATGTCGTTCCAACACAAAAGATGTCGTTCTTTCTGAAAAGAAAACCAACTTCACCCTATGACAATATGTGTTATAACACAAAATATGTCGTTGTTTCGTAAAAAAAGTATAACTAATTCTGGCACAACTGAGAAGTGTCGTTATTGTAGTTAAAAAATATTGCAACATAACAAGTTTAATAACGGCACATTCTTATTTCAACGCCTATTTTTCTGCGCATCGGAATGCAATTTTTATACAATATGGACGCTGAAATTGCGGACATTTCTGCATACTCAACTCAAAAATCGTGTTTTTTGAGTTGTGACACTATTCAAGTAAATGAGCGATATGTATTTAAAGTTGTTTTTTTTTGTTTCAAACATCCAATCTCGTCGAATTTATTCACCCGAACACAGACAAGAGAGAATAATTTCTATTTTCTCGAACGAAACCTCGAACACTATCATCAACGAAGAACATTTGGTAGAAATGACCAAACTCGATTGTGGATGGACTGCTTAAGATGTCTCGGTTTTTATACTCGAAGAGAATATTAAAGTTTTGTTCACATAACGGTTGTTTATAAATCATAAAACTAAACGAGTTAGATATAGGTTTTTGTATATATCAAAATGATCTGGATGACGAGACGAGTGGAAAGTTGTCTAAAACCCTATCTCAGAAACTACTCGACCGATTTCAATAAAATTCGGTACATCTCTTGGATATTTTAATGTAATTCAGAGTGAATATTTTTCATCTAATAGTATATCTCTGTATTCAAAGTTAAAATCGGGTCATAACTTCCCCTAGCTCCCATATACCTAATTATAGGTTTTTCAAAAATACGGTGGACTTTATACCGCATATATCGGTTATTATGTGAGATATCTTAGCAAAATTAAGTGAGCGTATGGTGTTGGATTTAGTGTACCTTGGTGGAGAAAATGCGTAAAATCGATTCTGGAATTACCTCAGCCCTCATCTATTAGGTCTACAATTCCTATTAGGTCTTCCGCCAACAGACGTCTCTAGGATCAAGCACTGGTCGATTAAATCGATTTTTTTATATCGATCTTGGACATTTGTGTCAATATAAACCCAACAAAATATTTGTAGAGATCTGTTTGCATCCCAAACTTATTCTCAACTGAAAATGTCACTTTATGAGCCGAATTCTCGACATTTGCGGGAAATTTTGCTTTTCTTTTTTAATTCCAAGAAAAGTGCGGCTGAGGCTCATCGAATGCTTTCGGATACGTACAGTGAGGCTGTCCTAAGTGAAAAAAAGCCTAAAATTTACAAAAAAAAAACGGCGGAAGCAAAGTTGTAGACCAATACTATATATCATTTATTATTCTATAGGACTTTATGCCGATTATATGGGTCAAATTGTGTGTTATCTTAATAAAATTACATCAGTAAATTGCGAGAGCATAAAATGTACGGTTACACCCGAACTTAGCTCTTCCTCACTTGTTTATCGATATTTTCGGCATATATACTGAAATCGATTGATTAAAAAACATACATTTTTTTAGCCACTTCACTCATATTTACGGATAATGGTTTTATATCTTTATTTTTAATTCTGTAATTATTTATTTATATATTCATAATATACATAAGTTATAGATAGTGTTAATACATACATGTAAATTACTAATTGTGTGTGTGTTTTTTCGTTCCATTACTTTATACATTTTTTATATTTAAATTCTCCGCAAATATAAAATCAAAATGTACTGCACGTTGAATGTTTGAATGGGCACAAAATGTGCCTTTTATTGGGCACTGTTCCCAAATTCTTACTCAATACATCAATTTACATATCAAGGATGGGTTCAAATGCATTGACGGACCAAAGAGAAATAGAGAAATATTCAAATAACCCCTGTTGAGTTGAAACGTTTTGAGTCTGTATTCATGCGAGGAGGAAAAGAATATCAAGCAATTATTGCATAAAATGCAAAAATCGGGAAAACACTATTCCAAAATATGCTGAATAAATGAGTGTTAAATTTAAGAATTTTTCAACTCAAATCAAGCAAAAAACATTGTAGTATTGAAACGAAATAGTCAATTGATTGTAAAATCATTGAATGTGCAAAACGCTGAAATTATGTTTACTACTGAAGTGTTGAATCGGTGGATACATACATACATACATATATATTTATTTCAAAGTAAATGAAACTCAATGTTTATTTGAATTCGCAAACTAATTATTAATTATAGCGAGCTTAGCTACTATATATATGTGAATAAGTCTAAGTTATCTCAAAAACCTTTGAATATTTTAAATACTGGGAGATCGTATAACGAAACCCAATTTCAAATGACGTACCACCAAATAAATATGATACACTGTACAGCAGCGTACCAACAAACTTACGAGAATTTGTGTATTTAGTATTTACAAGCTTAATTCAAATTGTGCAGCTTACATTCTTGCCCACATATACACATACATATATATATATATCTATAAAGAAATGAGCTGCTGCTCCAGTGCAGGCAACAGCTCGACTAAATCTAACACAAAGAAAAGAAGAAAAAAAAATAACATTTTGAAATTGCTTTCATTGCTTCCATAGCATTTTTGTCGCTGTTTCTTCTACTTCTCAAATTTCAAATGACAATTTCATGAGCAATTAATTATAGGCGACTACGTAATTACATATTTACATACTACATACTTGCGTTATAATAAACTAAAATCAATGTATTGCATAAATGTATGTGATATTAGTGTTATTCACTAGTGTTTCAAGTTCAAGTGTTTCGTAGGCGCACTTAAAACGTGGTTTCCAGTTCCGGTTTTATATTCACTTAAAACAAGTGTTAATTCTCAACACCTCTGAAATGTTAAACAGCGCCAAAATCCGTATATATTTAGTCTACAACACTAATATTAATTGATTTTCTGTGTAATATTATTGTTAAATTTAGAGTAGAGGAAATTATTAATTAATAAGCGTATTTAGGACTTCATGTAAAATTTCTATTTGTTATATCACTTCACTTCTTCATTCGCGCTCCAACCATATTTTATACATTGCCGCCAGTTGGATAGAGCTCTTCAGAGTATTTGGGACGACATTCGGCGCAGAACCACTTGCCCTGCGGTGCCACCATAATGCCCACGCACTCAAAGTGGAACCACTCGATGAGACAATTCTCGCCATCGCACGCAATCATTTCGGATACCTCGTCGTAGGGACAGCGACAATAGCAGTATACCGATTCGCCATCGCGAGCCTGTCGGGCGCCGGCTGGCGGACGTATAGGGTAGCGTATGTTGTTGGCTTTGAAATACTGTAGTGTTTCAAAATTTGGATTCGGTAACAGAGCTGGTGGTATCTTATGGTTAAACACTGTGGCTTGTGGCGTTTGTACGACTGGTGGTGGTGGTGCTGGCGCCGTTAGTTGTTGTTGTGTATGTACGGCAGGGACTGGCGTCGCCAAGTGCGAATTGTTATTCCATTGATGCGATGTCGACGCCGTTAAACTGGCATGTGTGTGCGCCTCCTCATCGCCAGTGGAGGCATCACTGCTGTTGTCATCGTCCTCGTCATCGGTATCTTTGCTGGATGAATATATTTGCGGCGTTGGGAAATGTTCCGTTCCACTGGCCGTACCATCATTGTTTAGGCCCAGTTGCGAAGGCCGTATTTTAAGTGTGGGTATTGGCGGGAGTTTATTGGACGATGTTGCCTTCTTTGCGGGACGCTTACGTGCCGACGACGACTTTTCAGTGTTCTCTGCTGAGCGCTTTTTCTTTGTCGAAGTCGAAGCAGTTATGTTGAGCATACCACCGCTTAGAGCGCTTACTGGCGTTCCTGGTGTTTTTGGTGTTCTTGCGGTTTTAACCTTTGGATTAACGATACTTTTTGAAGGCGTCGGTAAATCTTCTTTGCGCCACGTCAGCTGTGGTGGCGGTTGTGGTTTGATAGCGCGCATGCCGATCATCAAAGGCTGTCCCAAATTAATGCCACTATGCTCATCGTCACTTGTGTAGCCGTAAAATTTATTGGGACGGCGTGCGCGTTTAGAGCGCTTTAAGGAACCGTCTGCATCCGAACAGCTACTACCTTCACTCATTCTACTGGGGAGATGTGGTACTATTGGACGCGGTGTCAACTGTTCGACGACTGGCAGTGTTAAGGCAGCATATGGCAATATCATATTGCTTTGCTGTACCACCGGCGGTTCTGTAATTGATGTTGAAGACTGTGCCATTTCATAAGACGGTATATTATCTATACCACTCAGAGGTACTGGGGTTACAGTTTCGGTAATCGTTTTATTCTTTTCACTCTTCGCCTTCGTTGTTATTGTTGCATGCACAGTTAAGCTCGTTTTGCAGCTTGATTTGCGATCACGTTTTTTCTTCTTCAATTTGACCCTGGTCGTTTCACAAACAACATCTTCTGGCAATGAGGGCGTGGACGGTCTGCTGTTCTCCACAATATCGTAGTTATGCGAGGGTGACAAACGAGTTTGTGCCATCAATTGAGCACGTTTCTGTGCTAACAATTCGCTGGCCAGCTTTTGTGGATGCTCATCGTAAAACTCCTCATCGGTGTCTGATTCAGCTGTCTCCAAATCCGACTCATAAATTTGTGGTTCCTTCGGTGGGGATGGTGCACGTTCGATTATTGAATTTGCTACCGCTTCGTTTGCTAAATCATCGTCCACCACATTTATACACTCCGAATTTGTATGTTTCTTAAGTGGCGAAACACTTTCGCTCTTTTTTCTTGAACGTTCGCGTTCGGATTTTTTACGATGTCGTTTATGTGAAGCATTAGAGGCAAGCGACGAATCACTGTCATCTGAACTGGAGCTACTCGAACTGCTATCGCTACCACTAGAGCTGCAAGAACAATTTGAACCGCATGAACAACTTGAATCTGAGCTGGAGCTGGAGTCACTGGAAGAACTTGATGCCGAACGACGACTGGATAAGTGTTTTGGTGATTTAGAAACTTTATTGCGCTTCGTTGGCGATGGTGTAGGCAAGGGAGAGGCCGCCTTTACTGGCGCAACCGGTGGCGGAGGAGTTGGTGGACGGAACAGCTGGCAATAATCATGATCCGAGTACGCAACATGTAGTAAACGTGGTGTAGGATAATTATCTTCATCATAGTCTGCTTCGGTTTTAAGTGCAGCATCTGTACCGATTCCCTGTTGAGCTTGCAAAAAGTTTTTCCAAATTTCCAAAACTTTACCGGTGCCAGCAGTATCCAAATTTTCCGCATCCTCCAATGAAGATGCTTTGTTGCCTGTTGATTGCTGGCCATCTACCTTAGAAGACTTTGGTTCTTCCATGTCATTCTCAGCCTCGGAAGGTGGTGATAGCATCACTTTAGGAACGAGTGAATCGTCATCACCTTTCGATTTACTGTCTGCATCCGATTCTTCGCTACTATCGCTCTCTGAGAGATTCGGCGCAATTAGATTCAAATCTTCCAGAGATTCTTTGGAACGCTTATTCTTCTTTTTCTTTTTGCGTGGTGTCTCCTCATTTTTATCCTGTTCAGGTCGTGCTTTCTCATCCTTCGAAAGATCAGCACTTTTCACATCAGCGTTGGCGCCAGACTTAAATTCTGCATCCTCTTTATAATTACCATCATTCTCTTCACACTTAACCGGTGTATTTGGTTCGGTGTTGGACTCAATAATTTCTTTTTTAATATCCACTGTATCCTCTGACTTATTAGTATGTTCAATGGCGAGGTTGTTTCTTTCATTGTTACCATCTACATCAGATTCGCCCTTCTCCTTAAATTTACACTCAGCATCGTGGTTTGAGCTTTGCTCCAAAGCGGCTGCATGCATTTCCTGTTGCAAATGTGTGGCGGTATGCTTTAGCAATAATCTGCGCGATATGAATTTTTCATCGCAATTCTCCTCGCTGCAGGGATAACGCAAATCGCCGCTATGCAAACGTTGGTGCACTTTCAAATACATAGCCTTGGAGAAACACAAATTGCACACCTCACAATTGAAGGTGGTGGGCGGCACACAGAAGTGATATACATGACGCCAGCGCTTTTGTAAACATCTCTTGCAAATTATACTCTCAGTGCCGTGTTTCCAAAACAGATGTTTGGTAATATCCATTTTGTTTCTGTACGCAATGCCACAACGGTAGCACAGATGATGCAATTTATGTTTCCACACGTGTGACGAGAGTCGCCCTTGATCGCGGCAATCCTCCAAGCACACATCACAAGCAAAGTGCCGTTTGCGCAAATGCACCATCAAACGGAACGGCGAAGGTATGTTGTCGACTTCGCACAGACAACAACGGAACTTCACGTCGAAGACGGGTGTTTTATTTGGAGCCCCAGGGCAAATATGACACAAAATCTCACTGAAACTGAAGAAATTCGAACGGCACATAAAACAGAGTATAGCGGTTTTTAGATGCATCTTTCTGTTGTGTAAATACAGTTCTTTATGGGTGGATGTGACGAAGCGGCATTGAAAACACTCAAAGATTCTTTCATTAGCACTATGTGAGAAATCGCCTTCACCCATCGTGCAGTAGCTCGATGAATTGAAAAATTCATTTTCCAGTACGGGCAGAAAGGTCTTCATTTTAGCGCAAATTGTGTCTGGTTTCAACTCCTCTGCCGTTATGCTGTCCACAGTGGCATTGAAGCGATGTTGCGCGAGCATATGGAGCACAAGACTGTGTCCATTCACGGCGATGCGACGCGCATGATTACAGTACAAACAAAGCGGATACACAGCGCGCAGACATGTACGCAGGAATTCGACAATTTCCATTTTTTCCAATGGACGATCGAGCTGCAAATCGGTAGCTAAAATATCCTCGCCCGCCACTTCAATTCCGTCCGCAGGCAGCAAATTTTCTTTGATTTCGGTAGGCTGCTGTATTTCTTCACTTTCCGCTTGTATATCTGTTGTAGCCGCTCTGCCAATATTGTGGCTCAATTCTTGCTCCTGTTTTATTGGTGAAAGATCAACGTCCATTAATTGTTCGCGCGGTATTGGACTAGGTGCTGCATCAGCGCTGCTGTTCAAAATGTTCACTGTGGAACTGCTTTCCGATGAAGTGTTCAATTCCTGGCTTGTGCTACTGGCGTCAACATTGAGCGCATGCTCCTCGGTTTCTCTGCAATGGCATTTAAATATATAACATTTGCAATTACAGAATAACATTATGTTCTTACCTGGGTGGTTGCTGTGGCAATGTTGCCGTAATTGTCTCATCAATATCCATTGCATCACTTCCTGCAGAATTTCTTCGCTGTAATGGTTGGCTATCTTGTGGTAGTAACACTGGTTGTACTGCTTCTGTATAGGGATTAGCAGCGTCTTTCTGTGCTTCGCTTGGTGTCGGCCAACGTGCTTGTTTTGGTGAAGTGGGCGGTGTAGGTGTCCAGTTGCGTGCATTTTGCGCTGATGTTGTTAACGCTTCCTCAGACACCTCTTGCTTCGCTTTTGGTGCATGATGCAGGGTTTCTTTTGTGCGCTGTATGTCCAATTTAGTGCGTTCAATTTCTTGTAGTATGCGCACAAGGTTCGGACTGGTGCCGTCCAACCATTCCTTATCCACCGAACGACTTTCTTGACTGTTATCGTCGTCCATGCGTTTTTGCGATAATGCCAGTCCATCAGCAACTGCACTATTAGTGTCCGAGTTTAAATGTACACTGTTTTCATTTAGAAAAGCTGTCGTAGTTTCTGTTATATTATAGTCCTTTTTGTGATTTGTCGTCTGTGGCTTTTCACCAGTTCCATGCACTGCACTTTCATGCTCTTCCTCCTCTTCATCCGCCTCGCTTTCCGTGGAGCTAAGTGCCACATCAACCGATTTTTGGAACTCTTTTGGCACTCTTAATTTAAACTTCGGCACTATTAATTTCGGCTCGACTGGTGACGGATTTCTCGCAGAGAAAGTGTTCGTTTCGGTTTTATTTTGAGCTTGCTGCTCAAGACGCCAACGCTCATCCAGTTCTTTAAATGGGTTCACAAGTGAGCTGTGTGTTGTTGTGCAGGATTCATCGATGACCATATTGCTGCTGCTGTTACTATCTTCGCTATGCAACGGTATATCCGGTACTGGTCTTGGTGCCTCCATCGTGGTCTGACTGTTCTGGTTGATATCACAGTTAAAAGTAGTTACATTTGAAACGGTGCCAACTGACGGTATTGACGGCACTAATTTGTGATTTCTAGAGTTGTAAGGAAATTAATAAGTTCGATTAGAAAGTGTAAGTAATATATTTTCAACTGTCAACTCAAAAACTGTTTACTCACCTAGCTGGTTCGGATATCGGTGCTTCACTGATTGATTTCTTCAATCGTTTCTTTGTCTTCGAAGTACGTTTAGCGTCTGGATGCGCTTTACATTGATTGCTGTGTCGACCTTTCTGTCCACATAGTGTACAGGGTTTCATGAATTCCGCACAATTGTGATCGGAAAAAGGTTCAGTTTCTTCAAACAAATGCTGACACGTACAGCACATTAGGAACCGCGACTCACTGGGCGCACCGTCTACTATGCAAACACTTTTCCTTAGCGCCTCCTCTGAATTGAAATGGTTTTGTTCAAGATCGTGTTTGATTTCCAAATGCACTGATAGTTTCTCTGCTGTGGGAAAGAAACGTATGCAGTATAAACACATATGGCGCTGGTGTTTGTCACGTATATGCAAAAATAGATTCCAATTTTCGTGAAATGTATTACAACTGGAGCACTTGTAATATTTTTTCTTTTGAGCGGCTGCATCTGCTATGGGAGGCGGTATAAAAGTTGAAAGTGCTGTGGTTTGTGGGACAATATTTTTTGCTGCCATATCCACTGTAGCGTCTGGAGATGCCGATGATGGAGGCGTGACAAGTTGAGGTGCAATTGTTAGAGGCAATAGACTAGTATTTTCATTTAATATTGCTGGTAATAGGCGTGTATCCGCCAGACATTCTCGCTGGTGTTCGTTTAATGCCGCAAATGAAACAAAACTGCCAACTTTGCATTTAAAACACAAATACTTAGTGGAGGAGGTTGTATTTCCGTTGGGATTTGCATTCGTGGCAGGCAGCTTCTGTGAATTTGTATCAAACGATGTCGTTTCCTGTGGTTGTGTGAAAAGTGGTGGCGCTAAATCTTCGGACTTCTCTGTAGGTGGTGGTGTCGAATATGGTTTTTGTAAATGCTGTAAGAGTAATGATTTAAATGGTACTTGTTCAGCAACAGCCTTATGGGTAATGTCTGAAAACTCCTCTGACTTGCGTTCATCTGTAATGAGTTCAGGCAATGCCTCAGTCTGATCTTTATCACAGGAATATCTACTGTTTTCGTTGTCATTTGTTGCTAATTCTATATGTGGTTGTTTATGTTGCGGTGATAGGCCAGTTTCACTCGATTCGCTTAGTTTTCTTTTCAATGACGGTTTTGAAATATTTACTTTGTCTGGCTTATCCTTTAATTGTGTTATTGAATTTATTTGTCCCAAACCAATACTTGCAACTGATGCAGCCGCCTCCGATTCATCCATGGGTTGATCGATAACAAGCTGTTGCGAAGAGGATGTAGCCGTTGAATTAGATTCAATGGATGCCAGAGATGAACAGTGACTGTTTTCATCGTCGCAATTAACTTGGCTGTGTTGACTTTCTACACTCATTGACAGATTAGATATTCCCGTTTCGTCCTGTTTATTGTCAATATCTAATTCCATATCATCGTCTTGTTTAGTTTCAACCTCAGTAGGTTCTGTTGACTCATTTTTAAACATTTGCAAGTCTTCCAGTTCTACAGCTTTTGGTTGCTCTTCATCAGTTACTTCTAATGGTTTAGCTTCCAATTGTGTATCAAGTTCTGTGCTATTATCTTTTTGCGCGTCCCATATCGAAGTTGGGGTCATTTTGTGGTCACCGTTCAACTTTACTGGCGCTGGCACATTAATGTCTTGTATCCAACTTTTTGAATCTAACAATGTGTCTTTATCTTTCATCATCAATACTTTGTTAATTAGAGTATCTTTTATTACATCTTCTTCAGTTTTTTCATCGTTTTTAACGTTGCTGTCAATAGCTACATTTTCAAGAGTTTGTTCACTTTCTTCACCAACTATTTCAATTTCTTTTGCTTCTTTACACATGTCTTCGTCACTCACATCATCTCTTGTGATATTAGAATCTTCATGGATGAGTTCACTTTTATTTTCTTGTTCATCGTTATTATGATTGTTTTCTGAAACCTCAATATGCTTTATATCGCTATCTTCATCATTATCATCATGTGTATCCATGGCATCGCAACTTTCCACGGAATTTGCATTTACTGGTGGCTCTTCACTTAAGAAATCGTCATTTGGGTTGAGTGGTGATGAAGTCTGTTTGGTATTGCTTTCAGTTGTAACACTACTTTGAAAGAAATTATCTTCGTTTGCTGCAATATTTTCTTTCAAATTTTCGTTTTTCTCCACATTGAGGTCGGGAATACTATGAAAGGAATTATCATCGTTTGCTGCAATATTTTCTTTCAAATTTTCGTTTCCCTCTTCATTCATGTCGGAAATACTTTGAAAAGAATTATCATCGTTTGCTGCAATATTTTCTTTCAGGTTTTCGTTTTCCTCCACATTGAGGTCGGGAATACTTTGAAAGGAATTATCTTCGTTTGCTGCAAAATTATCTTTCAAATTTTCATTTCCCTCCTCATTGAGGTTGTCTTCCAAAACCTCCGGTTTCTGTTCATCGCTTTCATCAGTCTTATCTACATCGGTAGTTTCGACACCATATGTGGATAAATTGGTTTTCTCTTCTTGCTCCACCGCACTGTTCTCCGCAATACTGCTATCCGTGGAATCTTCTGCATCATCATATTGGAAACGGGTATTGTTTTCTTTAACTTCACTTATGAAATCGTGGTTCTGGCATCTAAGTGAATTTTCGTAATTTTGTTGAGAAATTTCTGCAGCCGCAGTTTTGAAATCTTTGTTTTCTTTTGATGGTAATTCATTTACTAATTCTGCTATAGGAGTTTTTAATTCGTTATGAATTTCACGAATATTATTTTTCTCTCGCTCAATGGAGTCATGGGAACACTCGGCTTCACCTTTTGTTGGCGGTGATTTAACCAACTTCTCATCGTAATCAGTATCATTTGAAGCCTTTGGTAGAATTGTTGAAGTGTCAAAACTTATAGCATCTGTGCTCATGTTATCCTCTGTTATTGAATTTTCTTCATCATCCTTATCAACCTGCTTCCTTGTGTCATTATAAGCATTATCCTGCGTTGCGCCTACTTCTTTATCAAGAAAAGTTATTGTGGATTCAGTTTTTAAATCTTCATTTAAATTCGCATCTTCTTGACTATCATCGTCCACAAATTGATTACTTGAAGCTGCTGAGTCGCCCTTAGAGTCAATACTGTCCACTTGTTCATTGGAGGTTTCCATGGTTTCCATTATGATCTAAATATATTGGAAAAAATTATTCGACACTTATTTAATAAATGTAAACCATGAAATATTTACCTCAACATTTCTTATAATAGTAAATGTGGTTGGATTGAGTTACGACTGAAAATAAATAGAAAAATATGAGAAAATTCATAAAAAATATGCTTTCATTAAAAAAAATGACAACCTAATTACAATTTGAAGTTCATATGTAAATAACAACATTTTTTCGAGTTAAAATAAATTTGGCATTTATAATTGTGTTAAGATAGAAAATGTTCAGTGTTTACCGGTGTTTTTTGTAAACTTATCATGTTGATTTCGATTATCACATTCTCATTGATAATTCGTTACGTGAATATATTGCCAATCAAATTTTTAAATACATTTTAATGAACATTAATAAACAGCATTTTGAAATCGACGCCAAACTTCTTAATTAAACGTTTTAGTTATTTCCATTTCTCACACTAATATCACAATCAGTAATAAATGCGTAATTGGTTTGCTTACGTACATATCCAATAATTGCATTATTTATATTTCATCAGCACTGACGGACCTATGTAGCGCCATATTTTTATATACAAATATTTAATATTTTTTCATCAAATATCATGTCGCCATATTTCTAAACCTAATATATACAATGCACATTAGTTTTTATTTAATTTACTATAAAATAATTGTTCCCGCCATCTTTACAACAAAATATGTATGCAATTTAATAAAGCACATGGTTTTCGAAACTCCAAGCGACCCCGTTAGAAGAGAGCACAATGTAAACAATAAGAGTAATAATAAGAAAGAGAAGTAAAAGATAATGTTGCGCGCATTTTAATATGATTTTTTTAGCTTAATTTTCACAATCACTTTTTTATTTACTTAAAACATCTTTGTTATTTGGAATATTAATTAGGTTACATTAAGATATTTCACAAGAGAATATTTTTTTACAACAAAAATTTAAATTGTAAATTAGTAGAGCGCATAAAAAACACACATTTGCGAACAACACTATATATTTCACAAGTCCAAACTCAAAAAATGTAAATATATAACTTGATTTCAATATTATTGACTTTGAACAAACTAATTGATGCAGCTTTTTGATAATCCTAACCATGTGAAGCGTTGAACGTTGTTAGTACGACTAGTTGCGACCACAACACCGCCCCTTTTTATATATTCATTATTTTTCACATACACATCGTTTTTTATGCTAGTAAACTTAAAAACACTTTAACAAATTATTATAATTTGCTAGGCACTCCGGAAACAATACAAAACTCACTTTGTGAAATCCTGCTGCCACTCGCCAGCGCTCGCAGAGCCGACCAACCAATGACGACCACAACCGTGGCTGAGAGGCACACAACCAACAAAATTCACTTCGTAAATTTGCTTCCAATTGCAAAAATTTCGATTCAGTATTTTCAGCTCAATACTTCTTCTGTAGCGTTTTTAATACACACAAAGGTTAACTAGTATTTTAGTTTCAATATTTTTCATAAAATAATATGATTTACAGCTTTGCTAATGTACAAAATTTATGTTTTTAAGACGCACGTTTCCCAAACAAAAAAATCGCGATTCTTGGCGTTAGCCATTTTCAAGCAGTTCTGCCAACTTGACGCAATTAATTGTCAGAACGCCATCCACAGTCCGCATACCACTAATCTATTACGATTTGTAGAAGTTCAAGAGTTGTTGTTACAGTGGTGACCAAGTGGTTATCACGAAGCGATAGTAGAACAATTTTAAAATAACTAACTAAAAATTGTATTTGTGGATTTAACTTAGGATTATTAATTAAATAAAATAGAATTATTATATTAATAAATGTCGGTAATAACTGCCGCAGTTCACAAAGGCTTGTTATACGTTTTTTGTTGTCTATTAGCAGAGCTCTTACAATTTGATAGGCACTGTATTAGTGGTACGATTGAATTTGATCAAAATTAAAAAAAAATGGAATTTTGATTAATATTACGGTTTGTATTTGATATTCACACATTAGTTTCGGACTTATTTGATTCTTTCAAGAATGTCATCTTTATACTATAAACAAATGATGGTCTATTCTTCACATCGAATTAGCAATCTACAATCTATTACTATTTATCAGAGTTTGAACAGAGAACTTCTTCAAAGTTTTCTGATTTGAACGCAACACAAACAAAATATTATGCACTATACAGTGGTGGTCATTATATCAGGGACAATAATATTGCTTATAAACTTCGGAACTTTTTTGATTGAAGCTTATTAATTATAATAGAAAATAAAGACATTCTTAGTGAAGTAAGAAAAATATATTATTTCAAGATTAACTATTTTTCCACATTTACAAACTATAGATGAGAATTGGTCTTGAACGGATGTGTATACTCCGATCTTAAGTGTCTATAACTGTATAAAACAGTAAAGTATAAATCTATAACTAATTTTCGAGAGTCCAGGTGGCCTTTAGCTGCTGTTTATACATAAGTCGTTTCCAGGTTAGGTTAGGTTAGGTTAAAAAGGCTGACCTTCGCGACAAGTTTCGCGATGGGTCCCACTTGGACAGCCAAACGAACCAGTCCGTTGTGATGCCAGTAGACTCCGAGGTATGGATCGCAAAGCAGACCCTTACGTATCGCCAAAGTGCTTTGAGTCTATCACAAATTTTATGATGCGGCTAATGTCTAATCCGCCAAGTTCGCATTGTTCGCCTAAACTACGGCTGCCGAGATGTTCCAACCTCACTCTTGCGAACACTGGACAGTGAAGCGTGAAATGACTTGATGTTTCCAACTCGCCTTCCTCCATACAGATATGACAATTTGCGTCCGGCAGCACCACACAGCCTCATCGCATGTAGGCCTATCCTGCATTTTCCGGTGAGTACTTCTACCATTGCGTCAAGTTGAGCTTTTTAAGTGCATGCAGTTACGCTGACCTCTTGCATTCCACTTTGGGCGAAAAAGATCTCGCGACTGTGCAAGTTTTAGATGTTAACCAGCCCGTACCAAGCCCACGAGTTGTACAGTGGTCCAGTGATAGAGCACATGAGGATAACGGAGCACCGACTCGTTCCTAGCATGGTGAAACAGGAAGTTGGGAGCCTCTTCTTGCGATGTAATCTGCTCGGCTCATCAGCTCTGCAGTTCCCAGCGATTCCGCTGTGACCCGGCACTCACACGAGTTTGATAATGAAATAGCTTGACGCTAACGATAATTACCTAAGACACTCCTTAACTAGCTATGAGCACATATTCATCGAGTTAGGGCTATAATTACCGCTCTACTATCGGAGTGGATGCTCATCTCCCTTAATTGCAGATACCTCAACCTGAAAGACACTACAATAGCCTCGTAACCTGAAACTAAGTTTTATGGAAAGCTCCTTGCAGAAGACTCCTCCTCCACTTTCCGATCCATCCGTTGTTTCCAAGTATATTAATAAATTCACCGTTATTGGATCATATAGTCATTGTTTTCGATTAATAAATTTTTGTATACACATACATACATACATATTTATTTTTTGGTAATTTATGACTTACAAAGAAATATTCGCCTAACAATTTATAATATTTTCATAATAATAAAACGGTATAAATGAAGATGTATTATATACACATATATGACTTTTACAACAATAACGACTTGATTAATCAATATAATGAATAGTTATAATAAATTTCCTGCATCCGTTCCTGCATCTTAGAAGTGACGGCCCATAATACGATCCAGATCATTCCAACTACATGAATAGTCAATTTGAAGCAGCCCCTTTTTACTCAACCCGAATTTATGCCCGTAAATTCCGCTGTAGAGTGAGGAGGACGGTCTTGTGCTGCCGTAAATCGTACTACCTTTAGTGTTACACTCTCCATTACCACCGTAGAAACCATATACAGGTGGGGAAGAGCCGTAGATCATAGAGCAATCATAACAATCCGATACGCTACCATATGGTAGAGTTGCATAAGGATTGGAGTAATCATGTGAGTGGGAAGGGGGTGGTAGCGACGGGGGCGCTGGGAACTCCAATTGAGGTGCAGGTCTGCCATATGATGGTCCAGTTATGGCATCATAGCCAGAATTTTTGTTCGAAATCACTGACGACGATTGGTAGGGTTCTTCACCAATGGAGCTGTGCAACTCAGTGGAGGAGGATGATGAGACCCCTGTCAATGAATATAAAATGGGTAGGATTAATAAGTAAGAATAAGTTCAGACGCATTAGAACTTTACACACTCCCTAATTATAAATAGAGTTTACGGTCTATGGTTTTCAAACCATATTATGACTTCATAAATACAATCAATATATGTCTGAATAAAACTATTCTTCAAACAAAACAATTGTCTTGACAATTCTCACCCCCATAACCAGTGTAGGCATCCTCTTCGGCTTCAAGATTCATCATAACGTGCGACATGTAATCATCGTATTTGCCACGACCAACAGCATAAAGTTCACTGCGCGTATCATTGTACCGACGACGGGACAGCATTGGTTCTGGTGATGCACAACAACCCAGCTGACATGACTCATTCCAATGGGAACGACGTCGATTTCGTGGCATGGTTGCGGCCATGCGTTTTGGTGGCACCACTGGTAACTCCTCATGCATTTCTGGCGGCGGCGAGCGCGCCATGTAATAGGGACCAGTCGACAATGATGTGTCGTAGTAAGGCTCTGGGGACGTGCGCACTGGTGGTGAATTCAGCTTTCTGTGTTGGGAAATTCAACTGTAAATCGGTACAAATTGAGTTTAGTTTATCGACATACTTTCTGACATAGTCGTAATTTTCCAAATCCCAAGGATCCACATAACAGCGTTGCGACGGCAAGAGTGTGGTGCCATAAATATCTTCCGTATTGTCGATAGTATAATATGGTGACTCTGAGACCTCTTCGTAGTTACTGCGACATGGTGCCGGTAGTGGTAATTTTGGACCACGACGGCGTGGTGTAGTATGGCTGCGACCACGCATTTTTCCAATAATAATTTAGAGATGTATCAACTGTGAAGTAATCTATAACAGTAAAATGGTATTATATAGTAAAGTAACTGATAAAAGAGACTTCAGATGAAATAAATCAATTCGATGAATATATCTACTATGGAAATATAATATCTTACAAACAGTATCTTACATAGTATACCTTAAAATAATAACATGTTTGAGTTACATATCGGAAGATCGTACTTTTCAGCTCCCTCAATGTTCTCTTATGTAAAGTCTTTGTCAAATTTATTGATGGTGAACTACAATTTATGGGGGTGTGTATGATTTGGGTTTGGTAGTGGACCGATTTAGTTATTTTACGTTATTTACTTGAACAGTTCTATTTGGAGCTTTTAGAGTTCGACACTAGGAGTTTTCGAGAGTAAGGTTTTGCAAAAGATTTTTGGTCCCTTAAACATTGCCAACGGCGAATACCGCAGACGATGGAACGATGAGCTGTACGATTTATACAACGACATTGACATAGTTCAGCGAATAAAAAGACGGTGGCTACGCTGGCTAGGTCATGTTGTTCGAATGGACGAAAATGCTCCAGCTCTGAAAGTGTTCGATGCAGTCCCCACTGGTGGAAGCCGAAGAAGAGGACGACCTCCACTCGGATGGAAAGACCAGGTGGAGAAGGGCCTGGCTTCACTTGGTGTTACCAATTAGCGTCAAACTGCCAAAAGGAGAGATGCGTGGCGCGCTATTGTGGACTCGGCTATAACCGCGTAACAAGTGTATTATGACGAATTGTATAGAATCTCGAAATTGGATGGTTAAGGCAGTAGTCTGCTTTAAAAGCCGAAAAAAGCGTTTTTTAGCAACTTTTTTTGAAAGGGAAGGAAATGATTGCGGTAATCGGAATTTTAAGACTATAGTGTACTATATTTAAGGCTTAAAAAACAATATTTATTATTAAAAAATATTGAATTTTTTTCAAAGTTGTAAGTATTTTTCTGGAGCGCCTGGAGTCTGCACTTGTAAATCGGTGCCGGTGATGGAGGTCGTGCGATGCATCTGAAACAGTCGAACCAATTTTTTTTTTTAATTTTTATAAGTTTCTTTGCTCTATGAACGAAAAAAATACCGAAGAAGTTATAAAATTCCAAATTTTTTCGAAGTTTGAAAAAAAAATTAACTTTTTTAAGAAAAAAAAATTGATTTTAAGTTGCAAAACAAGTAGTTTAAATAACACTGGTCGACACAAAAATGAAACAAAGATCAGATATTCTTATAGGATTTTCATCGCCGAACACGAATATGACCTCCAAAAGTGCCCATCACGTCGAGATTTTGAGCAAAATGGACTCAAAGTCTCAAAAAACCCTATTTTTGACATTTTTTGATCACGTGTAGAGAATTATGCTGACGTGCTAGAAGTCTTTAATTAGGCTTAAATTGAAGCTTAAACTGTCAACTATAAGAATCAAATCGAAAAAGTTCTGAATCAGTCTAAAATTTTCATATAGCATCGAAAATATGTCGAATTGGCCTCTAGAATTTTAAAGACATATTCTTGGATAGTTTTGGAAGAGATTTAAAACAAAACAAAAAAATCGATTTTTTGAAGCCTGTAAAGCAGACTACTGCCTTAATCACATTATATAAGTAAATTTCAACACTCTGAAAATGTTTTAGGCTGCATTTTTTCGACTCCACTATTTAGTATATTTATTTATAAACAGATTTTCACTAGCCCATTGTTGCTATATACGATTATTGTGGCATCTTGGCTTAGGCACTGCAGTTGCATCCTCTTATTTTTTATTTAATTAAAGTAGTGATCATAATTTCATGTGCAATTATGAGCATCGCTTGACTAGCAAATTACAGTTTTCGTTCCAAGCACCAAGTTTTCAGCGGTCACGCAACAAAATTAAAAGTATTTTGCACCGCAAAATCTCCAAAGCCAAAAGCAAGCAACAAATAATAAAATTGTAAGAGCAAGTTCAAAATTAAAAGTGAAAATTTTCACATAAAATCTCGTGCGACTTTTCCGCGCATTGATGGCAAGACAATGCGCTGCATGCAGTAGGTGTATGGAATAATATGAAAATGCTTAGCATGCAAATACTACTTGTGTACATGCATTTGTGTGGTCGGTCCTGTGTTTATTTACATGCAACACAATATGTTTTCAAATATTTCCATGCGAACGAACTAGGCTTCGCTAATTTCAATGAGGTGAGGTGTAAAAAACATATTTTTTTGAGCTTTCTTCCTAACGATAATTTGAAAATTTAAATCAATTTTTTTATCCACGAATTTTGTGTTTTAAAATCCAACTTGGTTCAGAAGAATTCTGAAAAGCAAAAATTTTAAATTTATCGCAAAGTGAGCAGATTCCTATTTCATCACCACGCTTTCAATTTTTTCCGAGAACAGATATGTTCATATGATAGTATATCAGTTGAGTTGTGAAGGGAGCCAAGTCCAGCTATATATATGATAGAATTTCAACATCGCTATATTATCTCCTTGTTTCAAATATTATGCGGTTTACAAGCTCCGCAGCAGCATATGTACTTTTTAAAGGTTGAGAATGAAATTAATATTATTATGGCAGTAAAACCTTGACATCGCATATTATTGATCTATTAGTTAGTTCAATGCGAATTTCGCAACATCACAAGCGTTTACTTCATCTGTAAAACTGTTTGTAAGCTGTGAAATAACGCATAGAAACATTAACAAAACCACAAAAATGTCTGTTAAAATACCATAAGTATTGGCAACAATATACCAACAATGTTGAGATAAATGTAATTATGCATGTATTCGTACAAGTCATTAGCCATTTGTGAATATGCGAGTTTGTTGCTTAACTCTTTCGCTTGTGTTTGTGAGTTCCGTTGGAAGTTGAGAGGTGAGTCAACGGCAGCAATTTGATAAAGTTGAAAATAGCGCAATGTGTACATATTTTATAAATAAAAGATTGGAATACAAAAGCAATGAATTGTGGCCGATAAACGTTTTTGAGATTTTACACAATTAACGGCGTCTTAAGATATACATACATCCTATAGTATAGTATTAACAAAAGGAAAATATAAGCGAATTTTGAAATTTTTGAATTTGAATTTTGAAAACTTAAATTCACAGTAGTATGTCAAACTTGCATAATTAAACCGTAGAAACTATCTCAAAGACGGCTTGACCGAATGACTTGAAATTTGTAGGAAGTAAACGTAGAGAATTCCAAGCATTTTTTATAACTTTTTTCATTTCCGATAAGCAAATAAGCCGGAATTGTGTAGGGAGTCCATTTTTTCGATGCGGAGGTGTTCAGCCGCGCCGTTAGTTCTGCTTTTTCTAGACTGGATAAAGAAGCGAAGCGTATGGGTCTGGTGGTGAATGAGGACAAGACGAAATATCTCCTGTCATCAAACAAACAGTCAGCGCACTCGCGTCTTGGCTCCCACGTCACTGTTGACAGTCATAACTTTGAAGTTGCAGATAATTTCGACTATCTTGGAACCAGTTAACCATTAACACCAATCAGCCTAGAAATCCAAGGCAGAATCACTATTGCCAACAGATGCTACTATGAACTTAGTAGGCAATTGAAAAGTAAAGTCCTCTCTCGACGAACAAAAACCAAACTCTACAAGTCTCTCATCATTCCCGTCCTACTTTACGGTGCAGAAGCGTGGACGATGTCAACATCCGATGAGACGGCACTAGGAGTTTTCGAGAGAAAGCTTTTGCGGACGATTTAAACATTGGCAATGGCGTATACCGCAGAAGATGGAATGATTAGTTGTATGTGTTATTCGACGACATATACATAGTCCAGCGAATAAAAAGACAGCGACTACGCTGGTGTTCGACATGGAGGTGTTCAGCACGCTGTAACTCATGTTCTACATATTATTTTTAGCTTAAATTTTATATTTATGTTGTCGAAATTTATGTTAATAAATGATATTAAACTTAAGGTTTTATCGATTTACTGGTCGTTGAAAAAAAATTAAAAAAAACAGTCCTTTATATGAGATGAAAATCTTTGAAAATTAAAATAAATACAGTGAAACCTCTACTTGCGGACACCTCCAATAAGCGGACCCCTCTCTTAACCGGACAAAAATTCAGGAACCAAGTTTTACTTTGCGTTTTCAGAACAAATTCCACTCTAACAACCGGACCCTCTCGTAACCGGACGCGGACACTTTTTTTACTACTTTTTATTTTCATTACCTCTCGAAAGCGGACGCGCACCTCTCGACAAGGGACAAGAAACTTGGATTACTGAACGAAAGTGTAAAGAAAACAGTAAAAACCTCTGATGAGCGGACGCGAAACTCTTATTTGAGGACAACGAAGACCAATAATTGAAGTAAATGTAGAGTAACTAACCGAACAGCCGAAATCTATATACGAGTAATATGAGTACATACTCG
Source organism: Zeugodacus tau (assembly GCA_031772095.1). Lineage (NCBI taxonomy): Eukaryota > Metazoa > Arthropoda > Insecta > Diptera > Tephritidae > Zeugodacus > Zeugodacus tau. The sequence goes on from CM062652.1 coordinate 46,910,851, forward strand.
TACACACACCATATGTTAAACTGTGAGGACAAGCATAAACATGTTAAGATGTAACGAGATCTATATGTAACAATTTGTAGCTATTAACACGAAAAAAATATAAATTATGATTCATTTGATTTGTCTTTGCGTTTAAAAAATGCGATATAAAAAGTTTGCCAGTTGAATGGAAGTCAAATCCCAAAGCTTGGATGTCTCGTGATGTTATGTGTGAGTGGCAACTAACGTTTAATAAAAAAAATGGGCTCTCAGATGAGAAAAGTTTTACTATTTTTGGACAATGCCCCAACTCACCCTCGAGATATTAAACTTAGTAACATAAAGTTGATCTTTTTACCTCCTAATACAACATCCATTTGCCAGCCCCTCGATCAGAGAATTATACAGAATTTCAAAAGTCACTACAGATGCAATGTTATCAAACATATTTTAACAATAAAAGATGAAATTTCAATGAACAAACTTTCAAAAACATTTGACATTTTGGAGGCATTTGTTTTATTAAGACTGCATGGGACAACGTAACTATGGAAACAATTAAAAACTGTTTTTCAAAAGCTGGTTTCCAAAAAAGTTTGAACGAAATTTCTGACTTCGATGCAGAGGACGATATTCCCATATCGACGTTATCGGCTTTGATAAAGCTTTTAAATGAAAATGGGCAAGGGCAGCATTCCGATGACCTTTTTTTAATCGACGAAATTATTACTACCGAAAATGATAATACTGACGAATTATCTGACCGAGAAACTGAAGACCTAAGTGACGTCGGTAGTGACGACATTACTGGATTTCAGTATGCCAAAAATTTGGAAAGTCATCTTGAAAACTGTTTTATAAAACAGAAACAAGGAAAGTTGTGACAAACTACGGTAAAGGAATTTTTAAAAGTCCAAACATAAATAAATATGTTCAATTTATTAAAACTATGAAATATCTCGTAATAAAAATGAAATATATAAATTAAATTACCAAGAAATCTAATTTATTTAAAAAGTAGTGTGTGTATAAATTTTAGTAAAATTTTTATTCGCCCACTCCTATAAGCGGACCCCCCCCATAAGCGGACAAAAATTGTGGAACCATCAGTGTCCGCTTGTGGGAGGTTTCACTGTATATTTATATACATATATAGACAGAAAGATCTACCATCCAACTAGAGAACAACGTTCTATAAAAACAACTATGACACATCATTGAATTTGTCTAGTTTTAAATAGATTTAAGATTTTAATATTTATTTTTGGTTTTAAGGGGGGGTCCCCCATTCTCGGTTTAAAAAAATCGATTTTTTTAATTCAATTCTTTACTTTTCAACTTGATTTGTGGCTGATTTGAAACAAATTCTAAGGTCCGCCATTTTGTTATTTTTTGTGTGAAATTAATAATCCTAGTTCATAGCAGAGCCAAACATGTACTTTTTCTAATCCCGTTGGAATTTTTGGTTTCAGATGTTCCAGTGTGCGGAAATCACATGCGCCGCCGAAAAGAAGGGCTTTTGTTTTCACAAAAAACAACAACAAAACAAAAAAAATGTGTAAAATTTTCATCTTCTTTTTTAAGCCTTCAAATAAATGTATGCAAAGTTACGACCCTAAAAAATAACTTCTGTTCATTAAAATCGTCAAAATTTGAAATCGAAAATGGGGGTGGGGGGTCCCTTCAAACGATCAGATACACTAATAAAAGAAATATTGAAGAAAAAAATAACTGCTCTCAAGAATAAAATGTTACTTTGAAAAATTGTAAATTCACACTTTCGCGAGGATATTTTGATGCATAGTAATTAAGAGGAGCATTAAGAATATACTTTTTCAAGCAAATTTTAAAGAAACCAATATACGGGGAAATACCTACAGTTTATTATGTTTACATTTTTTTTCACCGTTTATGAAGTGCGAAATTTTTTGTACCCATAAATATTACACACGCATTTGTATTGTATGCTCCCATAAAAGAACACGGAATTTCTATACTACAAAAGCTTTCAGACGCACTTACTTTATTACTTGACCATTCATGCTTCTGTAAGCAAGTATTTTCTCTCGCCATATATGGTTGGGCGCCCTCAATATGGTTTTCAGTAGAAATTTCGCCAAAAATATTTGTTATTATTTTTTTTTTTCAAACCATTTCATGAGTTTTAAGTATAAAGAAAATTAAAAAAAGTATTCAATATTTAACAACTTTCGATTATTCAAAGACTATCACAAAGGGAACATGACGTTAGTAATTTTTTTTGTTGGTTATGAAGTATTCTTGAAAGAAACAGTTAGCAAATTAAAAGTAAAAGTTTATTGATTGAAGTGTGTTTTGAAAATCTGTGTGATAAAATAGATAGATTGCTTAGGACAGTAAAATTGTTTGCAATATTTCAGATTCAAACATATATGGGAATCATCATCCGATCGTTTTTAGCTAGTGAAGTTCTGAGCTATTATTCATAATATTCATAAAGTAATTGATTACTCGAGGTAATTATATGTTTCTCACTCTGTTGTCTTCTTTATACATAACATTTCCACTACTAGCTTTGATTGAGACGACTCTAAATTAGTGGGTGTTATATGTCGTTAATACGTGAGTATTTTTAATAGAAACATTAATTATGCAATATTGTTCAAAATTGGAAATTGTTTTTATTTTTAGTTTCTATGTTATTCAAGAATTCTTGCTTGGGCGTGCAGACGCTAAAATTCCCAAATACGTTACTTATTTACATATTGTAGAAGCTATTGGAATATTATGAAACGTCTAAACGTATTTGTATGCAATGCGTGGTAGCAACTGTTGCTTCTTTTTTGCAAATCAGTATCTTCTAATCTGCCGCTTTATGGCATAGTCACCTTGTATGCTCATTAGCAATGCTGTTGTAGTATAAAAATACTGTACGAAAGTAAATGATATTAGGCTGAGCCCATTGCTTATATAGAAATAATTAAAAATGCTTTAATGAATGATTTTTATACTCTCGCAACCTGTTGCACAGAGTATCATAGTTTTGTTCACATAACGGTTGTTTGTGTCACCAAGAAATAAAAGAGTTAGATATGGGGTTATATATATATAAATGATCAGGATGACGAGTGGAGTTGAAATCCGGATGTCTGTCCGTCCGTCTGTCCGTCTGTCCGTCTGTCCGTCCGTCCGTCCGTGCAAGCTGTAACTTGAGTAAAAATTGAGATATCTTAATGAAACTTGGAACACATGTTCCTTGGGACCATGAGAGGGTTGCTTTCGAAAATGGGCAAAATCGGTCCACTGCCACGCCCACAAAATGGCGAAAACCAAAAACACATAAAGTGTCATAACTAAGCCATAAATAAAGTTATGGAAATAAAATTTGGAATAAAGGATCGCACCAGGAAGGGGCATAATTGGATGTAATTTTTTTTGGGAAGTGGGCGTGGTCCTGCCCCCTAATCGGTTATTTATATATATCTCGCAAACCAATAAAGCTATATAAACCAAACTTTCTGCACTCGTTTTTTTTAGCCACTTCTTAATACAGTCCAAAAATTAAAGAAATCGGATAATAACCACGCCCACCTCCCATACAAAGGTTAGGTTGAAAATTACTAAAAGTGGGTTAACTCACTAACGAAAAACGTCAGAAACACTAAATTTCACATAAGAAATGGCAGATGGAAGCTGCCCTCAAATTTTTTTACAAAATGGAAAATGGGCGTGGCGTCGCCCACTTATGGGTCAAAAACCATATCTCAGGAACTACTCGACCGATTTCAATGAAACTTGGTTTGTAATAGTTTCCTTACCTCCCAATAATATGTTGTGAAAATTGGGCAAATCGCTTCAAAACCGCGCCTACTTCCTATATACCAGAACTTTGAAGACGATCTGAATCGCTTACTTTACAATATATAAAGTAAGCACTAGTGAAGATATCGGTGCAGAGCTTTGCACAAATACTATGTTTATAGTGTGGCAGCCCATTTCTAAAAATCGCCGAAATCGGGCCATAGGTTTTCAAGACCCCATATATCGAACATGAGGACCTCGGTGCTTCTAACCTAATATTATGGTTTCCAACTATCAATGGACTTTATACAATATATATGACGAATATGTAGGTCAAATTGTGTATTAAATAATATTAATTAAGTTAAATAAATAAATTGCGAGAGTATAAAATGTTCGGTTACACCCGAACTTAGCCCTTCCTTACTTGTTTATATTTATAGTTGAGTAATAGACTCAGAAGAGTTCAACAGTGAATTACATATAAATATATAGCACATTCGGGTGCTCTGTAGCCGAGTAGTATGGAAAATGATCAAACAAATACAAATTTTGTAATGTTAAGTTATAGGTCTACAACTTTTCTTCCGCCGTTTTTTTGTAAATTTAAGTTTTTTTTTGTATAAAAACGATTACAAATGTCGATGAGCCTCAGCTGCACTTTTCTTGGAATTAAAAAAGAAAAGCAAAATTTCTCGCAAATGTGGAGAGTTCGGCTCAAAAAGTGACATTTTCAGTTGAGAATAAGTTTGGGATGCAAACAGATCTCTACAAATATTTTGTTGGGTTAATGTTGACACAAATGTTCAAGATCGATATAAAACGATTTAATCGATTCAATCGACCAGTGCTTGACCCTAGAGACATCTATTGGAAAACGGCGGAAGCAAAGTTGTAGACCTAATAGACAATTTTACAAAATATTATACAACTCTCAAGTGACACTTTCAAGTAAAAAAAAATATTTAAAACGGTTTCAAAAAATTGTAGATTGATTTTAAAATTAAGTTGAATTTATATTTCAAAAACAAAAATTAAATTTTATAGAATTTCGAGTGGCATTTTAATTTAGAATATTAAATTTTTATATAAATTTTTTTAATTAAAAAATTGCCATGATATTATTTTATTAGAATCCAAAACGGGAAGATTTCCAGCACTAATTTTTAAGAGTTTTAAACACACATATACACAATGTACTCTTTGACATTCACACAGTTAAATTTTGTTATGCCTTAGAATACTTCATTAGATAAATCAGATGACAAATCAACTGAAAAGATATTAACTTCATCTTCTTCGACAATACTTGTTATCAATCGTGACACTTTAAAATTTTTAGTAACCATTGCGAGACTGAGGTATGTATTTACATTAATTTTAAGTACCTCTATTGTTTTTCTCAAATCAATTCAATAATAATTCGCTGATTTGCGCACAAAAAACACTTAACACCGAAAGTGAGCGCAAAAAACAAAAAACAAGAAGTGTTTATAAACAACGTCAAAAATAATGCCGCGCTTAGCGTCCGACAACCGACGACCACGACCGTTGCGCGCAATGTCTTCTATCAAACTGAAAAGGTACGAGCATCAGCACCTAAGCAACGATCAGTTTGGCCATTGCACAATCGCTACACGACCTGGAGTGGTTGGTTCGGTTTTGCGATTTGTGTTTCTTTTAATTTCTTTATTCATAACATTAATTGTCATTAGGCCTCAGCTGTTTCAAAGCATAGCTTTTTGTTTTTGTTTTTATTGCTTTTTATAGCACATGGGTGCCCGTCTATGCATTTGAAATATTTTTTCATGTTCGATTACAACCTGTTTGATCCACATACTCCTTTTTTCTATGTATATCCAGCTCTGCTCTGCATTAATGAAACTCAGCATAATTTTAGTGACCCAATTATACACCTACATACATATGTACAGATATTTATACAAATACTGAAAAGGTGTCGCCATTCCTTTCTAAAATATTTACACCAACATCTGGGTTTCAGCTTTAGATGCAAAAAAAAAACTCGGCTTTATCATTTTACGAATCGAGGAAGTATTTGGCAGCAAAAAATAAAAGAGATAAATGCAGTTTGATGGCTAATTGGTTCCTCGGTTTTAGAAATGTCGGAAATAAATTCGGCGAACAGTTTGATAGAAGAAATATTTCTAATAATGACCTATTTGTTGCGTGCTTCTTGCTGTTATCCGAGATGTGCACAATCCTCGAATATTTAAGGCACCGACGAACAATTTTGCGAATCTAAGAAACGCCTTTTCAAGGCAGAAATACTCATGGGGGTGTATGGTAGCCTGAAGAGGGGTGAACGCTAATAACAAAAAAACTTTGTTTCGTAATATATGATATTGTTGTTGTACTTTTTAGCATCCACCTTAATCTTAATGGATTTTTGTTATGTGGCTGTGGTTCTATGATGTATAAAATCCCGAAGGAAGCTCTGTTGGTTGTCATATTCATATACATGAACGAAATACCTAACACTTTAAAACGAAAACTTAAGTTTGCTAGGCCACAATCCTACACATACACCAGTTTTGGTTTTGGTCTTTTGCGATATCAGATTGAGTGCCGTCACGTACTCAATGAGGAGTAACCATCCTTTAGGATGCCTGCGCTAGACGCGTATTTAAAAAGGTTAAGTAGTTACACTAACGATATCTCCCAGATTATCATACTATGAATCCCCCAAATGCTGAAGCCGTTGCCTTCACAATGCAGGACAAGCACACAAGAGATGCTTCATTGTTTCTCTGGTACTTTGCTCTTGACATTTCCTCCAGTCTTTGCGATCTGTCAGCACCATCTTGTAGGCGTGCGTTGTCACCAGACTTTGACCAGTTAGTCCTATATTTCCTTCTATCGAGCCTCAGTAGGAATTTCGTGTACTTCTGATCTACCGCCTTACACACAACTTTTGCGGTTTTGCATCCTGGTAGATCCTTGCAGTGCGCTTAGTACTTTTTTACCAAGTTACTGTCTAGATCATCATATAGGCAGTACATGAGTTTACCTACGTCGATCACGCTTTCAGAAGACAGTTTTACACCGCTCTTGGCAATCACATCCACTACCTCATTATCCTCATTGCCCACGTGGTCTAGCACCCAGTGGAAGTGAAGTCACTTATTTCTGGCGACATCCTTCACTTTTGGCCGATATGCAGAAAGATATTGCCTTGATTACCGTCTGACTTACACCGAACTCCGGACAGTATCGTAAGCAACGCCGTCCTTAAACAATTCAATTTTTGGTAAGAATATGTAACTTTGTTAAAATCGAAGTGACCAAATGGTTGTAATTAATTCTTGGTTTTTTCAGTAATGATAATTTTTACAATTTTAGACGCGCATAAACTTTTTGCTGCACGCTCACCGCTTATAAATTATGGATGGTTTGTATGTACATAAGTATGTATTTATACTTATAGATAGTTACAAGTGCTTATAATTCCACAAATGTACATTTGTTTGTAGCATTTTTGCTTTGGATTTCCAATAAATTTTTTATTGTGTGACCAAAAAACGTTAATGGAAAATTCGATGCCTAACAAAATGAAAACATACGGACACTTATTAAAGACTCTAATAGTTCCATGCGCGTTCATCGATGGGTAAGTCTATACATATGTGAGCTCAATATCGATTCATACTTATATTTCACACTGCCTGTCATAAACTCGTCTATAAATATTTAAGTATACATACATACATGAATGTAAACCCATTAGGTGCAGACTATGTACGTGCTCAGAAGCGTTGTTTATTTTCAATTGTTTTTACAAGGTGATTGACCAATTCCATAAATTATAAATACTTATCAATACCTTCCACATAAGTATAGTGTGTAAGTGAATGCGCAGCTGAACCGACCATTACTTGTGTTAGGTGACTTTTGCCTAGCAATTACATCTGCCGGTTTGAAAACTAACGAAATCAGTGGCTCAAAGTAACCGCAATTTCTATATGCATCTACAGAAACTATTCAGTTAAACGAAATGACAAAGGTCATCATTGGTAGCTGAAATTTTTAACAAACATTGACAACATTGTCAGAGAATTGCGTTCTCCGAACAATTGCTACTGTAAATTTTCTTTTCTATAATTTTTAGTACGGTTGATTAATTCTAGCTGAAATGATTATTATAGTACTTTCTTAAGGTAGAACAGATTCATGAGATATTATGTGTTCACGAGTTGGAAAATCTCAAATATCACCTGTCTCACTAACGAGCCTGTGTTTCATGTTTCCTCGAGAGATATCAAAGTTTACTCCAGTAACCCCTTACACGGACTGATAACAAAATAAGCTCGTTATTCGTTTGGATATATATAACTCCGAGAATCAAGGCCCTTACGAATTCTTAAGGGTTTAAGGCAGTAGTCTGCTTTAGAAGCCGAAAAAAAGCGTAGCAATTTTTTTTGAAAGGTAAGGAAATGATTGCGGTAAACGGAATTTTAAGACGATAGTATACTATATTTAAGGCTTAAGAAACAATATTTATTTATAAAAAATATTGAAATTTTTTCAAAGTTGTAAGTATTTTTCTGGGGCGCCTGGAGTCTGCACTTGTAAATCGGTGCCGGTGATGGAGGTCGTGCGATGCCTCTGAAACAGTCGAACCGATTTTTTTTTTTTATTTTTTATAAGTTTATTTTCTTTATGAACTAAAAAAATACCGAAGAAGGTATAAAATTCCAAATTCTTTCAAAGTTTGAAAAAAAAAATTCACTTTTTTAAGAAAAAAATTGACTTTAAGTTGCAAAACAAGTAGTTTAAATAATACTTTTGTCCAATGTTTTTAGTTCAAATAGAAGATAATTTAATACTGAAGCTAGATCACTTTGGTTTTTTTCGATCGGATATACATATATTATTTTTGCTATCGCCGGCTCCGTTTAACAACTCTAACACTTGTGAAATTGAAAATTCGAGAAAACGCGCTTTAAAGTTTTCGGTCCAAAAAAAATATAAAATATACGTCCGCCACTAAAACTGCTCTAGCTTCGAAAATATGTCGAATCGGCATCTGGATTTTTAAAGACATATTCTTGGAAAGTTTTGGAAGAGATTGAAAACAAAACAAAAAATCGATTTTTTAGCCTGTAAAGCAGACTACTGCCTTAAATCAGAAATGTAGATTAGTCGGAATATTCGGCGAAGCTTTGTATAATATCGGGAGATCCAAGTAGAGCCACTTTTTCTATAGCCTTTTTCTGACAGATCACGCGTGAGTCGTGTTATGTTATTTTTGTTCAGTATTGTTAGGCATTTCATCATGGAAGGTCTTGAGCCTGAGCGTACTATTCACAACACCATCACCCCACTTGAGACCCAGCATTCGTTATTGTATAATATTCGACCGAATAGACCACATCCAGCACGCAATGAAGAAAAAGAAAAGCCGAAGAATCATCGGTCCATATTTCTTTAAAAATGATGCCAGTGAGCACGTAACTGTCAATGACGACCGTTCTTGCACCACCGATTATTTGATGCCTGAAATTGAAGCTCGTGATCCCGGCGACATTTGGTTTCAACAAGACGGTGCCACTTGTCACACACCAATCAATGAATTTATGGAGAGAACACTTCGGTGAGCAGATCAATTCACGTTTTGGGTCGGTCGTTTGGACACTAAGATGGTGTGATATCACACCGTTAGACTTTTTCCTGTGGGGATATGTAATGTCTAAAGTCTTTGCGGACAATCCCTACAGGCCTAGTAGCAAAACATCGCATCTGTCATTCGCCAGTTACCAGTCGAAATGCTCGAACGATTCATCGAAAATTGGACTCAAATCAAATATGATGGACCAGCTTGTACGTTTCCTTATACATATGTACATATAAACGCACTCGGCGTGATTATGCCATCTGCAAAACTGGCCATGTCCAAGAATTTAATAAATTTCATTCTTAACCATAAATTAAGCATTAATTTGGTCATTGCTACTAACCTGAATTTTTTTCCGATCATTACGTCAAACTCAAAACGTCTTTAAAAGTACAAACCAGTTTGCAGTCAACTTGTGACAAAGAATTTTAAAAGATGTTTGGAAAAAGAATTGGCGCGAATTCTTTGAGACGAATTTGGTCATGTTGAGCGAACTAGATTGGACAATACTGGCATACTTAAAATTACGCCCGCCGTTTGTATTTATTTATAACTATGGTTTAATTGCATTTTATCTTTCGCAAAGAATTCTTACACTTATATTGTATTAATTGTGTCAAGGATTCTTTAAAACATAAGAGGAATGTGGAAATTGCTTAGGTCTGATAAGTGCATAGAGTCATATAAGTATGGCATTTGGGTAATGTAAATTGTTAAGAAACCTTCGCAAAATGTTGACAGTTATAAAAGAGTTTAGTACTTTCTCCATCCTCTTTGAAAGTTCTCAGTTTTCTTCATATCTCTGTGGCCATATACCATACCCCTTAATACCATACTATACTCTTCAAAATATATATAGCAATGCAATGCAAATCAACAATGTATAGTGTCGTCACACTTTCACTTAATTTTCAGTTGCGAGACGCAAATCTTAAGCTCATTCAAGCGCAGCTTACAAATATTACATCAATTGCCTACAAGTACGCGCGCACTTTTATTAGTTGATTATTAGTTAAGCAAGCAAACTGCATCTACACTTTGCTATACTCGACGCTTGGCTAGTCGCCTGGTCCGTTTTTGATCGCTCTCTTTAAGTACCTGCCTTTTACTTACTGTTGCTCTGCAAATATGCTTTTGTGAATACTTCAATTTAGGCTCACCGCCCACCTGTTGTAACTGCATAACTGTATAAGTTGCTGTTGGGAGTTGGGAGCACGCATGCGCAGTATGCTGTTTACATTTTGTATTTGTTGTATTAAGCATATCATGAAAGTAAAATTGTGTTGCAAAATATCTGCTCCAGCATTAATTTCACAGCACATTGCACATTTGAAAAATGCATTCGTTACTACATTGCATTTCGACGGTTTAACATGAATACCAGAGTTTTCTTACTCTTATTTATGTATCACGATCACGACACTTGTATACTATCTACATATATAAATTTTTCTCAACTAAGTGGCAAGCACTATATACAGATAACCACAAGGGCAGTACGCGGTTAGTATGCCTTGCCTATTATAAATCCATAAATATATTTAGAAGCTCATCTCAATCCATAAATATATTTAGGTAAACTTAGTATAACCATTTCTCACTTATTGTCAAAGAGTTTCAGTCGAAGGTGAATCTCATAGGTGTAATATACGGAAAAAAGGGTATGCGAGGGTTTGATTTTAACTATTTGAAGAAAGAGTAATTTCTTCAAATAGTTAAATTCCAACCCTCTTACACAAAACAAACTAATATCTCCAATGAGGTGAGTATTTAGAAGTTCGCCAAATAATACAGCGAAAGCTCGACGTCGAAAAGTTGCAGTCACAACAGACATACAAAGATTTCGACTCTCATTCCTGCTATCTAGTAGTGCTCCTCAACCCGAAGATATATCCGCAGAGTGGAATCAAATTGCTCACTAAATGCGTACGGCTGCTGAAGAGGTCATTAGCAATCACCATCAAAGTCGAAAGGACTAGTACAATGACGAATGTCGCACCCCCTCTCTAGACACGGACGGAGTTTACAAGGCGAAATGACTGGTATAATGATGAGTGTCGTGGCGCCACTCTAGAAACGGACACTGTTTAAAAGGCGTCCCGCAGTGATGCAAACTGTTAAGGGGTAATATCGTGAAAAGAGAAGGGAAGAGAGATTTAATTTCAAACGGCAGAAATACGTGAGCGCGAGGAGCTTGAGATGCTGGCGCAAAGGAACATGGCCTGAAGCTTCCATTGGAAGACCTTTCGTCTAACCAGTGGCTTTGAACTAGGCCTAGTTTCTGCATAGACAATCAAGGCATTATGGTGACTGATGCCCACAGCATACTAAGGATATGGAGGGAACAATTCTGAACGGTGTAATGCCACTGATAGCAACCCAAATCCACAGTTGTTGACGACAAAGTTGTCATACCACCACTTGACCAAATGGAATTTCGAATTGAAAAATCTTAAAAGCTCGGATTAAAAACAACAAAACCGCAGGTGTCGACAGCCTACCGACCGAGCTATTCAAACTCGTCGACGAGGAGTTGATATTACGCATGCATCCTCTGTCAAATACGGAAGAATGCATGCCCAACGACTGGAACCAGATGATGCTCTGCCCTATATATGTATAAAAAATGTGATCCCGCAATCTGCGCCGGGTTTCTTCGAGCGTACTCTGTGAGAGACTGAAACTTATCGTCAAAAAACTCATTGGACCTTATCAGTGTGGCTTCCGACGAGGTAAATGATATTCCCGATGATGGAACTTCTGGAAAAGACCTAAGGAAAACGGATAGACATGCATAATTTTCATGTCGATTTCAAAACTGATTTCAGGGACGATCGGATTAGATGGAATTAGGAGTTGTATGAGCTCTTCGACTAGATGGAAAGTTCCAGCTCACATAATATATGATTCGATGAAAAGAACGAGCTAAACTCAGATGGAATGCTTAAGTGGATGTAGACCTGGCGAAACTTGAAATCTCGAACTGGTGTTGTCGTGCGCAATGTAGAAATAACTGACGACGACGCTACCCAGACCGACACCCGGTTGTGGTGCCAACCTGATAAGGGTTTTGAATTTAAAATATATCGTTATTAAACACCTAGAATATATGGTACATACATATATAAAGAAATGAGTTAATTATGAAGAAAATTAAAGGTATCATGAAATAAGGTTCACTTGTACATACAATTTTCGGGATTTTTTATTTGTTTGACTGATAGAACTGTAATATAAAAATTCAACCGTTAGTTGTTTTACTGGGTATATATATAGTATATGCAGAATATGTAGATTTTTCAGTATTAATTTAAACGTTGATACATATCTACACATAGTATGTGTGGCACGTGACTTTAATGGTGAATAATCGCATTTTCTGATTCTGTTTTAATTTACCGTAGATAAGGTAAGTCGTCGTGCATACAGTTAAGTTAAGTTAAAATTTGTATACACATTGTCGCGCACCAATATGTACATAAGTATGTATGTATATACGTATGTATGTATGTCTGCGCAAATAAATAAAGCAAACTTGGTAAGCCCGTTGACATTGATTCGTTGATTGAATTTAAATTATAAATGAAAATTGCACACGCTGAAGAATTGGTTTTTCGTTTTTAGTCTGTCTGTTGAAGGTTATACCAGGGTATGCAAATACATAGTGCAAAAAAATGTAAACATTAGATGCAAAAATTCCTATACTCGTAAATACCGCTGCGTGATAATTGCGCTTCTATGGGATTGTTGTATGTACAAGTACTGATTATACACAGGTCATATTATCATATGATACGAGTATGTATTTGGTTGAATAAAATAAAAAAAAAATTTAATTTAATTTTTCAAACAAAAAATTCGAAATAAAATATGAGTAAGTAAATCCGCCCATCTGCACTCGTATGCTGTACCCAGATTGGTTAAAAGCGCCGGAATGATTTCTGTACACATTTGATATCCGGCAAATCTATGCGGTCCGGCGCGGTTAAACATGATTGCAAGTGGCAACCGGTTATGTGTGCAGCGGAAGTAATACGAGGCGTTGTGACGCTATCCACGCTCGCATCCACTCTTGGCGTTCGTTACTCATCGGCACACATAATGCAGTGCATTTTTCTCCATATAAAGCCGGCTTGTTTACGGAAGGTTGTTTTTTGCATAACTGTTATTTAGTATCGATTTGCAGCGCAATGCCATGCTTGAAGCGTAGTGCAACAAACCGCCGTTGACTCGGCGTAAACGACACAATTTCCAATGAACACAAGTGGACAGTTATAGTTAAGTAACTGTTCGACAACGCCTTCGATTGTAAATATCTACCAGGCCGGTTTAAAATACAATCGTTGAATATAAAATTAATTTTTCATCAAAACGCCAATTAGTGGAGTTTGCTTTTCTCTTGATTTACTCGTTATGCCGGCAAGCATTAGATAATAGCTGAAAAATACATGCATTCATATACTCATATACATCTGTATTCAATAATCAAACTTGAACTTGATTTAGAAAATAAACTGAGTTGTTATTACATTTGAGCGTTGAGCATTTGCGCATATTGAACATTGTAATACATAGATACTTGTTTATATAATGTAGTAGCGCTTGGCGAAGATATTTTCCGTGACAAATAACACAAAAAAATTCATTCAACTCAAAATAGACTCTGGTTTATATTTTTGGGTTTTAATATATTATTCGTTAATTTAAATAAAAAATAATAACATTTGAATATTTCGTTGAGAGCAACCATTATTTGTATACTCTGGCAACATATTGTTACTAAAGCTAAGTATGTCAACCAAACACTCTAAACTCTTTTACTTTAAGCACTTCCATATTCAGTTTAAAAATGGAGGAAATACAAAGGTTATATTGAAAACTACGGGCGTGGCTCCGCCCACTTATGGGTCAAAAACCATATCTCAGAAACTATTTGACCAAATTGAACAAAACCATTTCCTTGGCATCCCGATTCACAACCACACCTACTTTCTATATACCACTATTTTGATATCAGATATCGAATCTGAGGACCTTGAAATTTTGCCGGTAATTTTTTATTGAAAATATCGGTAAATTTCTCAGATATTCCAACAGTGCGCGTCTCTGCCAAAAATGGGCAAAATCAGGGAGCGTAAAATCTTGGATATAATGTAGCTTGGTGGCAAAAATAAGTGAAATCGGTCCAGGAATTATACCAGATATCTATATATATAAAAATGAAACCCGTTTTCCGTTGTCACGACATAGCATGAAAACGGCTTGACCGATTTCACCGATTTTTTTTTTGTAGTCTTCTAATACTCTGTACAAGGTTCTTACGGAAAAAAATATTAAGAAAAATATACATATGTACATTTAATTTTTAAATATACATATATGTATGTAAATCTTCTGTACGTGTGTTAGTCATTGAACTCCTCCTAAACGGCTGGACCGATTTCACTCTTTTTTGCGTGTATTCCAGGGGAATTGAAGATGGTTCTTACGGAGAGAAAAATTTAAAAAAATTGCTTGAAAAAGTCTAAAATTTACATTTTTCTAATCTCCCATACAAACAATTTGTATTCTATAGATATACATATATAAAAATGAATTGCTGTTCGTTAGTCTCGCAAAAAGTCGAAAAATGCCACACCGATCTGGCTAATTTTAGTCTTGAAATATTGGAGCATGGCCAAGAAAGGTTTAGAAAGTAAGTAAATATAGAAAAATTGCGCGGAAGATTGCAATAACAGAACTTTATATGAGTTGACAACAAAATTTAAAAAAATAATAATATTTTGAAGGTAGTCATTGTTGCTATGTTAAAATATTTTTGTCATTGTTCAATTGTATAAGGTTGTGTCGATAGCCCAAAACAATTTGTAACAAGTAAGGAAAGGCTAAGTTTGGGTGCAACCGAACATTTTATACTCTCAGAATTTATTGATGTAATTTTATTAAGATAACACACAATACTGACCCATATATTCATAAAGAAGAATAGAATAACGAAAATAATCATATATTGTATATGAGGACCGTGGTAATACCTGAACCGATTTCACTCATTTTCACCATCAAAGCATAACGGGAATAGGGGCAACTTGGCAACCTGTTAGTAGGCACACAAACTGTACATTCGGCATTGAAATTACTCCTTAATTGCAAATCAACGAAATACCAGTTTGTAAAATCGCCAAAAATAAGCAGTTGCTAGATATTGGAATTGGTAAGGTCACACCTCGATGGATTAATAACATTTCAAACAGATGTCTGTCTGTTCTGTCTCTTTCCGGACATAAAACAACAATATAATACCCATAATTGGCTGAGTGAACGACCAATATTGGTCGCAAAAACCAAAGATTTCGTCGATGTCAATGCGACAATTTAGAATTTCGTTACAGGAGAGCTGACACAGATACAAATTAGGATGAATTGGAATTGCCTGGATTATCACCACTTAATTTTACATTTAAAAGTAGCATCAGTTGTCATTATGCTGTATAACTTAAATCAACCTCGACTTTTTAATGAACTTTGTATCGTCATCGAAGGCAAGATTGATTGTATACCTTAGCCACAAAACGTGTGGTCGGGTCTGCTAGTATACTATAAATGATTATTTTCGCTATTCTAGTGGACTTTATGTCGAATATGAATACTCTTAATAAAATTAAATAATTCAATTCCGAACTTAGCTCTTCATTATCCATAGATTTTGTATGAGTTGGAGATTTAATGATTGAGTAAACCACAACAGGGCTACAAATTTCACTGGCTCGAACCACTTCCATTAATTTGACCGCTATCTATAACTCGAACTCTTGAATTGGCGTTTAAAAATTAAATTTCATACAAATTTGCTTCCATAAATCGAACTTTTCGATGAGGACATAATACAAAATTTAAAATTTTACTACCGAGGAAGAATTTTATAAGAGTACAATTTTTTGAAAATTTTCGTGTTTTAATTAAAATTTCTGTAACTCGAAGCTAGAGAGAGAGAGACACTCGAAGTTTTTTTATGAATTATTGTGATTAGAGTTAGTGAAGTTCAACCGTAGTTAAATTTATTACTCATTGTTGAAGTTTAACAATTCTTACAAATTAATAAATTTTTTGTTACAAAATAGAAACCAAATTGTTTATAAAAAGAAGTTAAGGTCATTAACTTCTAAAATTTATTATAATTTTCGCTGTTAAACTTGTGGATCATTACAGAACACATTTGTATGCTAATAAATATGCACATAATTGTTGTAGAATTAAATTAAACTACCTGCTTACTGCATTAGACCGGAATCATACATTTTCACCACTTAGCTACACTTCAAATGGCAAATGCATAATTAAAATTGTTAATGTGTATTAACAAAAAATCCATAAAGCCTTAAGAAGTCAATTGGATGATTGTTGTTTCTAACGGAAACGGATGTGAAACGGTGCATATCAATAACTGTGTAAATATAATTGTTGAAAAAGATGACCTTTTGAGTTGTCTATAACCAGTACGAGCAGTAAAGTAGAAGATGAACAACTAGATTAGTTTAATCCATAACTCACCTTATTAGCACTAGGTGATCAAATTGACAGCTGCGCAATACGTACGGGTAATATAGTGTATAAAATATATATATACAATAGATGTCTCTAGGGTCAAGCACTGGTCGATTAACTCGATTTTTTTTTTTTGTATCGATCTTGGACATTTGTGTCAACATTAACCCAACAAAATATTTGTAGAGACCTGTTTGCATTCCAAACTTATTCTCAACTGAAAATGTCACTTTTTGAGTCGAATTTTCGACATTTGCGGGAAATTTTGCTTTTCTTTTTTAATCCCAAGAAAAGTGCGTCTGAGGCTCATCGCATGCTTTCGTATACGTACGTTGAGGTTGTTTATATTTGTTGGTCTGTTATTGTAGACTCACTAAAACTTAGATCAAAATATTTTTTGGGATTGTTGTGATATATATTACAAATGGTGACCCATTGGACACTGTTGGTCCACAAAACGGTAGTTATTATCAAAAGTTACGTCAAATAATATTTAATCCTAAAACAAATTCCGAAAATATGTAAATACTATCATGAACTGTACTCATTTCGCTTGCTCTTGAAAACAAAAGTAGCAACCAAAACGAATTCGCGCAAATTACTATTAAGCAATTCCATTTATCGTTCATTTAACAGCAAGCACTGATTTAATCACCTTCCGTTTCATTAAAGTTCAACGTCGATGACAAAAGCACCAATGCCAGCGGCATCATTTGCTTAATTTTTCACGTCGCTTTCACTTACACCGCTTCCATGCCGCCTATTCCACATTTTGTTATTTCACATCTTTGTTGGCTTACATGAATCTCTCATCTTTGAATATTTCAACGGCCGTGCTTACACTCATTGATCATCGACGAAGAGTTTTGGTCAAGTTTACTTGGCTTTGTCTGGTTACTTCATCCACTATAAATGTAGATATGTATGTATATATACCCATTGTGATTTAATATTTCTAAATTTTGTTTTGATTCCATAGTTTTAACTTGTGTAGTATTATGGAAGCATTGTGATATAAACTTGATATATTTATTCAAGATCTCAGTACGAAGTTAAGGTATATTTTTACGTATAGGTACATGTATATAGACTATATTTAGGAAGTATATTAAACTAGGCAGAGAGTCTAAGTTAATTTTAAAGTTGAATAAAGAATATACATATATATTAAGTACGGATAATTGACAGATTTCTTCAATTCGCACTAAATCCCATTTTGTCTACAATAAAGAGCTTATACGGCAATAGAATAGAAACTAGGGGCGTAAATCCTAAAATAAATAAATTAACAATAACTAAGTCGAAAATCTCTATATATGTAAGTTATGAGAGTGCTGATAAAAGACAGTCCTTTGTGTAGCCTGACTCCCTTAGATTAGCAAATGAAAATCGACAAAGCGCCCTGAACCTACTACAAATCTATAGAGATTTGTCACTTCTATATTCGCCATTTCGCGAGCTTGTTCGAGGAAGTGATATCCGAGAAATCGTTTTCTTGATTTCGCAAAGGTGGGACATTCCAGAAGAAAGTGATGAGATGATTCCATCTCGTCATCCTCCATGCAGCTTCTACAGTTAGCATCCGATAAGATTTTTAACATTACAGCGTGGTTCCTGATGGGACAATGGCCAGTAAGAACCCCTACGACTAAGGAGAAGTAAGCTCTCTGAGGGCGAAGTGTTCGGTAGACCTCCTGCGATTCACATTAAGCCAGATGAATCTGGCGATTGCGCAAGTGCTAGTAACTGACTAGCGCCTGCCCAGCTCAGCCGAAGCAAAGGTGCTCCTACATGGCTCCATGCTACTAATAGTGAGACTGATATTCCTGGCCTTTGCAAGCTCATCAGCCTTACAATTTAGCCCGATTCCGCTGTGGCCAGGGATCCAGACCATCTACTCGAAAATTATAATGATGCCACTGATAGTGAAGATAGGTATTCCTTAACCAACCTTGAGCGCATAGTCAGTGAACTCAAACTCGTGAACTCGTAGTATCGCCACTCTACTCTCGGAGTGGAGCTTCGCTCATCGGTTCATCGGTTGCTGAGCTTCGAAGAGATATGTATATCCGCCTCTGCTTTAATTTTTGATATAAGGCGTTCACACAAAGCGATAATTCCACACATTACAGGCAATATTTATCTATTTATATAATCCAATATATACATTAAATTTTGATTTCTCTATTGTAAAGTAAAATCATTTGATGAAATTTTATATTGTGTTATATGGGAAGTAGGTATGGTTGTAGTCCAATATAGCCCATTTTCAAAGTATAATTGTGTCATGTCATCATTATATCAAATTAGGTTGAATAATAGATATAAGATTTCATCGAAAAGTGGGCGGTGCCACTCCATTGTCCTGGGCCCTGTGGTTAAATTAATTTATCTGATGCTTTACTTTAGAGAGTTATCGCACTTTTAATAGTTTCCAATAAAACCGCTTTTTAGGCGTTGTGTGTTACATTACTCACTGTATGAGTAGCTTTAGGAATATTGAGATATGTATGTATATATGTATATAAAACCCATCAGAAGGCGGGGTTACGGCCATTTCCAAAAAATGAATAACCATAGATATACATCCCTATACGATTTGGAGCTCAAAGGGTCCTGGGGCTTTATAGGTCTTCACTTAACGATATTTTGTGGTTTGATGCATTTGGTCCGCCTTCTTCTTAATTTTTATATACATACATATGTATATAACTCAATATCTAACTATTTTAGTTTTCGGTGTTACAAATAACCGTTAGGTCAACAAAAGTACTATACTCTGTGCAACATATGGCCAAAGTATACTTATTTGAGCAATGAATCTATATTAATATTGTGAAATGATAATTACACATTGATACGTTGACCGCCGTCTATAAGTTTGACAATATGACCGTCCAGGTTTTCCCAACTTAAAATGAAAATTATTTTTCCAGTATTTATGTCTCGTAGAAAATATTTAAAAATACTAGTACGAGGGCTGCTATATATATTTCAGGCCTAATAATGAAAATAGGAATATTTATCAACGAAAATGGTTTTATTATTTTTCAAAATATTCTCCATCAAGATTTATATACTTTTTCATGCGCTCAAACCAATTTTCGAAGCACTTTTGTTGAGCCTTTTTTTTTGAGCGATTGTCAAATTGTGCGGAATCCAACGAGAACAAACCTTTTTTACGGCCAGGTGTTCATGCAATATCGAATGTATGCTGGTGGGAGAAATGCTTAGGCATGCCTCTATCTGAAGGTATGTTACATGACGGTCTTGCATTATCAGTTCACGTACGGCATCGATGTTTTCTGGCACAACGGCTGTTTTTGGACGACCTTCGTCTTTGAGCGAGCGTCGGCCACGATTGAATTCGTTGTACCAGTTTTTCACAGTGCTAGAGGATGGTGCTTCATAGTCATACAAAGATTTTAGTTCATCGATGCACTCTTGTCGCGATAATCCACTAATCCACGTCGAAAGTTGTGAAAAATGATCGCACGAAAATGTTCACGAGTTAATTCCATTTTTTGGCCGAGATGAATTTTTTAATTCCCTTTAAATAAAACAATTCACGATTAAATGACAAAACGTTCTGAGTGATGTTATGCTAAAAAATGTCAAACTTTCCAATGGAAATGTCAGATTGCACCTGGCAACACTTAATGTTGCCTAGGCCAGAAATATATATAGCAGCCCTCGTACATACCAATCTTGTTATAAATGTATATATGTATGTTTGTCGAATATTTCAAATGAGTTTGCTATTTGCATTAAAAGAGATGTTCATCGGAACAAATGGCATTAACTTCCATTTAACAATGCACTCATGAATTTGCTTGA